>BSQZ01000225.1:49728-73593 GCA_033239005.1 Lamellibrachia satsuma | reverse complement strand
AACATTGGTTTAAGAATTACAATAATGTGTTGCCAATAACTCTAGGTTTGGCTGTTCATTACATATGGCTAATCATCTATGACATACATACTTGCCAATAACTCTAGGTTTGGCTGTTCATTACATATAGCTAATCATCTATGACATACATACTTGCCAATAACTCTACGTTTGGCTGTTCATTACATATAGCTAATCATCTAAGACATACATACTTGCCAATAACTGTAGGTTTGGCTGTTCATTACATATGGCTAATCATCTATGACATACATACTTGCCAGTAACTCTAGGTTTGGCTGTTCATTACATATAGCTAATCATCTATGACATACATATTTGGCAATAACTCTAGGTTTGGCTGTTCATTACATATGGCTAATCATCTATGACATACATACTTCCCAGTAACTCTAGGTTTGGCTGTTCATTACATATGAATAATCATGCATTGTGTACTCAATAAATATATTTATTACAACTACTGGTAATTTCCCAGTTTCTGAATTTGTGAACTGATACATTAAACTGATACATAACTGACTCTTGTGCTCCTCTGTTCATGATGTCATGCTTATGTTTTCTGGTACAACTGAGGTGAAACAAGTGTAGGGTGTTCATATAGGCCAATTCGTTGCGGTGAATGTGGTGAAACTAAAAAAAAATGTTTTAGTTAATAATTCCCAAAAGATAGCCCAACCAGTTGTTACAAATTAAGATTTTATGTTTATGGTAATACATTGGAAAGATTACATTAGAAATAAAAAACTTTTTGACCCCAACATTTCGCCTTTCTCTTTAATGAGCTATATTTTTCAGTCAATAAATTGTGTTTGTCATTTGTGATGTCATGGCTAATAGCTTTGTCAAGATTTCGTGTTGTCGCAATGCCTGGGTGGTGGAATTCATGAAAGGAAGTGATTTCATCACAATGGCCTACATCTTTAATAATTCTCATGCACATAGCCTCATTGTGACATATGTGCAAAATGCACACATGATCGTGCATAGGCATAGTAACTCCATCCCCTCCTATAAGGCCACCCCTTGTAGACGGGTGTACACACTACGAGGGGTGGCGTTTCGTGAGGGGGAAATTGTCATGGGAAAGCCTTATTTGCTGCATGGCAAGGTGGCCTCTTGAGAGAGGATCCTTATAAGAGGGACCACTGTATTTATAAACTGATTTTGTATTGGAAATACGAACCAAAATAATAAGAATATATTGATGTGTGAAGTATTTTGCAAATTCATGTGTGTTTTTTGCAAAACAAATTTGTCTTAACAATTCAATCAATTCTACCTGGAACTTGTGTGATTGTGTCGAACATCTCCACGCAGCCAGGGTAGAGTTGTGTGAACACCCTTTGTGCATCACATTGATTAACTCATCTCATCCAGCAAAGGTGTTTCAAGCTTCCCTTGTCATCTTCGGGACAAATTAAGGTTGTTCACCAATCGTAGTAGATAGAGAACTCTATCTCGCTTTTGGGGTTGTTGGTCTGCATCAAATCAGCCACACAATTCGCCTTGCTGGACATATTCACAACACCATCGT
Source organism: Lamellibrachia satsuma (assembly GCA_033239005.1). Classification (NCBI taxonomy): domain Eukaryota; kingdom Metazoa; phylum Annelida; class Polychaeta; order Sabellida; family Siboglinidae; genus Lamellibrachia; species Lamellibrachia satsuma. The sequence continues at coordinate 72,035 of BSQZ01000225.1, read as the reverse complement.
ATGCTTGTTCGTGCGTCTATCGCATGTCCTAGCTGAGCTGCTCAACCTTTTTGGTGAGGTATGCTTGTGTAACCCCAGGTTGACATGAGAAAATCTAAGAATTCCTCACTGATATCCTGTTTTTTTGTCATCTTTCCGGACAAAGCTCAAGTATTCTTTGTTTGATATGTCACAGGCCTTGATGAAGTAATGCTGATGGAATTGAGAAAGATTTTGTACTCCGGACATAATCTTCTGCAGGATCCGGTCCAAGAATACATCAATGATTAATCATTCTCTGTTACTTCAAGGCCTACAGATTCGGATTCAGATATAATTTATTCAGATCAGTAGTAAATAAATCATACAATACAAACTCAATGTACATTAACATAATATAACAATGTTATGACAATACAAACTCAATACAAAAGGTGTCATTGTTTTGTATCACAAAATATGTCTGCAGAACCTCAACGCCATGATTACCATCTGTGTTGAGATGGCGTCATAGCGGTGGTTGTCAATCTTGTCTATATTCTGCTATTCACAGAGGATAGAAAAATTCCAATTGCATTTAGTAATGCGTTCTACGGGGACAAGGCAGGATGTGAGGGAGCAAATGGGAACGAATGAGGGACAAATGGCAATACCGATAACTATATATCTTAGTCCAGTTGCCAGCTATACAAAACAGAAGTCAATGTGGAAGTAGGGTACATACAAAGTTTTTCGTTGTTTCTGGTACTTTGGGATGTTCTGGTCCAGAAATTGCATGATGCTACTTTGGCATCATTGAACAACTTTTTTACAACCATTTGAAAATAGCATGTTTCATCGTCTGGGTCAGCACAGTTGTCATATAGATAGGAATGAACGCCGTTGCCACTGAGATGTGAAGCGCCACAAGTGCTTTTGAAGTTTTGTGAATATCATCTGCTATTTTTATAATTATTGTTAATTAGGGATAAGCGACAAGTTACATTACTCATTCTCATCATTTCCACAGTCATTCATTCACATCAGCCTCCACTTAGTAATATGTTTGTTGGCATTTCTTCGACTTCGATGTGACATATATTTACTGCATGTTTCTGCTAAGTAATTTTAGTAAAACAGTTTCCATCGTAAAAGAACCTTTGCTTTGCTAGTACATCTTGCAATGCCCATGTTTTATCACTCTCTTGGTGTGTTGTCATCATCAGTGTATATGTTTTATCACTCTCTTGGTGTGTTGTCATCCTCAGTGTGTATGCTTTATCTCTCTCTTGGTGTGTTGTCATCCTCAGTGTGTATATTTTATCACTCTCTTGGTGTGTTGTCATCCTCAGTGTGTATGTTTTATCACTCTCTTGGTGTGTTGTCATCATCAGTGTGTATGTTTTATCACTCTATTGGTGTGTTGTCATCCTCAGTGTATATGTTTTATCACTCTCTTGGTGTGTTGTCACCCTCAGTGTGTATGTTTTATAACTCTCTTGGTGTGTTGTCATCATCAGTGTGTATGTTTTATCACTCTCTTGGTGTGTTGTCATCCTCAGTGTATATGTTTTATCAATCTTGGTGTGTTGTCATCCTCACTGTGCATGTTTTATCACTCTCTTGGTGTGTTGTCATCCTCAGTGTGTATGTTTTATCACTCTCTTGGTGTGTTGTCATCATCAGTGTGTATGTTTTATCACTCTCTTGGTGTGTTGTCATCCTCAGTGTATATGTTTTATCAATCTTGGTGTGTTGTCATCCTCACTGTGCATGTTTTATCACTCTCTTGGTGTGTTGTCATCCTCAGTGTGTATGTTTTATCACTCTCTTGGTGTGTTGTCATCATCAGTGTGTATGCTTTATCTCTCTCTTGGTGTGTTGTCATCCTCAGTGTGTATATTTTATCACTCTCTTTGGTGTGTTGTCATCCTCAGTGTGTATGTTTTATCACTCTCTTGGTGTGTTGTCATCCTCAATGTATATGTTTTATCACTCTCTTGGTGTGTTGTCATCATCAGTGTGTATTCCGGCTACTTGGACTTGGTGCAGCGACTTGAATTTGGTGTAGATCATTTACAGAAAAACGCGGTATATCAAATATAATAAGTATTACTATTGAATATATATTATACACAAACATATTGTAGACATATATTAGGAAACAGGTTTTGTTAATTATTAGTCAGAGGGAGTATTTTAGAGTAAGTTAGTTTCGGATTCTGTCAGGGAATTCAGCGAGCGATAATAGGGTTGTTTACTATTCGAAAATTGAGATAGCATAGTGAATAGTTTACATTGGCTAATATATATATAAGATAAAGTGATCTATTTACTTAAATTACATACATAAGGTAATATCTGACATAGTGGTAGTAAACGTTTTCGGTAAAAAGGAATTAACAGCAGGATTTTAACGTAAATTAGTACACACTGACTTCGTTGTTTTGTTACACAGTGTTCTCCGTATTCGCTAGGTGGCAGGTATTTTTTTCTCATGCGAGGTTAATAGAAGACACAGTTAACAAGTATATTAGACTAAAGTGTTCTTTTGATCACAAAAACAGCCTTATTCAAGGCTAACGTTGCAAACTAATTAAAACTAAATTGTATGATGGCGCGGTGCAAACGGCAGTTAAAGGCCACAAGGCACTTAATTTGTGGCAGTTGCAGTAACTGGGTGGACTTCGTCAAGTCTGGGTGTGAGAAGTCCTGGGCTGAGGTCCAGGCAGATAGTTTTAGTTTTGAGTGTAGGGGATGTACGAAGATGAAGGAACTAGAGGTGGAGTTGGAAGAGCTGAGGCTGCTCGTTGTGGCAATAGTGGGAAGGGAACAGGGGGGTTGTGCCAGTAGTTCCGGTGGGGGAACAGTAGATGATAAAGTGAGGAAAGACACAAGAGATGCTAGGGAGAGCTCACCGCAGCCTGGGAGGAAGCTGAGAGGAGGGAAGATGACAGGACGTAGGGAGACAGGACGTAAGGAGACGGGAAGGAAAGGAACGGGAGGGAAGACAACCGGAGCGAAGGAGAAGGGAGTGGGGGAGACAGGAGGGAAGGAGAAGGGAGTGGGGGAGACAGGAGGGAAGGAGAAGGGAGTGGTGGAGACGGGAGGGAAAACAACCGGAGTGAAGGAGAGGGAAGTGGGAGAGACAAGAGCAAAGGAGTGGGAAGTGGGGGAGACAGGAGCGAAGGAGACAGGAGGGAAGGGGTCAGGACAGAATGTGATGGAGGGGATCGAACGGAAGAGTTATTCTGCAGCAGTGATAGAGGGGGTGAGGAAGAGAGCGAGGGTGTTTGTGGGGGATTCGATAGTTAGGAAGACAGACAGAGTCTTAAACAAGGGAGATGATGTGGTGGTCTGCTTGCCTGGAGCCAAAATAGAGGCGATAACTGAGAGGGTAAAAAACATCGTAGGCTCGGGTAAGGGTGGATCTGTTTTAGTACACGTAGGGACAAATAACGTACAGAGGGAGGGTACAACTGCCATATTTAGGAAATATAGGCAGTTGGTCAGAACACTAAAACAGACGCGGGTTGAGCAGGTAATACTGTCAGGGATTTTACCTGTAATGGGCAGGAGGGGTCACAAATATCGAAATTGTCGGGGGATGGCAATTAACATGTTAGTCCAGAAGTTATGTAGGGAAGAGGAAGTTGGATTTGTGGATTTATGGGGAAGTTTTGTTGGGAGGGCTGATATGTACATGAAGGATGGGCTTCATTTAAGTGGAAAGGGGGCGACAGTATTCGCGGACAAACTTTCAGCAGCAGTAGATAGTGACTTGGGTACAATGACAAATATTTTTGGAAGTAAACATTCTTTAAACTAGAGGTGCAGGGGGGTTACCTAGAGGTGTCTCAAGCAGAACAAGAAGCCACTAGCACAGATAAACCAATATCAAATCATCCGAAAAACATCTCTGAAAAAGGTTATAGATGCGTATGTTTAAATGCAAGGAGCATAGTAAATAAGAAAAACGAATTAAACATTATGGTAGAAGATATTGATCCTCACATAATTGGTATAACTGAATCATGGGCCAACATAGATATAACAGATGCTGAATTAGGACTGACAGGATATGTAATGTTAAGGAAAGATCGAATAGGAAGAAGGGGCGGGGGAGTTATTTTATATGTTAAAGAATCTATTCAGGCTTATGAAATAAAACTAGAAAGGGAAGCAGATTGCGATGAAGCTGTTTGGTGCAAAATTGTTTCAGGAAATTCAAAATTAACTATTGGATTAGTTTACCGAAGTCCAAACATAAACGAAGAGGACAACACAAAAATAAAAAACGCTATAAAGGAAGTTAGTAAAGGGGAGTGTATCATAATGGGAGATTTTAACCATGGACACATACAATGGAATTCTCTAGAGAGCACAGGGATTGAGGACCAACAATTTCTATTTTTAATCCAGGATAGCTTTCTTACTCAGCACGTACTAGAACCAACCAGGGGAGAAAATGTATTAGATATAGTTTTGTCATCACAAAAAGAATTAGTGGACAATGTAAAAATATTTGAACCATTGGGTAATAGTGACCATAATCAAATACATTTTGACATCACTGTGAAATCAGAAAGTAAAATTAAGAAAACGTACAAGAGAAACTTCCACAAAGGTAACTACAAAGATATGAGAAAATACTTAGCAAAGCTAGATTGGAATAACATGCTGATGAATAAGACCGCAATTGAATGTTGGAATATTCTAAAATATGAAATTGAGAGTATCATCGATAAATTTGTTCCCTTCCAAAAACAAGGAAAACGGTGTAGAAAGAAACACTTGTCAAAAGAAGCTATTAGAAAAATAATGCTAAAACAAACTATGTGGAGGGTTTATAGGCGTACCAGAAAGGACGAAGACTATGCAAAATACAAAGAGGCACTTAATGCAGCTACAACTGAAATCAGACAATCTAAAAGAAGCTATGAGCAAAAACTAGCATGTAATATAAAAAATGACAGCAAGAGTTTTTATGCATATGTCAGGAGTAAACAAAACGTACAAGACAAGGTTGGACCTCTGGAAGACAGTGCTGGAAATATAATATCACAGGGGTTTTTAATGGCGGAAGACCTAAATAGTTACTTCAGTTCAGTGTTTACCAAATAAGATATTAGTTCATTACCAGTTGCTGATGCTAAATTTCAGGGGGCTAAATCTGACTGTTTAGGTCCGTTAGTTGTAACTCCAGAATTGGTAGCTAAGAAAATAAAGGCAATGAAGGATAACAAATCACCGGGAGTGGATGGGATTCCTCCAAAATTACTAATGGAAACAGAGTTGTTCCGTTTGAATGGAAAGAAGCAAACATCATACCATTATTTAAAAAGGGTTCGAGAAATAAGTCAGAGAATTACAGACCAGTGAGTTTAACGTCAGTGATTTGTAAATTATTAGAAAGGTTAATTAAAGACCATATGGTGGACTTCCTTGTTAGGCATGAATTATTCAATTAATCTCAACATGGATTCCTAAAAGCGAGGTTGTGCTTAACAAATATGTTATGTTTTTTGGAAGAAATCACTAAGTGGATTGACGATGGGTCACCAGTAGATATTATCTACTTAGATTTTCAGAAAGCTTTTGACAAAGTGCCACATCACAGATTACTACTTAAATTAAAAGCCCATGGTATCATGGATGGCTTAATTGACTGGATAGAACAATGGCTGGCTGACAGAAGACAGCGGGTTGTAGTAGATGGGAAGTTTCAAACTGGAAATCAGTTTTGAGTGGGGTACCACAAGGATCTGTATTATAACGTTTATTATTCTTAATATATGTCAATGACTTGGACGACAATATAATAAGTAACGTACTCAAATCTGCAGATGACACAAAAGTGCTTAGAACGGTTAACACTGATGGTGATAAACAACATTTACAAAACGATCTAGACATATTAGTGAAATGGTCTGAGAAATGGCAGATGTTGTTCAATTCTGGGAAATGTAAATACCTACATACAGGACATGGGAACTTGGATGTAAACTATAAAATGGGAGATACTGTTCTGGGTACTACTGTAAAAGAAAAGGACTTAGGAGTTACAATAAGCGCTGACATAAAAGTTTCAGAGCAGCTTGAAAGGGTAATAAAATTCTTGGATTGATTAGGAGAAACATAACTTACAAGGATAAAAAGCTAATTATACCTCTGTATGAAGCAATAGTTATACCTCATTTAGAATACTGTTTACAAGCGTGGAAACCATATCGTAAGCAGCATATAGATACACTTGATCGCATACAGAGGAGAGCAACTAAAATTATTCCGGAACCGAGAGACCTTAGTTATGACGAACGCCTGATGGTATGTGGTTTAACAAATCTAGAGACAAGGAGGTTAAGAGGAGATCAGATTGAAGTTTTTAAGATATTGAATGGGTATGAAAATATTGATAGAAATGTGTTTTTCTCTCTCAAGAAACATAGCTGAACTAGAGGACACGAGGTAAAGCTAGTAAAGGATCAGTGTAGATTGGATATCAGGAAGTACTCTTTCTCACAGAGGGCAGTAAATGAATGGAAGAAATTATTTACGGATTGTATAACCGCTAGCAGCGTTAATATGTTTAAACACAAGTTGGACAAATATCTCAGGAGGACGGGTTACATGTAGACGAACACTGAAGGACTCTCGATAACCCAATGGTTTCCTTGTCCACTTACCATCTGGGCCTTTGGCTTGGATGGCAAATCTGGTTAAATCTTGTTAAAACTCCACATTGGAAAAGATAAATAATAATAATTTGGTCATCAATATGTGACCCTCCTGAGACACTGCTCCCTGTGAAAATACCTTATATTGAAGTCTGCTTACCTGCTGTGTTTAGTTCTGTGTTTTTTGTTTGATATGGTGAATAAGTCGTTTATACTAAAGCAATGCGTTCCTCCCACACAAAATAATCATAGCTTTATTTGAGTAAATTGAAGCATCTTATTGATGTGTCTCTTGGGACAATACACGTCCTTAAAGTAACACGTTGTAAATCACCATGTTAACTGTTTCTGTTCCATTCAACTTTGGTGCACAGAAGAACAGGAGAAGGCCAAACGGGAAAGGCAAGCTTTGAAAGGTAATTTAATTCAGAATAATTTTTCAGACGTTCAGAAACATTCAGACGTTTGTTTTATTATTTTTATTGCTACTTCATTGCTTTATTTTGTAACGTGTAATGCCACCTACTGAGTATGAAACACAACATGACAGGACGTTTAATTTTGATGACAACTATGCATGTACGAACATGTTTTGGCCCATGTTGACATGTTATGTGAAGAATATTAAAATGTCATATTAATACTAACAATCCTTAACATAATATAATTACTAATTTTTAAATGGAGATGCGTTGAACGGAAATAACATACAATATTAATACGTATGAGAAAAGCAATACAACTTTAAAATATGTTGTGATAACACTGTGACAACATTGTATATCAACGATGAATAATTCAATAAATAAAATTTATGTGGTGGAAGATAAGAAAAACATGTAATGTAATGAATGACATGATAATGACATAGGATTGGGTTGAGCAACTTGACACAGTATGCTAATATGCAGGTTTGAGTGACGAATTGCTGTGTACAGCGATTCCGTCACAGCATGAACAGGAGTGATGTAACCATGTCAGTAGTCATGCCAACTAATACATTCATTTATCTTCATTTCAGGAGGCCTTGAAACAGAAGCCAAAAAGCGTAAAGCTGGAGAGGGTAAGTTTACACAGTTGTATGTAAGCATTACAGTCAATGTTTAATGACAGTCTAAATGATGATGCTATACAATACGATATAGACAATACTCAAATATACAGGAATTATCACAAAGGCAGAGCAACACCCCATCAGTAGGGTTGAAGATCACTCTCGTGGATGTAGCCATTCAAAGACTGGGCAGTTTGGATATTTAATTTGGGTCCAAGTTGCAACAGCTCTATGCATTGGGGATTTTAAATAACGGTGTCATCGAAATGTATTGTGATCAACAAGCACCAATGGCAGTTGTATTAATTTACAGTATTTTACATGTCTTTGACCCTTTTACCTTACAAACTACACATGTATTTGTTTTGAATGTCTTTAATGATCGTTCCGCCAAGTGCTGCTGCGTAAAAGACATGTCTAGGTAGAGCAACTAGTGTCGCCATCTGGTGAAAAAAACATGATACAACAGGTACATGTTGCGCCATCTAGTGAGCGCAAACCACAGCATAACAGGATCTTTATCCCAACTGGAGAAACCAGAGTGGTGTAGTTGTTATACAATTAGTCTTAATTTTTGCAGCATGTGTCAGTTTTCTTTAAATAATCGATGTCTCAGTTCCATCAGCTGTATAATATATTATGGAAATTATACAACGGTGCATCAAAAGTTATTTTGAGAAACAATCATCTGAGATATTTGTATTATTTTACGGTAATGTTACTGGTGTTTACCCTTTTGCATCACTACGTACATGTTATTTTATGTTTGTTTACAAAGTCATTAGCGATCAGTCTGCTCAACTGCTGTTGGTAACAAGTCGTGTTCACACTTTATGGTGTTTTGTTGAGTCACCAATACAAGTGGAGTAAAAAGCAGGGCGCTGGGCCGGTAGAGGGTGCATAATAAAAATATCCCTTTTATATGTATCAAGTATAGATGTTTTGTGCATTTTTTTAAGCAAAAATATTTTATAATTTCTTAGTGCAATACGTAAGCCATTCGAAAGCTTAACACCAGAAATAGAAAAACATTTCGCCCTCAGGCTCAGTGCAGTACGAACATATTTTTATTTGTCCATTTGCCTTGTGTTATGCAAACTATCTTCATTAGAATAAAATAATTTGTTAATGCTTTTGGGTAATAGTATGTTTCAGTTTGTACATCAGCATAGATGTTTTATATTCAAATAGGTCGACAAATTTAATATTAATAAATAAGATAATTGTATATTCACGAGCCTTTATTCCACAAATAAATCTCACAACTCTCCTTTTTAGAGTAAATAGGGGCATTCAATTTGTGCGATCAGTATTTCCCAATATCTCTGAGCAGTAGTCTACATGGGGCAATAAAGGTAAAAAGTATAAAGTAATCAATGCCGAGGCCTTTAATAAAAAGTAAGCTTCATGAATTATTGACAATGTTTTATCCAATTTAGGTTTTATCGATTGTATATGTGCTTTCCAAGACAGCTTATCATCGATACTCAAGCCAAATTAATACTTAGCTTTAGTTAATTTCGGTATATAAATACATGATTTATGTACATGCAAAATCTTACTTTTAATGCACACTACTTGTTGTAAATACTTTAAGATAACATAGCACATATATTTCATATCTCAGTTCCTGAAAATACAACTGGTCTTCTGATTGTCCACTCTGAAATAAAACAACAAATATGATTTCACTGATCACATTCCTACCAAGTATTGTTGCCTATGTGCTGCTATTTTACTAGGAAATGTTGTGGAAATTTGCCTTTTGATTATTTCAGGCGGAACATGTGAAGAAAGTGGGGAATTTTTTGGTCGCATTCCTGACAACAATTACTAATATGAATTGGTTATTTGCTCATTTGCACATTGCTCATTTGAAATAAGAATTACTGTTCAATTAAATGCATTTCCAAAGCTGTAGATTTTGTTTGATTTTTGCAGACCTTCCCAGCATTAGCATGTCACATTAAAATACCATATAACTGTCATTCTGCCCATATATTAACGGAATGCTTAACTTCAGTTATAGAACTCCCCATTGGAAAATGATAAATATTAATGGTATGCTTAACTTAAGTTATATAACTTAAGATATACATATAGAAACATCATACCATTATTTAAAAAGGGTTCGAGAAATAAGTAAGAAAATTACAGACCAGTGAGTTTAACGTCAGTGATTTGTAAATTATTAGAAAGGTTAATTAAAGACCATATGGTGGACTTCCTTGTTAGGCATGAATTATTCAATTAATCTCAACATGGATTCCTAAAAGCGAGGTTGTGCTTAACAAATATGTTATGTTTTTTGGAAGAAATCACTAAGTGGATTGACGAGGGGTCGCCAGTAGATATTATCTACTTAGATTTTCAGAAAGCTTTTGACAAAGTGCCACATCACAGATTACTACTTAAATTAAAAGCCCATGGTATCGGGGATAGCGTAATTGACTGGATAGAACAATGGCTGGCTGACAGAAGACAGCGGGTTGTAGTAGATGGGAAGTTTCAAACTGGAAATCAGTTTTGAGTGGGGTACCACAATGATCTGTATTATAACGTTTATTATTCTTAATATATGTCAATGACTTGGATGACAATATAATAAGTAACGTACTCAAATCTGCAGATGACACAGAAGTGCTTAGAACGGTTAACAATAATGGTGATAAACAATATTTACAAAACGATCTAGACATATTAGTGAAATGGTCTGAGAAATGGCAGATGTTGTTCAATTCTGGGAAATGTAAATACCTACATACAGGACATGGGAACTTGGATGTAAACTATAAAATGGGAGATACTGTTCTGGGTACTACTGTAAAAGAAAAGGACTTAGGAGTTACAATAAGCGCTGACATAAAAGTTTCAGAGCAGTGTGGTATTGCAGCTTGAAAGGGTAATAAAATTCTTGGATTGATTAGGAGAAACATAACTTACAAGGATAAAAAGCTAATTATACCTCTGTATGAAGCAATAGTTATACCTCATTTAGAATACTGTTTACAAGCGTGGAAACCATATCGTAAGCAGCATATAGATACACTTGATCGCATACAGAGGAGAGCAACTAAAATTATTCCGGAACCGAGAGACCTTAGTTATGACGAACGCCTGATGGAATGTGGTTTAACAAATCTAGAGACAAGGAGGTTAAGAGGAGATCAGATTGAAGTTTTTAAGATATTGAATGGGTATGAAAATATTGATAGAAATGTGTTTTTCTCTCTCAAGAAACATAGCTGAACTAGAGGACACGAGGTAAAGCTAGTAAAGGATCAGTGTAGATTGGATATCAGGAAGTACTCTTTCTCACAGAGGGCAGTAAATGAATGGAAGAAATTATTTACGGATTGTATAACCGCTAGCAGCGTTAATATGTTTAAACACAAGTTGGACAAATATCTCAGGAGGACGGGTTACATGTAGACGAACACTGAAGGACTCTCGATAACCCAATGGTTTCCTTGTCCACTTACCATCTGGGCCTTTGGCTTGGATGGCAAATCTGGTTAAATCTTGTTAAAACTCCACATTGGAAAAGATAAATAATAATAATTTGGTCATCAATATGTGACCCTCCTGAGACACTGCTCCCTGTGAAAATACCTTATATTGAAGTCTGCTTACCTGCTGTGTTTAGTTCTGTGTTTTTTGTTTGATATGGTGAATAAGTCGTTTATACTAAAGCAATGCGTTCCTCCCACACAAAATAATCATAGCTTTATTTGAGTAAATTGAAGCATCTTATTGATGTGTCTCTTGGGATAATACACGTCCTTAAAGTAACACGTTGTAAATCACCATGTTAACTGTTTCTGTTCCATTCAACTTTGGTGCACAGAGGAACAGAAGAAGGCCAAACGGGAAAGGCAAGCTTTGAAAGGTAATTTAATTCAGAATAATTTTTCAGACGTTCAGAAACATTCAGACGTTTGTTTTATTATTTTTATTGCTACTTCATTGCTTTATTTTGTAACGTGTAACGCCACCTACTGAGTATGAAACACAACATGACAGGACGTTTAATTTTGATGACAACTATGCATGTACGAACATGTTTTGGCCCATGTTGACATGTTATGTGAAGAATATTAAAATGTCATATTAATACTAACAATCCTTAACATAATATAATTACTAATTTCTAAATGGAGATGCGTTGAACGGAAATAACATACAATATTAATACGTATGAGAAAAGCAATACAACTTTAAAATATGTTGTGATAACACTGTGACAACATTGTATATCAACGATGAATAATTCAATAAATTAAATTTATGTGGTGGAAGATAAGAAAAACATGTAATGTAATGAATGACATGATAATGACATAGGATTGGGTTGAGCAACTTGACACAGTATGCTAATATGCAGGTTTGAGTGACGAATTGCTGTGTACAGCGATTCCGTCACAGCATGAACAGGAGTGATGTAACCATGTCAGTAGTCATGCCAACTAATACATTCATTTATCTTCATTTCAGGAGGCCTTGAAACAGAAGCCAAAAAGCGTAAAGCTGGAGAGGGTAAGTTGGGTCTTCCTTGTGGACTGTTACCTTGTCGTGGTAAGGAGGCTTGTGTACCCCTATGACCCTCTGAGCTATACCGGTGGGAGGCAACTCCTGGCAGGTCCAACCATACCGGGCAGGTGTGGGGCGAGTGGTCAGACAAAGCACAGTCCAGCCACATCTCTTGATCATGGAGCATGGGAGGAAAATGGTCTACGACCACTGCGGAAAACTTGTGGGCACAGCGGCTTGGGCTAATCACCCACTCAGTTGTTATTGAAATCGATTACAGAAACCGAAACCATGAATACTCAACCACACCTCGATCTGAGCAAAGCAGGCTGTCCTGAAAGGGTGCGTATGAATCCCTTGGGTGAAAGCCGACAGGAAGCCCAAGGGAGGAAGAGTCTGCTACAGCTCAAGTCAAAAATTAGAATAGGATGCTGGAATGTCAGGACACTGTACCAGGCAGGAAAACTGGCACAGCTCGCCAAAGAAATGAGAATATACAAGCTGAGCATCATTGGAGTCTGTGAAAGCAGATGGAACACCTTTGGGAAGGTTACAACTAGCTCTGGAGAAACTTACTTGTACTCGGGGAATGAGAGAGAAGAAGATGCGCACACACACATGGAGTAGGGCTGCTCCTCTCAAAGGATGCAGCAAAAAGTCTCATAGAATGGGAACCAGTCTCGGAGAGAATCATCACAGCCAGGTTTACATCAAAAGGTCGGAACATCACCATTATACATTGCTATGCACCAACCAACTCTGCTGAATTTGAAGAGAAAGAGACCTTCTACCAACATCTACAAACAGTCACCCAAAAACTACCGAAGAGGGATATCCAAGTTGTTATGGGGGATGTGAATGCCAAGATTGGAAAGGATAATGGCAATTGGAGAGGCACAATGGGGAAAGAAGGTCTGGGACAGATGAATGAGAACGGTCTCCTGTTTGCAGATTTCTGTACTCTCAATGAACTGATAATCGGAGGAACTCTCTTTCCACACAAGCCTACACACAAAGCCACATGGATATCCCCAGATTTAAAGACGGAAAACCAAATTGACCACATAACAATCACCAAGAAATGGAGGAGAGTGCTTCTAGACGTCAGAGTGAAAAGAGGAGCTGATATTAACTCCGACCATCACCTCCTTGTGGGTGAATTTAGGATGAAGCTAGCAGCAAAGAAGAAGACGGATAACAAGGTACAAAGAAGGTTTGAGATAAGAAAACTTCAAAATACTAAAATACGACAGGAACTGGGAATCACACTACGGAACAGGTTCCAATCATTGGAAGAGGGAAAAAACATTGATGAAAAGTGGGCAAGATGCAAGAATGCAATTACAGACACCTGTGAACAAGTCCTAGGCTGCTGGGAAGCTAGGAGGAAGGACTGTATTACAGACGACACCTGGGAAGCTATTGAGGCAAGGAGGGAGACTAAAATGAAACTCAACAAGGAAGCAGATGACACAAGAAAAAACAAACTGCAGCAGGAATACCAGGAAAGTAACAAAACAGTTAAAAAGAAGACAAAGAGGGACAAGAAAACATATGTCGAAAAACTAGCAAACGAGGCTGAGATCGCAGCTAGGCAAAACAACTCCAGAGAGTTATACAAGATCACCAGACAGCTAGCAGGGAAGAACAAGAGCACTAGTCGCCCCATCAGGGACAAACAGGGAAACCTTCTCACTAAGGAATCTTTACAGTTACAACGCTGGAAAGAATATTTCCAAGATATCTTGAATAGGCCTCCACCAGATTCAATCCCAGACATTGAGGAAACAAATGAAGACCTTAACATTAATTGTGGTAGGATATCCAAAGAGGAGATCAAGAGAGCCATCAAAAAGCTGAAGCTAGGCAAAGCACCTGGAATTGACAATATACCATGTCTTAAAAGCTGATATTGGGGCCACCACAGACGTTTTATACAGCGTGCTAAATGAGATCTGGGATAAAGAGGAAATACCAACTGAATGGAAGACAGGTAAGCTAGTTACAATCCCCAAGAAAGGCAACCTCAGTGAATGTAAGAACTGGAGAGGGATCATGCTTCTATCAGTGCCCAGTAAAATTCTCTGCCGTATCATCCTGGATAGGATACAAGAAACAGTTGACAAGAAGCTAAGAAAGGAACAATCTGGCTTTAGAAAGGATAAATCCTGCACAGATCACATTGCTACACTCAGGATTATCGTTGAACAATGCATTGAATGGCAGAGCTCCCTTTACATAAACTTTGTGGACTTCGAAAAAGCATTTGATAGTATAGATAGGACAGTTCTATGGAAGCTCCTGAGGCATTATGGTTTACCCACAAAATTTGTAACCCTAATAAAGAACATGTACGAAGGTTTCACTGGTCATGTCATCTTTAAAGGACAAGTTTCAGAAGGCTTCCAGATTGGAACTGGAGTAAGGCAGGGCTGCTTGCTATCTCCACTGCTCTTTCTGATAGCCATAGACTGGACAATGAAAAGATCCGCAGAACACCATCGTACTGGGATTCAGTGGAACTTGTTCTCACAACTAGAAGACTTGGATTTTGAAGATGATCTAGCACTACTCTCAGAAACCCATAAACACATGCAACAAAAAACAGAAAGGCTTCAAGAAAAAAGCAGCCAACTGGGTCTTAAGATCAATGTGGGAAAGACAAAGGTGATGAAAGTCAACAGCAGATCCTCCGAACCCATCTCACTAGAAAGTGGTACTGTTGAGGAAGTACAAGACTTCATCTATCTCGGGAGCAACATCAGTACAAATGGTGGAGCTGACAAAGATGTGGAGCTACGCATTAATAAAGCTCGCCATGCCTTCAGAACCCTACGCCCTGTATGGCTCTCTTCCCAGCTATCCATAAACACTAAGATCCGCATTTTCAACACCAACGTTAAACCAGTTCTTCTCTATGGCTGTGAAACGTGGAAAACTACTCAGGCTCTCAACAACAAACTCCAAGTCTTCATCAACAGTCGCCTCCGATACATCCTTAAGGTATGGTGGCCTAACAAAATATCAAATAAAGAGCTCTGGAAGAAAACCAAACAGGAAGAAATAAGCACTACAATCAAGAGGAGAAAATGGAGCTGGATTGGCCACACACTCAGAAAAGATTCAACAAATACAACCAAACAAGCACTGGACTATAACCCACAAGGAAAGAGAAGACAACGAAGGCCAAAACTCAACTGAAGACGCTCCACACTACAAGATCTTGATAAAGTGGGGTTACCTGGCAAGAGGCCAACGCTGTAGCCCAGAAGAGAGTGAGGTGGAGAAACATGGTTGACGCCCTATGCTCCTGAAGGGGCCAAGAGGATTAAGTAAGTAAGTAAGTAAGTAAGTAAGTACTGTTGTGGGTAGTACTGTAAAAGAAAAGGACTTATGAGTTACAATAAGTGCTGATATAAAAGTTTCAGAGCAGTGTGGTATTGCAGCTTGAAAGGGTAATCAAATTCTTGGGTTGATTAGGAGAAGCATAACTTACAAGGATAAAAAGCTAATTATACCTCTGTATAAAGCAATAGTTAGACCTCATTTAGAATACTATTTACAAGCGTGGAAACCATATCGTAAGCAGCATATAGATACACTTGAACGCATACAGAGGAGAGCAACTAAAATTATTCCGGAACTGAGAGACCTTAGTTATGATGAACGCCTGACGGAATGTGGTTTAACAAATCTAGAGACAAGGAGGTTAAGAGGAGATCAGATTGAAGTTTGTAAGATATTGAATGGGTATGAAAATATTGATAGAAATATGTTTTTCTCTCTCAAGAAAGATAGCAAACTAGAGGACACGAGGTAAAGCTAGTAAAGGATCAGTGTAGATTGGATATCAGGAAGTTCTCATTCTCACAGAGGGCAGTAAATGAATGGAAGAAATTATTTACGGATTGTATAACCGCTAGCAGCGTTAATATGTTTAAACACAAGTTGGACAAATATCTCAGTAGGACGGGTTACACGTAGACGAACACTGAAGGACTCTCGATAAGCCAATGGTTTCCTTGTCCACTTACCATCTGGGCCTTTGGCTTGGATGGCAAATCTTGTTAAATCTTGTTAAAACTCCACATTGGAAAAGGATAAATAATAATAATTTGGTCATCAATATGTGACCCTCCTGAGACACTGCTCCCTGTGAAAATACCTCATATTGAAGTTTGCGTACATGCTGTGTTTGGTTCAGTGTTTTTTGTTTGATATGGTGAATAAGTTGTTTATACTAAAGCAATGCGTTCCTCCCACACAACATAATCATAGCTTTATTTGAGTAAATTGAAGCATCTTATTGATGTGTCTCACCATGTTAACTGTTTCTGTTCCATTCAACTTTGGTGCACAGAAGAACAGAAGAAGGCTAAACGGGAAAGGCACGCTTTGAAAGGTAATTTAATTTAAAATAATTTTTTAGACGTTTGTTTTATTATTTTTATTTTGTAACGTTTAACGCCATCTACTGAGTATGAAACACAACATGACAGGACGTTTAATTTTGATGAAAAACTGCATGTACAAACATGTTTTGACCCATGTTGACATGTTATATGAAGAATATTAAAATGTCATATTAATACTAACAATCTTTAATATAATATAATTACTAATTTATAAATGGAGTTGCATTGAACGGAAATAACATACAATATTAATACGTATGAGAAAAGCAATACATCTTTAAAATATTTTGTGATAACACTGTGACAACATTGTATATCAATGATGAATAATTCAATAAATTAGATTTATGTGATGGAAGATATGAAAAACATGTAATGTAATGAATGACATGATAATGACATAGGATTGGGTTGAGCAACTTGACACAGTATGCTAATATGCAGGTTTGAGTGACGAATTGCTGTGTACAGCGATTCCGTCACAGCATAAACAGGAGTGATGTAACCATGTCAGTAGTCATGTCAACTAATACATTAATTTATCTTCATTTCAGGAGGCCTTGAAACAGAAGCCAAAAAGCGTAAAGCTGTAGAGGGTAAGTTTACACAATTGTATGTAATCATTACAGTCAATGTTTAATGACAGTCAAAATGATGATGCTATACAATGCGATATAGACAATACTCAAATATACAGGAATTATCACAAAGGCAGAGCAACACTCCCATCAGTAGGGTTGAAGATCACTCTTCGTGGATGCAGCCATACAAAGACTGGGCAGTTTGGATATTTAATTGGGGTCCAAGTTGCAACAGCTCTATGCATTGGGGATTTTAAATAACGGTGTCATCGAAATGTATTGTGATCAACAAACATCAATGGCAGTTGTATTAATTTACAGTACTTTAAATGTCATTGACCCTTTTACCTTACAAACTACACATGAATTTGTTTTCAATGTTGTTAATGATCGTTCCGCTAAGTACTACTGACATGTCTAGGTAAAGCAACTAGTTTCGCCTTCTGGTGAAAAAACATGATACAACAGGTACACATTGCACCATCTAGTGAGCACATATCACAGTGTAACTGGATCTTTATCCCAACTGGAGAAACCAGAGTGGTGTAGTTGTAATACAATTAGTTTTAATTTTGTGTCAGTTTTCTTCATGCAGTCATGTTGCAAATGAAAGTGAAATGCAAAAATGAATTAGTAGCTGACGATTTTAACATCATGATGTTTGAGTAAAAATGTACAGAAAGGTTGAAGTTGTAGCAGGTAAGTTGACACAATTGTCTGTAATCATTACAGTCTAAGTTTATTGATATTTGGAATAATGATGCTATACAATGAGATAGAGACGATATTCAGATATACAGGAATTATCACAACGGAACATCGTTGACATCTGTAGGTTGAAGATCACTCTCCGTGGATGCTGCCATTCATAGACTGGACAGTTTGGATAATTAATCGGGATCCATGTTCCAACAGCTGTATGCATTTGGGATTTTAAATAACAGTGTCATCGAAATGTATTGTGATCAACAAATACCAGTGGCAGTTGTATTAATTTACAGTATTTTAAATGTCATCTACCCTTTTACCTTATCAACTACACATGTATTCATTTGCACATGTGCACACCGGTATCATAATTTTTTGGCCAAATTTTAGGGGCCAGCTGGACCCTAAGGTTCTGAACTATTGGGGCTCTGGCAGTGAACCCAGGGGCATGGGGACTTACGGGCCCCAGTTAATTTCGAACCCTGAGTATAAATACTTGTCCGTGAAATATAAAAAAATTCATGTTTTTTTGCAAATTCAATCAGTTCTAGCTTGAACTTGTGTGATCATGTTGAACACCTACACACCACCAGGGTAGAGTTGTGTTGAACACCTCCACACCACCAGGGTAGAGTTGTGTTGAACACCACCACACCACCAGGGTAGAGTTGTGTTGAACACCTCCACACCACCAGGGTAGAGTTTCATTGATCACCTCCAAACCTCCAGGGTAGAGTTGTGTTGAACACCTCCACACCACCAGGGTAGAGTTTCATTGATCACCTCCAAACCTCCAGGGTAGAGTTGTGTAGAACACCTCCACACCACCAAGATTGAGTTGTGTTGAACACCTCCACACTACCATGGTAGAGTTATGTTGAACACTTACACACCGCCAGGGTAGAGTTGTGTTGAACACCTGCACACCGCCAAGGTAGAGTTGTGTTGAACACCACCACGATAGAGTTATGTTGAACACTTCCACACCACCATGGTAGAGTTTTGTAAACACCTGCACACCGCCATGGTAGAGTTGTGTTGAAAACCTACCCACTGACAGGGTAGAATTGTGTTTACATCTATACATTGCAAGGGTAGAATTATGTTGAACACCTACCCACCACCATGGTAGAGTTATGTTGAACACATCCACACCACCATGGTAGAATTGTGTGAACACCTACACACCGACCGGGTAGAGTTGTGTTGAACACCTACACACCACCAGGGTAGAGTTGTGTTGAACACCTCCACAACACCAGGGTAGAATTTTGTTGAACACCTCCACACCGCAAGGGGTAGAGTTGTATTGAAAACAAACCATGGTAGAATTGTGTGAACACCTCCACACTGCCAGGGTAGAGTTGTGTTGAACAACTCCACACCACCAGGGTAGAGTTGTGTGAACATCACCACACCACCATGGTAGAGTTATGTTGAACATTTACACACCACAAGGGTAGAGTTATGTTGAACACCTCCACACCACCATGGTAGAGTTTTCTTGAAAACCTAAACACCAACAGGGTAGAATTGTGTTTACACCTATACACCGCAAGGGTAGAGTTATGTTGAACACCTACACACCGCCACAGTAGAGTTATCTTGAACACATCCACACCACCATGGTAGAATTGTGTGAACCCCTGCACACTGCCAGGGTAGAGTTGTGTTGAACACCTACACACCGACTGGGTAGAGTTGTGTTGAACACCAACACACCGCCAGGGTAGAGTTGTGTTGAACACCTCCAAACCACCAGGGTTAAGTTGCGTTGAACACCTCCACACCGCCAGGGTAGAGTTATGTTGAACACCTCCACACCACGAGTGTAGAGTTATGTTGAACACCTGCACACCGGCAGGGTATAATTATGTTGAACAACTCCACACCACCATGGTAGAGTTGTGTGAACACCTCCACACCGCCAGGGTAGAGTTGTGCGAACACCCTTTGTGCATCACAGCGATTAACTCATCGCGTCCAGCGAATGACATAATGATTCAAGCTTCCCTTACCAATTTGGGGAGAAATTAAAGTTGTTCGCCACTGCTATGACTAATGAAAGCAGAGTAGATAGAGAGCTGTCACTTTCCATCTCTTCGTGATGTACATGTTCTGTACATGACTGTCTACACTGCTTTTGGGTTTATTGATCGGCATCAAAGCAGCCACACAATTCGTCTGTCCGGATATATTCACAACACCATCGTAGTCTCGTTCGTGCGTCTTTCGGAAGTCCAAACTGAGCTGCTTGACCTTTTTGGCGATGTCTCCTCGTGTAAGCCCAGGGAAACACAAGTGAAACTCTAAGACTTTATAATGGATATTCTATTTTTCTCTCATATTTCAGAACAAAGCTCAAGTATTCTCTGTTTGATGGTCCTAAAGTGTTGGATTTGGTCTTAAGATAAAGCTGAAACATTGTTCTATCAATTGATATGCATCGTGTGGCAGTTGAAACAAACAATGTTGTAAATGTCATTGACCTTGACCTTTGACCCGATATACCCAAAAAGGGTAAACCCTGATTTTGATCAAATTTTTTCATTAGCTAGGTAATTGTATCAACAAGTAGCATGCAAAAAATTTGAATGGGACCTTGAAGAGATCTTGAGATACAGCAATTTAAAGTGAGTTTTTTTTCAATTTTGCATTACATCTAAACATGTATGTAGACATAACTTTGGCCCTAATGGTCCTAAAGTCCTGGTTTTGTTCTTAAGATAAAGTTAAGACATTGCTCTATTCACATATATGCATCACGTGGCAGTTTAAAAAAGTTTTTACAAAGGTCAGTTTGGTCACTGACCTTGACCTTTGACCTGATAAGACCAAATTGAGTAAACTCCGATTTTGATAAAATTGTATTGTTATCTTTATGACATTATATTAACAAGTTTCATAAAAAAAATTACAGTGGGACCATTGTAAGTTCTTGAGATACAACAAATTAAAGTTGGGACAGCACTTGGTAACACTCACGCTTTAACATGTGCAGGTGAGAAAAGAATAGGCCAATTGAAATTACACCATATTGTAACAATGACAGATGTATTTGAAGACCAAGAACCAACATACAAATAATCACCCAGAGATGTGAACGTTTGTAATGTGTGAATATTTATACAAATACTTATATAATGTGTGACTAGTATGTCAGGGTTCCTGGGATAAATTAATGACGGTGCTGGGCTGCATGGATGAAAGAAGCTGATTGTTACTTCCTCTGTATCAGCACTAGTGTCCAATACACACCCCAGCCACCCCTGGCCATCATATCTGCATGTGACAAACCCTGTGATGTCATCAAAGCAGATGTCATCCTTGAGCACCGAGATTTGTGCCTTGGACATTGACAAGGCTGTTGAGTAGGAGCGAAGTGTGAGTGAAGACTGTGAGTGCTTACTGCACTTCATCTACCATTTCTCTTTCCATCAGTGCATTCAATTGTTCTTTGAAAGTGGATAGCTTGGGACACTGTGCACATTCTCCCATGTGACATTCAGGAAGAGAAGGATTACATGTCATCTGATTCAGGCCGTGCTTGTGGGACTTCAGTGGGATATCCTCCAATGTCACACAACAAAGCTTGGCACCTATCCACATCAACTTGACATTCTGATGCACAGTACACACAGACTGCATGTGTACCACTAGCTCCTACAAGAACACATTCCTTCAGATGGAGATCTGCAAACTTGGAAAATCCAACTCGTACTTCTGTGTGCTTTGTTTTGAATGATTCACATGCCTCTCTGAGGTTACAAAGAATAAGGTGCTTCTGTATTTTAATTCGCTTCTCCATTTTCTCTGACACAAAATCTTTCATCCCTGGCATCACATGACTAACTTCATCAGATCTGTACCACTCTTTGACTTGTTCAACTGCTCTTTGAGTCAGAGTTCTCCCTCATAGTTTTGGGTTGGGTGGGTTTCGGGTTGCTAGGATTCCCTTTTCTTTGCTCGCCTAACCATGTCATCAGTGGCACCAAATTCTTCCAAGATCTTTTGTCTTGTCCAACTGTTTCTTCTTAATTGATGCATGGAATGCATCTTTTAGTTGCTGCACAATTTCAGATTCACCAGTCTGATCTGATGAAGTGTCACTTCTACATTCATGGCTTGTAGTCTCTGCTTGATGGCTGTTCCAACCAGCTTCACTTTTACTTTGGCATATTGTTTTGACCGTCGCAGTCTCTGTTTCTTAAATGGAGATATTCCTAGTGGTGATATTTATGTGTTTAGTGTGGAGATGTTATCTTCCAATTCCTCTACTACACCAACTGTACTTGGACCGGCCACTTCCTGAGTTTCAGATGAACTGCTTGTAGTTGGTCCAGCCATCACACGTTTTCTACACGGAACACAGAGTTTGTTTCCA
>BSQZ01000225.1:0-45506 GCA_033239005.1 Lamellibrachia satsuma | reverse complement strand
TCTAAACGTCTAAATCTAAACATTGAATGTTATCAACAATTTCCACAGGATTATTTTGATCACTGAATATTCTGTTTCGCCTAATATGTCCTTAGTGTCGTCTACGCCAAACAATCACTGCCCCAATCTAACATTTGTACCATTCTTAAGCCTGATACTAAGGAGTTAGCTCTGGTGGTTCTTGGGTGTAGATATACGCTGGGACATTGTGGGGAAATGAGCCAAGTTGGTGTTCGTGCATACCGACTTATGCTATAGACTACACATTACGCTACATGGCTTAAGTCCAAGTCCACACATACGGCCCTGACCTTAAGGTGTTAGTCCAGGTCCATACATACGGCCCTGACCTTAAGATGTTAGTCCAGGTCCATACATATGGCCCTGACCTTAAGGTGTTAGTCCAGGTCCATACATACGGCCTTGGCCTTAAGGTGTTATTCCAGGTCCATACATACGGCCCTGACCTTAATGTGTTAGTCCAGGTCCATACATATGTCCCTGATCTTAAGGTGTTAGTCCAGGTCCATACATACGGCCCTCACCTTAATGTGTTAGTCCAGGTCCATACATACAGCCCTCACCTAAAGGTGTTAGTCCAGGTCCATACATACGGCCCTCACCTTAATGTGTTAGTCCAGGTCCATACATACAGCCCTCACCTTAAGGTGTTAGTCCAGGTCCATACATATGGCCCTGACCTTAAGGTGTTAGTCCAGGTCCATACATACGGCCCTGACCTTAAGGTGTTAGTCCAGGTCCATACATACGGCCCTCACCTTAAGGTGTTAGTCCAGGTCCATACATACGGCCCTGACCTTAAGGTGTTAGTCCAGGTCCATACATACGGCCCTCACCTTAATGTGTTAGTCCAGGTCCATACATACAGCCCTCACCTAAAGGTGTTAGTCCAGGTCCATTCATACAGCACTGACCTTAAGGTGTTATTCCAGGTCCATACATACGACCCTGACCTTAAGGTGTTAGTCCAGGTCCATACATACGGCCCTCACCTTAAGGTGTTAGTCCAGGCCCATACATATGGCCCTGACCTTAATGTGTTAGTCCAGGTCCATACATACAGCCCTGACCTTAAGGCGTTAGACCAGGTCCATACATACGGCCCTGACCTTCCCTCTCCTTAAGTGATAAGACGAACCATCAGTGGCTTTGAATGTGGAATGTGTCAGTTTTTTTTGACCTTCAACAAAACATCGTCTATGGCTAAAAGTTTCTTATGTTCGGTCACTGACACCCTGGTGAGAAACAGACTGCAGCAGGGAATGAATGACTTGACAGATTCAGATGGCCCCACTGCACAGGAAACACTGCACAGGAAACACCGCACAGTAAACACCGCACAGGAAACACCGCACAGGAAACACCGCACAGTAAACACTGCACAGGAAACACTGCACAGGAAACACTGCACAGGAAACACTGCACAGGAAACTCTGCACAGGAAACTCTGCACAGGAAACACCGCACAGGAAACACCGCACAGGAAACACCGCACTGGAAACACCGCACAGGAAACACCGCACAGGAAACACCGCACAGGAAACACCGCACAGGAAACACCGCACAGTAAACACCGCACAGGAAACACCGCACAGGAAACACCGCACAGGAAACACCGCACAGGAAACACCGCACAGGAAACACCGCACAGGAAACTCCGCACAGGAAACACCGCACAGGAAACACCGCACAGGAAACACCGCACAGGAAACACCGCACAGGAAACTCTGCACAGGAAACACTGCACAGTAAACACTGCACAGGAAATAATGTTTGGTTTCTCAGGAAAACCTGTTTTTGTGCAACAGCATTTCAGATGGCGGATGTGATTGTGTTAACTGACATATTTTAATGCTACAGGATTAGGGAATGATTCCATCACATCCATGTTGATTCTACTAAACTTATTTCTTATCCATGATTCTGTTCATCGGAGTCCACTGTAGCAATTACTGATCCTGTTTGGAGCAAGCATCAGTATGAGGTTTTTACTGCAGTCCCATTGCCAAATGTAAACAAACTGCAAACAGTATAAATATATTACTGTATAAAGGCATATAAAGTTATTGATTGCAAGCTATCAAGTGAGAAATAATTTGTTATTTAAAAATAAAATAATACAGTAACAGCTACTTCGATGATCTCATCAGAGCAAACTCATTCGGTCTCATGAATCCATGGCACAGTTTGGAGTATAATTATTTGAGACTTTAGTGTAGTATTTAAGGTCACTGCAGAGTCATTTAGCACAAATTACTTAAGCTTCTGCACCTTAGACTTAGTACTGTAGAACTATTACTGGTTAATCTAAGTACTGACATTCTGTGACAAGTCATGTCATGCAAAAGTATAGCAGTTGGATTTGTATTCGTTGTGAACTAAGATATGTGCATAATTATGCAAATTAAGTCACATGACTGCATATAAAATAGCATATTTTTATTTACTGACATACTGTTCCAAGTCATATAAATGTACGGCAATGGGATTTGAATTCAGTAAGAATATGAATATTTCATAAACAGCATAATAAGATATTAGCCTATCTGAATACATTGCAATTTAAAACAGTCTACTTTCTGTTGATTCATGGGTGAAGGAACGCCGGCTACGCCTACGTAGTCATTCAGTGACTAAGTGTTTCTTGCTATCCCTAATCGTTGCATCGTGCGTAATGGGGGATTTTTCCAAAATAGCTCATTTATTTTATGTTTACTCTTGTTTGCATTCGCTACACAGATGTTTGACATCTTGACAACATTGCAAGGGTGGATTATTTACAGTGAATAGTGGGTATTTATATATATATATATATATATATATATATATATAAAATATTTATTATATACAATTATTATATTTATATTAAATATTTTAGCTAGGTATTTAAATTATAGTATCTATAAATAACATATCCATACACATATGCCACAGCAAAACACAAATCAACATAATTTGTTTGTTTCATAAAGGAATACATCTTAATTATATAAAAGCATAATTATGTTAATGACAGTTTGTTTTTTTCACTTTTATTTTTATGTCTGCTACTAATATATTGGTATTCTAATATTTTTAATCAGGTTATGTGTGTAAGGTTGGCAGATAATTTGTCTTAAAATATTGGTGTTATGGATGGTGTGAGACATGAACGGATACTCTCACCACATCTTTATCATATACTAATGGATGATCTAACCATATCACTAAACAAATATGATACAAGGTGTGCTGTAGGAAGCTCAAACATTAATCATCTAATGTGCTGCTCAGCAAACACATACCAGTTTTATAACATGTTTTACTAGCAGTTTATAGAGGTTAATATAATGTAATTTTTTTTAAACATAATATAAATATATTTTTTTAAAGATAAATGTTTTATTAAAACATATATACAACATCATAAAACATAAAGACAAAAAGAACTCATCTTGTATATTTCTTGCCATTTTGGGAGAAATTTCGGGGGAGGCACCATTAGTAGAACAGTGATGTTTGGGACCGTCCATGGTGGAGTTGATGTTTGAATGTTAATATACATTAAATGAGACTCAACACCATCCTGAAATTTTTTAGTTTTTTAACTAACAAAGTGGTCATGACTTTCGTAACATATATAAAAACTTAAAGTGTAAGGCTGAATTGTTCTGAAAGTATAGTACGTAGATACCTACTGAACTAAATAGTGTTGCCAATATCCCTGACAATTTGTGGTAGCAATTTGGACATTGCACTATAACATAACAATAAAAATTATACAGACATCACAAATCACATCCCTTTCAGTTTTCATGCACCTGGCATACCCATTGTCCTTTTCCTTATTCTTGAATTTTGCATAGATAATAATTATGTACCAATATGTCTACATAGGCAGTAAATAAAAAACTGTAACTTGTAAGCTTAGCAAGTTAGATGCACCTGAAAATAGGTCACAATAATGTTTGCGATTTTGGGCGCTTACCCCTTGTTCTCATCATAGGGCATTACAGACACAATTTGTAGGTACATGTTTAGTTCTGTTGTAAATGTGCTCAAGCACAGCCACTTATTGTAGGGCATTAAAGACACAATTTGCAGGTACATGTTTAGTTCTGTTGTAAACATGCTCAAGCATAGCCACTTATTCATTGGTTATAATTTAAGTAAGTTCTGGCTTCTGAGACATCAACTTTTTTATTTCCTTAAAATTGGTTGATTTGACACGGAATGACCCAAACGCATATTCAGTATATTAAATAACCTGAGCTGTTGTTGATGTTAAGATATCTGATTTAATTGTATACCCTTATTTACTGACATTATACAACCATTTTTTCAGGAATGTAAACATTCTAATGGTTGCCTAGGTAAAAATCTATTTTGGTCTAACCCTACTAGTTGTACTGGCAGTTATAGTGGCGCCCCCACATGGAGTTCATGAGAACTTCACGCATTGCACAACCTTGGCTAACAATATTTGTTGTTGTAAATGTTGATCGTTTATTACACTGCAAATAGTATCGTTTGACATGTGCGTGCGTGCGTGCGTGCGTGCGTGCGTGCGTGCGTGCGTGCGTGCGTGCGTGCGTGCGTGCGTGCGTGCGTGCGTGCGTGCGTGCGTGCGTGCGTGCGTGCGTGCGTGCGTGCATAATGGTAATTTGGGGTACGGGGCTAAACTGCAAAATACCCCTTATGAAAATATACCTTGGAATTACATGGTATACCATGGTATTTCACTATATTACATGGCATTACATGGTATACGTGACATTACATAGTAAACTGTGGTAAACCATGCTTTTTCATATACCGTGTATTGTAAATGTATGGTATATCAACTAATGTTGCCATCTGGTTAAAAACATGATACAATAGGTACACCTTGCGCCGAGTGGTGTAGTTATAATACAATTAGTAAATATTTTTGTGTCAGTTTCCTTCGTGCAATCTCATTGCAAATGAAAGCGAAATACAAAAATGAATTAGTAGCTGACGATTTTAACATCATTGTAATAAAAATATGAAATATATAGTTTATTCCTTAATCATTAGTTGTTGACACGAAAGAACATTTACAATTATAGCTATTTTCTAGTTGTGTGATCATCAAAACTAACATAAAATTTATGTTCTTCTTAGGGGACCTTCGAACGATCAGCCGAAAGGTAGAAGCTGTGGAGGGTAAGTACAAAGAATTAATTTTGAACATCTTAATCGATGTTCTAAAATAACTTCGTAAGATGCATTAGGGACGTGTGACGCCATCTACTGAGTACAAAACAGAATACGTGGACCTTTAATGTTGATGAAGAACTATGCTTGTACAAAAATGTTTTGGCCCATGTTGACATGTTATATGAAGAATATTAAAATGTCAGATTAATATTAACCATCTTTAACATATACTATGATTACTAATTGATCAATGAAGATGCATTGAATGGAAATAACATCCAATATTAATACTTATGAGAAAAGCAATACATCTTTAAAATATGTTGTGATAACACTGTGACAACATTGTAAATCAACGATAAATAAGTCGATAAATTAGATTTATGAATGAATAACTTTATTTTGGCTACACATACATTTTAAGATATTTACAATATGATATGAGTCAGAGATTATACAAATAGCAGAGCAACCAAGGAGATCCTCTAGAAACCCCGCGGGGCTTATGACGAGGACCACCCAGAAATAAATCAACATAATTATTTTGTTTCCTTAGGCTTAAGCCAAAAACATATACTAAGCAACATTATTGTAAGTGAAATACAATATAATGTAAAAAAATAATAAATTGCTTAAATATGTACATACAAATTGTAGTTAGAATTTTATAAACAAATACTACACTAATAACCTAACTAATTATTGCACATGAATACATTACAATGTGAACATGAACACATTAAGTAATGCAGGAACCATGAATACATTAAATACTACACGAACATCAATACATGGTTTTTTCTGCCATGTTAAAATAATGGTAGATGTAAAGTATATGTTATACAAATACAAATTAAGTCTCAAAAATTTTGCTTAAATATCAACATACAATTTGTACTTTGACTTATATGAACAAATAATACACTAACTACACAACTGTCATGTATTCATTAAATGTGAGCAAGAATACATTAAGTAATACATGATCCTGACTACATTAAATATTACATAAGCATGAAACACATGGTCTTCTCCACCATGTGAAAATAAATGTAGATATAGAGTACATTTTGTACAAATACAAAGTTTCTTTTTTACAGTGTTTACTGTAAAGTCATTGATATTTAGAGAGTAACAATTATTTCAGTTTATTTTTAAATTGGTTAATGGACACAAGCTGTTTTAATTTACTAGGTAATGCTTTCCAGAATACTGGTCCTGAATAGTTTATTGTACATTTCCTGCTGTTTGTTCTTATGTTTTGGATATAATAGCTATTTTGGTTTCTTAGATTATGTTTGTGGATATTTTGTATTCTCGTAAGCATTGATGACATATAATCTGGGAGTTTGTTATTTGCTGCTTTATACATAAAAATACCTAGTTGATGTTTATATAGATCATCCAATTTTAATAGTTTTAACTTTGAGAATAGAGGATCAGTGTGTGCGATGTAATGAGAATTTGTGAATATCCTAATAGCTTTCTTCTGTAGTATTCTTAGTTTGTTTAAGTTTGTACAATATGAAGTTTCCCACAATAGAGTGCAATATTGTAAATGTGATAAGATCAATGAACAATAAATAGTTCTCATTATATACATAGGGAGAAAATGTTTTAATTTGTTAAGCATTCCCACATTCCGTGCTACTTGTTTTGATAGGTTGTCAATATGTGTTGTCCAACTTAAGTGCTCATCTATAAATATCCCTAGGAATTTGGTGAATTTGACATGCTTTATTTTGTTTCCATCTACTTGTATTAAGGCACTGTTGATATTGTATTTTTTTCCTTTTGGTGTGAATATAATAAAATTTGACTTTTTGGTGTTTAGGGAAAGTTTGTTGGTATGGAACCATGTTGAGATTTTTTGTATTTCTATGTTTACCTCTTCGATGAGAGTGTTGAAGCATTAACATTAACAACAGGGATCCACCATCTACGTACTTATTATATTAACTTGTAATCATTAAGTGAGGTGATGTAATACAATGGCACACTCTACATTAACAACAGGGATCTACCCTCTATGTACTTATTATATTAACTTGTAACTTGTAATCATGAAGTGAGGTGATGTAATACAATGACACACTCTACATTAACAACAGGGATCTACCCTCTATGTACTTATTATATTAACTTGTAATCATAAAGTGAGATGATGTAATACGATGACACACTCTACATTAACAACAGGGATCTACCCTCTATGTACTTATTATATTAACTTGTAACTTGTAATCATGAAGTGAGGTGATGTAATACGATGACACACTCTACATTAACAACAGGGATCCACCCTCTATGTACTTATTATATTAACTTGTAACTTGTAATCATGAAGTGAGGTGATGTAATACAATGACACACTCTACATTAACAACAGGGATCCACCCTCTATGTACTTATTATATTAACTTGTAACTTGTAATCATGAAGTGAGGTGATGTAATACAATGACACACTCTACATTAACAACAGGGATCCACCCTCTATGTACTTATTATATTAACTTGTAACTTGTAATCATGAAGTGAGGTGATGTAATACAATGACACACTCTACATTAACAACAGGGATCCACCCTCTATGTACTTATTATATAAACTTGTAACTTGTAATCATGAAGTGAGGTGATGTAATACGATGACACACTCTACATTAACAACAGGGATCCACCCTCTATGTACTTATTATATTAACTTGTAACTTGTAATCATGAAGTGAGGTGATGTAATACAATGACACACTCTACATTAACAACAGGGATCCACCCTCTATGTACTTATTATATTAACTTGTAACTTGTAATCATGAAGTGAGGTGATGTAATACGATGACACACTCTACATTAACAACAGGGATCCACCCTCTATGTACTTATTATATTAACTTGTAACTTGTAACCCACCTCGTTATAGATGTGTTGAACACCTTCACACCACCAGGGTAGAGTTTCATTGATCACCTCCACACCTCCAGGGTAGAGTTGTGTTGAACACCTGCACACCACCAGGGTAGAGTTATGTTGAACACATCCACACCACCAGGGTAGAGTTGTGTTGAACACCTCTACACACAATTAATTAGTTGTTTATACTAAAACAATGCGTTCCTCCCACACAAAATAATCACAGGTTTAGTTGAGTAAATTGAAGCCTTTTTTTATTGATATGTCTGGATAATAAGCTTCTTTAAAGTAATACGTTGTCAATCACCATTTTATATGTTTCTGTTCATTTCGACTCTGATCCACAGAAGAACAGAAGAAGGCTGAACGGGAAAGACAGGCTTTGGAAGATAATTTAATTTGAATAATTTTTAAAAGTTCAAACGGTTTTTATTATTATTTTTATATTTTATCATTGTTATTATTACTTTATTGTTTTATTCTTATTATAACTTTGAATGACAGTGTTACATAATGCTAAGTGTTGCGGCACTTGCAAACATTCAGCGTATTCGTTTAATGAGTTGCCATACCTATTAAAATGTTATCAGTTAAATATCCTGAATGCGGAAGGCCTGAAGCAGCATAGGTTTTTCTAAGTCTCATTTCTATTCCGTTGTTGATATAGTATAGTATCAAATTCATTTTGTGTTCGCATATACGAATAATGAATGTTTGCTTCAGGGTTTGCAGGTTTCTGACAAGACGATTTCTACCGTGGTTTAAACCATGGTTTCAACTGTCTCGTCAGAAATACCTTTCTGACATCAAAATGTCAGGAACTGTCAGAAACTCTGTGTTTACAATTGCAACTTCTACTCTGTGCAGTCTATTATGTTTGCATTTTCTACCAATTTTTTTAGCAGATAAAAATGACAACAGATCTTTGTAAGTGTTGTAGCATGGTTTCATTTGGCAGCTAGCTTTTAAAAGAGCAGGACAGGTGTCAAACACAATTGGGAAAGCATGAAAGAAGTTGGGTGGGTATAGGTGCATATACCAGTAATAACATTGGAGATGACTTCAAGGGACTGGGCTGAACTATCAAGTGAGCTACAACTACATTTTGTAAAACTATTTGTCTGAGCTTGTTTTTATCATATGTGCACCTGTCTGTGCTTGATGGAGGTATAAGCTGATTGGCCCAATGCTTTCTACTTAGCAAGTTGCTTGGCCAGCCACCTGTTGTTACACCTTGGCCAGCCACCTGTTGTTACACCTTGGCCAAACACCTGTTGTTACACCTTGGCCAGCCACCTGTTGTTACACCTTGGCCAGCCACCTGTTGTTACACCTTGGCCAGCCACCTGTTGCTACACCTTGGCCAGCCACCTGTTGTTACACCTTGGCCAGCCACCTGTTGTTACACCTTGGCCAGCCACCTGTTGTTACACCTTGGCCAGCCACCTGTTGTTACACCTTGGCCAGCCACCTGTTGCTACACCTTCACATAGAGATGTTACATGTGAAAGAAGTGCAAACTGATTACCCACATTTTTTAGACTTTGTCATTTTGAATAGTGACTTTAACACTGCTAGTAGCACCCCTGCGTGCACCGTGTTTAAGGGTGGCAGACCAGCTAAGGCTGTGTGGGAACATTTTGTTAAAGTGGAAAGTACTGGAAAAAACAGTTGCTCGACGCAAGTTCTGTGGTCACCAGATGTCACCCAAATGTGATAGAATGCTGGTTCATCACACCAAGTGCAGAAAATCATAAATTTATATAGCATGTATTAGATTCTAACACTTACTGACGGGTTTCTGACAGTTTCTGACGTCAGAAACCGGTCAAAAACTAGTTTCTGACAGTTTCTGACATTGTCACGTCAGAAATACCTTTCTGACTGTCAAAAACCCAACCCTGGTTTGCGTAAATGTTAATTATGTGTGGCACTGAAAGAGATGGTAGTTCAGTTAGATTGTAATGAGACAAACACAGCACCCTAATTAAAAATTATCTCCTTCTGGAAACAAGTCAGCACATCAATTACATATCGATTAGTTTAACATGAAACTTTTTAAAGTTACCAGATACATTCATTAGATGTCACGTAGTGGACATCCTTGTGAAGCAGACACTGACATTCCCACATCAATAAAGGTTCATACTGCTAGGTCACACCTAACATACAAAGTGTCATCGTTACTAAAACAAACAATCTCTAATAGATGTATCATTACATTCTGATTCAATTGTCAACATCCCAACTCAAAATAATGTATATTTGTGTCAGTAAATAACAATAACATTTGTTTTGTTGTTAAGATGTTGTTTGAATGCCTTTACATATTTTATGTAGCTGCCTATGTTTATTCATGTGTAATGCGTGTTTATGTTTCTGTTATACAATATTTTATAATATTATTGTCATAAATCTTACTATTATTATACCTATGAATGGCTGTGTTACAAGTTTTTTTACCTTTGTAAAAATATTGCGCATCTGTTTAATAAATTGTCATACCACTGCTACCAGCTTCCATCTGGAAGACACTGAACACATGCTTCTCGTATGCTCAGTTCTGAGCTATTCGTCAACAGATAACGTATAAGGTTTTGTTAATTAATAAATATTTCATGTGAATGTGAACAAAGTAACTAATATTACTATTTTCAATCTCCTATTAATATTCAGGTACACAATGGTGTCAACACACATCAAGCTAACAGCTCAGCTATTTCAAACCTGGGATAAGTTTAGTTGTTTTTCTTTGCATTCATAGCTCAATAAATAAGGGAGTGAAATGGTAATAAGTCAAATGGAGATAACAGGATTTCCTAAATGTTTGCCACTACGTACCAATTTTGCCTTATGCTACAATTCATATAACGACAGTATATTAATTATTATTTATGATGTATGTCGTTAATGCCTGAGTTATATGTAGTACTGGCGAATGTGACGGATAACTGGATATGTAAGGGTTATTGAATACGAGCACATGTTTACATGTTTTTGTTAATGTGTAGCTCCACATTAGGGAATTATGCAACCTCAGTGTAATAAATGGTGTCAGTAACATTGAATCATCCTGATAAACTTGTCACTTGTAACCATGAAGTGAGGTGATGTCATACGATGACACACTGTACATTAACAATGGGGATCCACCCTCTATGTACTTATTATATTAACTTGTCACTTGTAATCATGAAGAGAGGTGATCTCGTATGATGACACACTCTACATTAACAATGGGGATCCACCCTCTACGTACTTATTATATTAACTTGTCACTTGTAATAATGAAGTGAGGTGATGTAATACAATGACACACTCTACATTAACAATGGGGATCCACCCTCTATGTACTTATTATATTAACTTGTCACTTGTAATCATGAAGTGAGGTGATGTCATACGATAACTCACTCTACATTAACAATGGGGATCCACCCTCTATGTACTTATTATATTAACTTGTAACTTGTAATCATGAAGTGAGGTTTACCAAGATTTAACAAGATTGCCATCCCAAACAACAAGTTCCAGATGGCAAGTGGACAAGGGAGCCATTAGCTTATCGAGAGTCCAACAATTGTCTCATCTATGTGTAGCCCGCCCTGATCAAATATCTGTTAATTCTATTTTTAAACATATTCACACTACTAGCGTTAACACAATCATTTGGCAGTTTGTTCCATTCATTTATCACCCTCTGTGAGAAAGAGTACTTTCTCATGTCCAACCAACACTGGTCCTTAACTAATGCTGCTTTGTGTCCTCTGGTTCTACTGCCTTCTTTAAGTTTAAAGAACATATTCCTATCAACATCCTCATAACCGTTCACTATTTTAAACACTTCTATTTGGTCTCCTCTTAGTCTCCTGGTCTCTAGTGTTGTCAAACCACATTGTAATAAGCGGCTTTCATAACTAAGGTCTCTCAATTCTGGAATCATTTTAGTTGCTCTTCGTTGTATTCTTTCTAGCTTGTCTATGTCCTTTTTACGATACGGCCTCCATTCTTGAATACAATATTCCAAATGTGGTCTAACTATTGCTTTGTACAGGGGTACAATTAGCTGTTTCTCCTTATACGTGATAGTTCTCCTAATTAGCCCTAGAATTTAATTTCCTTTCGAAGCAGCAATCCCACATTGCTCTGAAACTTTCATGTCAGCACTAAATGTTACTCCTAAGTCCTTTTCTTGTGTGGTTCTACCTAGTACACCATCCCCCATTTTATATTCCTCGTCCATATTTCCATGCCCTATGTGTATGCATTTACCCTTCCCAAAATTGAATAACATTTGCCATTTTTCTGACCATTTAACTAATGTATCTAGATCATCCTGTCAGCTTTGTTTATCTGTATCATTAGTAACCTTTCTGAATACTTTTGTGTCATCTGCAAATTTAAGTACTTTGCTAGATATGTCATCTTCCAAATCATTTATATATATATATATATATATATATATATATATATATATATATATATATTAAAAACAGTATAGGGCCTAATACTGATCCCTGTGGTAATCCACTCAAAACCGATTTCCAGCTTGAAATCTCATCATCTACTATTACTCTCTGTCTTCTGTGTGTAAGCCACTCTTCTGTCCAGTTGATTACATCATTACCTATACCATGGGCTTTTAGTTTATGTAACAATCTTTGATGTGGCACTTCATCGAAAGCTTTCTGAAAATCTAAGTAGACAACATCGACTGGTGACCCGTCATCTACCCACTTTATAATTTCTTCCAAAAAACATAAGAGATTGGTTAGACATGACCTTGCTTTTAGGAACCCATGTTGAGATGTATTTATTAATTTATGTTTTACAAGGAATGTCACCATGTGGTCTCTAATTGATGTTCCGAGTAATTTACATACAACTGATGTTAAACTCACTGGTCTGTAATTTTCTGGCTTGTTACTCGATCCCTTCTTAAATAGCGGTGTAATGTTGGCTTCTTACCATTATGAAGGAACTATTCCTTCTTCTAGTGACAAGTTAAACAAGTGGTGTACTAGTTTGCTCAACAGTTTCCTTAAGCAGTTTTGGTGGTATCCCATCAACTCTAGGTGATTTATTATCTTTCATCTTCTTAATTTTCTTTGCTATCTTTTCAGGAGTTAAAAATAACTGCCCTAAATGTTCTGATTTATTGCCCTCAAATTTTTTTAATGGAACTGGAAGTGAGCTGATATTTTCTGTGGTAAAAACTGAGCTGAAATACTCATTCAGGACCACTGCCATTTGAAACCCGTCTGAAATTATATTTCCCCTGTTGTTTTCCAGTGGTCCGACCTTATCTCGAACTTTCTGTTTACTCCTTACATAAGCATAGAAACTCTTGCTGTAATTTTTTTTATTACCTGCCAGTTTTTGTTCAAAGGTTCTTTTAGATTTTCTAATTTCAGTTGTAGCTAGGTTCAGTGCCTCTTTGTAATTTGCGTAATCTTCATCCTTTCTGGTACGCCTATAAACCCTCCACATAGTTTGCTTAAATACTATTTTTTTTAATAGCTACTTTTGACATGTGTTTCTTTCTAGACGATTTTCCTTGTTTTTTTTTCAAGGGAACAAATTTATTGATGATACTCTCAATTTCATATTTTAGAATATTCCAACATTCAATTGCAGTCTTATTCATCAGCATGTCATTCCAATGTAGCTTTGTTAAGTATTTTCTCATATCTTTATAGTTACCTTTATGGAAGTTTCTCCTATACGTTTTTTTATTTTTACTTTCTGATTTTACATTGATGTCAAAATGTGTTTGATTGTGGTCACTGTTACCCAATGGTTCATGTATTTTTACATTGTCCACTAATTCGTTTTGTGATGAAAAAACTTTAAATAATACATTATCTCCCCTGGTTGGTTCTAGCTCGTGCTGAGTAAGGAAGCTATCCTGAATTAAAAATAGAAATTGTTTGTCCTCACCCAATGTGCTCTTTTTGTATGTGTCCATGGTTAAAATATCCCATTATGATACATTCCCCTTTACTAACTTCCTTTATAGCATTTTGTATTTTTGTGTTATCCTCTTCGTTTATGTTTGGACTTCGGTAAACTAATCCAATAGTTAATTTTTTATTTCCTGAAACTGTTTTGCACCAAACAGCTTCATCCTCAATCTGCTTCCCTTTCTAATTTTATTTCATCAGCCTGAATAGATTCTTTAACATATACAATAACTCCCCCTCCCCTTCTTCCTATGCGATCTTTCCTAAACATTAAGTATCCTGTCAATCCTAATTCAGCATCTGTTATGTCTGTGTTAGCCTTTGATTCGGTAATAAGTGATGTAATACGATGACACACTCTACATTAACAACAGGGATCCACTCTCTATGTACTTATTATATTAACTTGTATCTTGTGATCATGAAGTGAGGTGATGTAATACAATGACACACTCTACATTAACAACAGGGATCCACTCTCTATGTACTTATTATATTAACTTGTATCTTGTAATCATACAGTGAGGTGATGTAATACGATGACACATTCTACATTAACAACAGGGATCCACCCTCTATGTACTTATTATATTAACTTGTCACTTGTAATCATGAAGTGAGGTGATGTAATACGATGACACATTCTACATTAACAACAGGGATCCACCCTCTATGTACTTATTATATTAACTTGTAACTTGTAATCATGAAGTGAGGTGATGTAATACGATGACACACTCTACATTAACAACAGGGATCCATCCTCTATGTACTTATTATATTAACTTGTATCTTGTAACCATGAGGTGAGGTGATGTCATACGATGACTCACTGTACATTAACAACGGGGATCCATCCTCTATGTACTTATTATATCAACTTGTCACTTGTAATCATGAAGTGAGGTGATGTAATATGATGACACACTCTACATTAACAACAACGATCCACCCTCTATGTACTTATATTAACTTGTCACTTGTAATCATGAAGTGAGGTGATGTAATACGATGACACACTCTACATTAACAACAGGGATCCACCCTCTATGTACTTATTATAGTAACTTGTAATCGTGAAGTGAGGTGATGTCATATGATGAGACACTCTACATTAACAAAAGGGATCCACCCTCTATGTACTTATTATATTAACTTGTAACTTATAATCATGAAGTGAGGTGATGTCATACGATGACACACTCTACATTAACAAAAGGGATCCACCCTCTATGTACTTATTATATTAACTTGTAACTTGTAATCATGAAGTGAGGTGATGTCATACGATGACACACTCTACATTAACAAAAGGGATCCACCCTCTATGTACTTATTATATTAACTTGTTACTTGTAATCATGAAGTGAGGTGATGTCATACGATGACACACTCTACATTAACAACAGGGATCCACCCTCTATGTACTTATTATAGTAACTTGTAACCTGTAATCGTGAAGTGAGGTGATGTCATACGATGACACACTCTACATTAACAACAGGGATCCACCCTCTATGTACTTATTATATTATCATGACTTAATTAAAATTAAACACTAAAAAAGGGAAATACAGACTTTTGAAGGTGGGTAATATGAGTATCCCCAATTGCCAACTGGCATTCACAATGATTTTTCATTGGCAAACTGAACGACTGTTTTACAGGACATTAAGATACTACATGAATTAATATTATCTCGGTTGGTTAAACTGAAATTTATACAAACATGTTACCATAGTGATATTTTGTCTCTTAACATTTTCGAAAATATGTAATATGACAACAAAATAAAATATGTTAGTTTTATTATATAATATATTCATACTGCCTCCTGCTATAAATGAATCACCAAGAACTCTTCACATTTGAAGGTGAATTTATTCAGAGGATGTTTTATTCGTCTGTTAAATTGCATTTTATACTTAAGTAATTTATATATTATTACGCTAACTTTGGGGACAGTCTGGCAGTATCTCCTCCCTGGCACCTCTTTCTACGCTAACTTTGGGGACAGTCTGGCAGTATCTCCTCCCTGGCACCTCTTTCTACGCTAACTTTGGGGACAGTCTGGCAGTATCTCCTCCCTGGCACCTCTTTCTACGCTAACTTTGGGGACAGTCTGGCAGTATCTCCTCCCTGGCACCTCTTTCTACGCTAACTTTGGGGACAGTCTGGCAGTATCTCCTCCCTGGCACCTCTTTCTACGCTAACTTTGGGGACAGTCTGGCAGTATCTCCTCCCTGGCACCTCTTTCTACGCTAACTTTGGGGACAGTCTGGCAGTATCTCATGGCGCCTCTTTCTACGCTAACTTTGGGGACAGTCTGGCAGTATCTCCTCCCTGGCACCTCTTTCTACGCTAACTTTGGGGACAGTCTGGCAGTATCTCCTCCCTGGCACCTCTTTCTACGCTAACTTTGGGGACAGTCTGGCAGTATCTCCTCCCTGGCACCTCTTTCTACGCTAACTTTGGGGACAGTCTGGCAGTATCTCCTCCCTGGCACCTCTTTCTACGCTAACTTTGGGGACAGTCTGGCAGTATCTCCTGGCGCCTCTTTCTACGCTAACTTTGGGGACAGTCTGGCAGTATCTCCTCCCTGGCGCCTCTTTCTATGCTAACTTTGGGGACAGTCTGACAGTATCTCCTGGCACCTCTTTCTACGCACCTTCGCCTTCTTGCACCAGTGGCCACTGATCTACCAATTGGCGATGTATTTAGAAAGCCACAAAGACAGCTATTTAGAGTTATTTACTATGATGCTTTTCTTCCTGGTGGACAATGATGGAAACATTAGCCTAATTGTGGCCGCATTGAGTGTGAGCCACTCTCCAGATGGCGTAACCGTCACTCCATCATCTTTATATTTATATGCTAACCTTGGGGGTTGATGGTTATTTACTGTTTTTCTTCCTGTCGGACATAGATGGAAACAGTAGCTGAATTGAATGTGAGCCACTCACCAGATGAGGTCAGACCATAGTTGAACTTCCTGTTTATTGTTTGATACGAATGTAGGGCATATTAAATCATGATATGTGAAATTAAGACATTCATATGATGTGACATGAGTGCAATTGAGCAGACGTATTCACAGGTTTGTTTGTAGGAGCTGTTGGCTGTGAAATAGTGTATTTTTTACAGAATTTAGCAGGCGGAGTGATTTATGGGGCTTTTTTTTATAAAACAGCTGGATGTATGTGATTTTGTCCAAACTTGGTCAGCATGTCAATGAGATGATGGCAGTTACAGTGAACAGTTTTCAGAATGTTTGAAGGTTCAATTTTCTGATAAGCAGTCAAAACGTTAGCAAGGCCACCAATGCAATATTGCACTGTGATCTGACTTCAGATGGTTTGACCTTGACCCCACCATCTATCTATTAATTTAAATTGTTTTCTTTACTACTACATTAGATCTTTGATTTGAAGGCAGCGTACCAACATTTCTAAATCAATCACCTGGCTGGGTCGAAATTGAGGGGTATCTGCTTTGGGTGCATTTTTATGAAAGCTGTGTGATTTTATCGAATTACACACAGCATGTATGTTAATAGAGGATAAATGTGGTGTGAAATTTGAAAACAAAATTAAATCGTAGGACAAATTTTGCAGGAATCCTAAGAAACGCCATAATGGCAGCCTACTTGAACATCAAATGTGGATTCACCCGTTTTGTGACATGGACGGGCATGAGCTAGTAAAGATTCAAACGTGGTTTCACCCGTTTTGTTACAAGGACGGGCGTGAGCTAGTAAAGATTCAAATGTGGTTTCACCCATTTTGTTACATGGACAGGTGTGAGCTAGTAAATATTCAAATGTGGTTTCACCTGTTTTGTTACAAGGACGGGCGTGAGCTAGTAAATATTCAAATGTGGTTTCACCCGTTTTGTTACATGGACGGGTGTGAGCTAGTAAATATTCAAACATGGAGTGTAATGTTAATTTAGATGAACTGTACTGTAAGCTAAAACAATTATAGAATTTGGGCATTCGAACCCCCCCCCAACTCCATATCAGTTATCCAATTAAAATAATTGTGCAGTCTCTGTAATGCTTTTGTCCAAACATGTTCAAGGGAGTAGTTTTACACCCACTTATTAAACCAATTGTTTAAATGATTTAGAATAAGCAGGCCTACACATCCGTTTATTAAACCAATTATTTAAATGATTAAGAATAAACAGGCCTACACACCCATTTATTAAACCAATTGTTTAAATGATGTTTATTAAACCAGTTACATTTATTACTTAAATTATCCACACTCTATTACCACACTACATATATTTGAGCATCACCGAAACTGATTAGCCAAGGGCTAAATTAATTCAGGAGGCAGTTTTAATTAGTTTAGTCTGACCGAACCATACGCAAGGTAAAGTGTGTAAATGTCGGCTGGCGGCTATTCACTTTTTAATGATTAAAATTAATTATGTTGATGAATTTAAAAATGCACTGTTTTGTTTAAACGACTGTGATTACATTTTTTCCTTAATCGACTGCGCAAATTAATTTAATTATTCACTCACTTTTAACATCGCTGAACCAGATTCACAGTGGGTTAAATGAACTGCAGAAGCAATGTTAAACTGTTGATAATAATGACCATTATATGACTATAAGTAAGCACTTGGTTTCAGAAAAAGTCCTACGTCAAAACCAAGAGTGTGATGCAAGAGAAGCCCAGGTGAAAGGTATGGTGTCAGTTTTATTATTCCACTCAGGGATCAACAAGTGACCCATTTTCTAGCACTGAGATGTTGTTCATGATATAGATGATTCTTAATGCTAGGTAGTTTTGGTATTCGGTTACGCCAGCGTCAACTGCATTGGTGTTAAACCAATTAACTTCCGTTGGAGATAATCGTTGGACCAGTGGTGGTGTTTGATTGAATAATCAATAGTTAGTCTGCCACTGCTGGACCAACATTGATGCTAAAGCGGCTAATCACCATTTGACATGCCTCTGTTGGACCAATGTTGGCCTAATGTCAGGTAACACACATTGCACAAGCCTTCACAGCATAGCTCCAATGGAGATATTAAAGTGAAACCAAAGGCATTTTTGGGGCCTTTGCACCTAAAAGAGTACTTGAAAACTAACCATTTGCAACTATAATCAAGAATACCACGCAAGTGGTTAACTAAATATACCTTGTTTAACAAAGAAAATCTTGTTTGCATGTGCAGCGCCACATTTGATCAGAATCCTATGTCAAGGGTGCTGACTAGGTTCTAGGTTTCCCACAACTCCAACTTTAAACGCCTGATCGTAGACGTAGACGATTTTAGTCACATACTTGCCAATAAGTTTGGACATGTTGTTTGCGTCTAAAATCAACTTATTTGGCAAGATAGCCCATCCATTCATTGTATACTAACCGCCTCGTGTTCCGATTTGACTGTGTTCTTGATCGAGTGCTTGCATTGTGTTGAAGCCTTCGGCTGACATACATGCTGGAAGATTGTCGGCTTCAGGTTTTTCTCCATCGGCGATGTTTTGAAGGATCTTGACCCATTAGTTGATGAAAATATATCAACTTCAAAACACGACTTCAAAATGGGCTTCCAACCAGACCACCCATAATTGTGAATCCATTGCTTCACTACTGTCTGTTTTTCCAGAGGAAATTGAAACTCTATACCTCGCTGAATCATGTTTACATCTGAATGCTGCACAGTACAGCATTGTAAGAGTGTTTGTTGCGTAAATCCAAAATAAAAGCAAATAAAAATGTAACTGTAATCTCAACCACGTTAAAAAATACACGCGTTATGCACAGCCTACGTCATAGCTGCATTGGGGGTTAAGGGGCTGATCGCTGCTGATTGGTAAAAAATTGCAAACACTGATGAACATGTCAGCCTCCACAAAAAATTACATTAGACCAGAATTTTGCACTTCTAGAAAAGATTCCCAATAAACCACTTGTGTGATATTCTTGATTATAGTTGCAAATGGTTAGATTTTTGGCACTCTTATACGTGCAAAGGCCAAAACAATGCTTTTGGTTTCACTTTAAGTTGACCAATCCATAGTCTACATGCTAATGATGGTCCCACATTATCATGTTTGATGAATAGGAAGTTGTCTATTCATAAAATATAAAGCAACTGGTATGGCACTTAGAGAATATTATGTACAAGTAAAACAAGATGTTGTTATGTTTCAATGTCAGTATGGTTCACATTGTTTGTGGTTTGACCGGAGTGCAATCAACTTACAAATGAGCTGGTTGTTCGTGGTTTGACCGGAGTGCAATCTTACAAATGTGCTAATATGTTGAAACTGGGATTGCATAGAAAAATAAGACATGTATACAGTTGAGACCGTCCGGAATACAGAACCCTCCCACAAACTGACTGGGGAAAAACTAATGAAGTAGCGCAACACGCTCTACCAGAGCAAGAGTTTGTGTAGAGACGGGCTTGCTTTACTAACATTTAACAGCATTAAACTTTTCTATAAAAATAACAATAATAATGTTATAATAAATAAAAAGTATTTATATTGCGCCCAATCAATAAAGAGTGCTCTCAGGCACTTTACATACATGCAACCGTAACTTATTAAAATATTATTAATTATAAAAAGAATACATATATTAATTAAATTCAAACTAAATATATAGGGGAGACTGGGTACAGTGAATACATGTGTATATGTAGGGGAATGTTGTGCACATGTTTATGGCCACTATCACCCAATGTTATGCACATGTTTATGGCCACTGTCACCCAATGTTGTGCAAGTGTTTATGGCCACTGTCAACCAATGTTGTGCACATGTTTATGGCCACTGTCACCCAATGTTGTGCACATGTTTATGGCCACTGTCAGCCAATGTTGTGCACATGTTTAGGGCCACTGTCAGCCAATGTTGTGCATATGTTTATGGCCACTGTCACCCAATGTTTTGCACATGTTTATGGCCACTGTAACCCAATGTTGTGCACATGTTTATGGCCACTGCCACCCAATGTTGTGCACATGTTTATGGCCACTGTCACCCAATGGTGACATTGAAGAGTTCACCAGGAACACAAAACTTAACCAGTTGACAGTGTGCACAATGAATATATATATATATATATGTGTGTGTGTGTGTGTGTGTGCGTGTGTGTGCGTGTGTGCGCGTGTGCGTGTGTGTGTGTGTAGGGGAGACTGGGCACAGTGAATATGGCACGGCTTCTATACCCCTGATGATCTATTTTGTATTATTTTACGAATATAAAACACAATTTTGTATATATATATATATATATATATATATATATATACACACGCATGCACGCACGCACACACACACACACATTATATGCATAAATACAAAGTACACAATGTTTAAATGTATAGATACAAAGTAAACAGTTATGTGAAGGCATAAAATAGCAAAATAATATTTCATTGAATGTCTCCCTTGGTTTGTAGGGTTGTCACATTATGTTGTTGTTCATGTTGTGCACATGTTTATGGCCACTCTCACCCAATGTTTTGCACATGCTTATGGCCACTCTCATCCAATGTTGTGCACATGTTTATGGCCACTGTCACCCAATGTTGTGCACATGTTTATGGCCACTGTCACCCAATGTTGTGCACATGTTTATGTCCACTCTCACCCAATGTTGTGCACATGTTTATGGCCACTCTCACCCAATGTTGTGCACATGTTTATGGTCACTGTCAGCCAATGTTGTACACATGTTTATGGCCACTGTCACCCAATGTTGACATTGAAGATTTCACCAGGAACACAAAACTTAACCAGTTGACAGTGTTATTACCTATTTTTCTTTTCAGATGAATTAGAGAATTTTGAGAAATGTCTGAAGGTTGCTCAACAACACAGGATTGAAAATTATCTAACAAAGAAACAAGATGCAAACTTCACTGTCAAGGACTTAGATGAGCTGTACGTTGATCTTCGCATCCACGACAAGAAAGACAACTACAACAGATTGGAGACTCGGACACACTACGACCTTCTTGAACTGCAGGAGGATGTTCACAGATGTCATCCAATTAAAGTAAACGACTTATTCCTACCTGAGCGAGAAGGTGCCTCTATCCCAAGAAGAGTGTTGGTAATTGGAAAAGCAGGGGTTGGCAAGACCATGTTGACTATGAACATACTTGATAAGTGGGTGAATGGTCTTTTGATGTCCACCTATCGACACGTCTTCTACTTTGTTTTACGGGACCTGTCACACATCAGCCAGTCTTCATTGACAGATTTGTTCTTCGAACTTCATGATGACGAAATCCTGAAACCAAGTGATGATGCTGCAGCTGAATTTTTCAACGACGTGACTGTCAACCCTGGCAATTGTCTTGTGATCCTAGATGGCGCAGATGAATTCGGAGAGATTGATTT
Organism: Lamellibrachia satsuma; assembly: GCA_033239005.1. Taxonomy (NCBI): domain Eukaryota; kingdom Metazoa; phylum Annelida; class Polychaeta; order Sabellida; family Siboglinidae; genus Lamellibrachia; species Lamellibrachia satsuma. The sequence continues at coordinate 23,067 of BSQZ01000225.1, read as the reverse complement.
GATAAGGGATAAATTTGAACCCAAACAAGTTGTTGACATGCGCAAACTGTTGTCATCGATCATTCAAGGAAACACACTTGGGCGCACGGACGTACTGGTGACATCGCGGCCAGGCAGCGCCAAAGACACCAGCTGTTTTGATAAGACTGCAGAAATTTATGGATTGACACAAGACAAGATCTTTGAGTATATCTCGAAGTTCTGCAGAGGTGACAAAGACTTAAAGACAAGCATAGAAGACCACATCACGGGAAACATGAATATAGCGTCGCTGTGCTATATACCTGTACAGTGCGATCTTGTCTGTCGCATTGTATGGGCAAAGAAGAACTCTACCAGCGAACAGTTGCCAGAAACAGTCACCCAGCTGTACACCATGGCTGTTACAAACTTGATACATGAGCACCATCCTCTCTTCAAAGACAAAGAAGTTGAAGACGATGTTGTTGGTCAGCTCAGCAAACCCTTACTCAATCATGCCAAACTCGCAAGGAGCGGAATGGGAGAGTCACCAGTAAAGGTAATGTTTTCAAAGACAGACATTGAGGCGTTGCACTTGGAGAAAGCTGCAATAGAATGTGGTCTGTTAACATTCACAAAGGAGAAGAGAAAGAGTGTCGTGAGGAAGTACAGCTGCGTATACAGCTTTACACATCTCACGATCCAAGAGTGGTTCAGTGCAGTTGCATTGGTCTCCAGCCGAGAGAACGCAGAGTCTATGATAATGAAATCAGCGAATGATGGTCAGCTAGACCTGGTGCTCATGTTTCTTTGTGGACTGGTGGGTGACCAAATGAACAAGGAATTCCTGGACTCACTGGGCTGTCCAATACAGATGACCGCAGAACGTGTACTCGAGCTTGTTGTTCAGCGAGAGCGTGAGAAAACTGGAAAGGACCATAAACAGAGCGTGCTTCTGATTCTGCTACTGTTGTTTGAATCGCGACGCCCAGAACTCTGGTCCTCAGTATCAGGCTATGTGATGGGAAATGACAAGAAACTTGATCTCTCACTGCAGCATATAAGCCCAGTGGAGTTCCAAGCCATGACGTTCATATTCCACATTGGTGATTTCAACTCACTAAAGTAAGTACTCACAATCTAATTACAATCACCTTTATTGGGCATGAGTGGCTGTTCTATTCAAATTATGACCGCTGCCACTCTGTTGCTAACTCATTTCCAGTAACATTACAATACAAATGTGATATTATAGAAAGTGGCATTTGTCTGATATATAAACGAATAACTTTATTTTGGTTACACATACATTTTAACGTACTTACAATATGACTGATTAAACAAATAGCGGAGCAACCAAGGAGATCCTCTAGAAACCCCGAGGGGCTTATGACGAGGACCACCCAGAACAATAAAGCAACATATTTTGTTTCCTTAGGCTTAAGCCAAAAACATATACTAAACAACATTATTGCAAGTGAAATACAATGTAATGTAAACAATAAAAAAAGTTGCTTAATATGAACATACAAATTGTAATTAGAATTTTATGAACAAATAATACACTAATAACCTAACTAATTATTGTGCATGAATACATAGAAAAATGTGAACATGAACACATTAAGTAATGCATGAACCATGAATACATTAAACACTACATGAACATGAATACATGGTCTTCTCCACCATGTGAAAATAAATGTAGATATAGAGTACGTTTTGTACAATATAATTTTTTTTTGCAGTGTTTACTGTAAAGTCATTGGTATTTAGAAAGTAACAAATCTTTTAATTTATTTTTAAATTGGTTAATGGATACAAACTGTTGTAATTTACTAGATAATGTATTCCAGAATACTGGTCCTGAATAATTTATTGTAAATTTCCTGCTGTTTGTTCTTAGGTAATAGCTATTTTGGTTTTTATATTATGTTTGTGGATATTTTGTATTTTCGTAAGCATTGCTGACATAGAATCTGGGAGTTTGTTATTTGCTGCTTTATACATAAAAAATACCTAGTTGATGTTTATATAGATCATCCAATTTTAATAGTTATAGAGAATAGAGGAGTGTGTGCGATGTAATGAGAATTTGTGATTATCCTAATAGCTTTCTTCTGTAGTATTCTTAGTTTGTTGAAGTTTGTACAATATGAATTTTCCCATAATAGAGTGCAATATTGTAAATGTGATAAGATCAATTAACAATAAATAGTTTTCATTATATACATAGGGAGAAAATGTTTTAATTTGTTAAGCATTCCCACATTCCGTGCTACTGTTGATAGGTTGTCAATATGTGTTGTCCAGCTTAAGTGCTCATCTATGAATATTCCTACGAATTTGGTGAATTTGATATGCTTTATTTTGTATCCATCTACTTGTATTAAGGCACTGTTGATATTGTATTTTTCCCTTTTGGTGTGAATATAAAAAAAATTACTTTTTGGTGTTTTATTGGTTTGGAACCATGTTGAGATTTTTTGTTTGAATTGCTATGTTTACCTCTTCGATGAGTATAGGATTTAGGATATCTGATATATTTTCAATATTATTTATATATAAAATAAAGAGTAATGGGCCTAATATAGATCCTTGTGGAACTCCACATATAATTGTCATATATTTTGAGTCTGCTTTATTATACGACACATACTGTCTTCTGTTATTAAGATAGTTTTTAAGCCAGTTGCAGACAGTACCTCTTATACCGTAGCCATTAAAGTTTATTTATTAAAATGTTATGATCTATTGTATCGAAAGCCTTGGAGAGATCAAGAAAAACACCTATATTATTACATATATGTTAAGTCTCACGCATTTGCCGGGAGACTCCTGGAAATCCACCAAATCTCCCGAAAAGGAAAACCAATCTTCTGGTTTTTCAGTGAAACCTAAACACTTTTATTTCTATGTTATTTTTCGAACTCGGCATGACCTAATTGGGTTTTATTTCCGGCTGACTCGAGTATGTTTTTCTGGGTCAACAGAAAGTTGTCAATACCGGTCAATACCGGTTCTGACTGGCCGTTTCTGTAACGTGCTCGGGCTTGCAATGTAATCACGACGTATTTCTTGCTCTCCATCTCGCCAAACGTGTCTGGGCTTACCGCCTTATACCGTTTTCGATTAGCTGTTTTTCCCATGTTCTGTGCGCCAAGTGTTATAAAGCGTCTGATTCGATGTTGTTGCACGGAAACAATAGTATGGCGAAGCACGGGTCTGATTCGTCATGCGCTAGTTCAGCGTAGAAGAAGAAATACGTTGCAAAATACAAGTCGGAATGGGCAACTGACTTGCAGTTTATATGCCACAGTGACAGTTTGCATACTGTAGAGTGTGCAATACGCACATAAACGTAGCGCACGGTGGCAAGAGCGACACTGTTCGCCATGCAAGTTCGGCCAGTCACTCTACGTTGCAGAAAGCCACATCATCGCCCACAGCAACGCCGACAGCGAGCATGTGTTCTCAATGTGTCGAAAGATCGACACTGACTCTCGGTCGCAACTTGGCAACGACACCCTGTGTGCGCTGCTGTCATGCAAAATCAACACAGACTATCCTTGCTATTCCTTTGTGCCAGAGAAGGATCTTCTCAAGTCGGCCACAGTTGTGACATGGGATTATGTGAAGGATCTCCAGTAAATTTGTAGGCTTGTGTCTGTTGTGCATGCTCTGTGAGATCGACATGGACGTTATTCTTTTCTGGTGGTTTTGTGATATATGTGTGAGGGTTTTCATAAATTATAGGCCTATATGTGCCTGACATGCTTGGTAAAGTCACCCTGCATGCTCTATGTGAGATCGACATGGGCGTTATTCTTCTGTGCCAGATGTCTAGAGCTGATGAGTTATTTGTGAATATATATATATATGTTACAGTCAATCTGCGTAATCAGTCATTTCGTGTAATGACTGACATGTTTAGACATTACGCGAAATGACTGTTTCACTGATGCATTTTACTGACGCATTTCGCGAAATGACTGAAAATTCCAGTCATTACGCGAACTGACTGGAAATAAGGCACTATTATTACACAGTTTCATTGGTGGCCATTTCAATCATACTGTGTAATAACAATTAGTGTACTTTTGTCATTATATATTGTTCCAATGTTAATTGTGTATTAATGTCAGCTTTCACAATTCTTCAGACATTCACATTACTCAAGTAGATAAACAAAGTGAATAAATATTTGCTATGTATTTGCAAATAGCAACATTTTGCTAATAATTTATCCCTCTCGGGGTACAAGATTCTAACCCTCCCCCTGACAGTTTGATTGACAGCTATCTCACTAGTGTTCTCTGATTTGATGGACAGGTAATGGATGACCCCACCATTCTCCAACTGGGAATGCTAACTGCCTAACAATGGTGACTGTCTCAATTGGCTGTTGTGCATTGCTTCTCCCTATAAAAAAGAACACAATAAGTGGGTGTTAATCACTCGCCTCTTGGCATAGCTATCACAGTGGCACAGGATAATTATGTACAATTTAAGGAAGAACTTTACAAAAGGTTTCAAATATGTCAAAAACATCTAATTCCCAAAGTGGAATATTTCAATACTATAGAACAACTCAAGCTTGCAGCAACTAATGAATTTTTGAAGTCACGCCATTGATACTACATACTCAGCAAGTAAGAACCAATTTTTATTTGTAGTTTCTTATGCTGAACATTGTTTCTTGATTTTAAGTGTGATAAATTGACCAGACGTTTCACAATTTGTGGAGTAGATAGTAGTCCATTTAATCAATGAAAATATTCCAACCTATAATAAATGAGATATGGGTGGAAAGATAGTTAAATAATCTTCCAAATGTGGCATAGCTAACATGTAATTATGCAGTAATGACATCATACCAGAATTGTGTCATAGAAATTACTCCACAGCCCCACATATGCAATTTTGGTGGCTTGCCTAACATAATGTGGTTTCATTTTGATTTGGTAATGGTGACATTTCACACCTTCATTCATTGATCTGCACATTGAAGCCACATAGCTAATTCCATTTAAAGGTTTTCTCAGTAAGAAGCCTCGAGTTAATATCCACCACAGTTGTATTGGATACCAATGCAAGCCTTAATCCTTTCTCTGTTAAATTCTTCCTCTCTTTATGTAAGCCAGGAAGTCCACGAAATGAAAGAAAATGCACAAATGAAAGCCGTCAATACTGTCTAACAAAAGTCAAGAAGTCCTGTCATGATTTGTCACATTAAGCCGTGCAAACAAATTAATTTAAAAAGGAAGTTCAAACAATTGTTAAATTTACTATAAAAGACACATTGTTAAACATCATGATTATGAATGAAAAAACAACAGCAAGTTTGCCCACATCAGTTGTCATTAATCAGGGCAAAACACTCAGTCATTATGCGAAATGACTGCACCTCTTTTCCAGTCATTTCACGTAATGACTGAAATTTTCAGTCATTTCGCGAAATGCCTGAGTGAAATAGTCATTTCGTGTAATGCCTAAACATGTCAGTCATTACGCGAAATGACTGATTACAATAATTGACTGTAACATATATATATATAATGTGCTTTTGTATCATATATGAACTGTTGGTGATTGGTGATAATAAAACATGGTTGTTACTGTCATGGAAAGTATTCTTTTTGTAATATTTTATTCTCTTAGACCTTCCGATTTACATACAAGTCCCTGATTTTCCGAGACTACCCGATTTACATATAAATCCTCGATTTTTTTAGACCCGATTTATGTATAAATCCCCATTTTTCCAAGACCCTCCGATTTACATATAAATCTGGATTGGCATTTCTGAAACTTAACATGTATGATATTATATTTTTTATGGTCAGTGTTACTTGATATTTTATCAACCAAATCAATTAGTGCCATATACGTAGAATAATTTTTTTCTAAATCCATATTGTTGTTTTGATGTTATGTTGTGTTCTGTTAAAAAAAATTAAAGCCTATTGTACATTAGGTGTTCCAGTATTTTTGAGAGGCATGGAAGGATAGAAATTGGTCTATAATTTGAGAATAGTTCAGGGTTTTCACTTTTGTACAAGGCAATAGCCTTTGTTGTTTTTAGTTTTCTGGGCACAATGCCAGTCAGAAGTGAATTATTAAAAATGTGGACAAGTTGATTTGCAATTTGTGGTATAACTTGTTTAATAATGTATGGATCAACATGTTGAAACCACTTCGTTTCTGTGAATTTGCTTTTTTACTGTGTTAATTATTTCCTCGGGATATGTAGGTGTACAGAAAAACTTGATGCATTTAAAAACAAATTGTGTTGGGTCATTTCCTGTTTGTGTTAAGTTTACATTAAGGCGATGACCTATTTTGGTAAAATAATTATTGAAATGGTCCACTATTTCCCTTTTGTCTGTACAGCGCCAGGGTGAAAGATATCGCATATCCAGTCTTACAAACAGACACTAGTATGATCGTGTAACATGAACTTTTAATGTAGAACAACACGAAAACACAACCAACCGCAATCAAACCCGGAGAGCGAGAGCGTCCTTGACCCGGGGAACCGGGGTCACCAACAAACAGCCATACACGTAAATCATAGTTGACCGTCTATTGGCGCAGTGTGTACCGGTTAATGCAACAAATTTATCATTATCAAATTTATCTTTAAAATATTTTTCTTTGACTGTCTGATTACATGAGTCAGTTGGTTTTTGTAATTTTTATAGATAATCTCACTTTCGGTAGTAGGGTTGCACTTAAATTTTTTTAACAGGTGTTTTTTTGCCTACAGAAACCAACTACAACAGCGAATGTTTGCTGGCTGTAATAGATTTCACTAATGTGTTTTAAAATTCTGCATAACAGGTTACGCAGACATTTGTATTGTACTATAATGAGTTCAGAGACTACAATACATTAGACCTGATTAGCAATTTAAAACCTTCACATCCACTGTTCACTGTTCCTCAGTTTTTTATTTAGTTTATTGTGTCATCCTTATTCTGTGAGCGCTTAGTTTACATAGTAATTAAATAATTAGTATGACACTTTGTCATCACATTAAACAAACTAAACTCACATTACATATATATATATATATATATATATATATATATATATATATATATATATATATATATATATATATGTATATATATATCACGGAATAAAGATATATATGTACTCACACATAATGCCAATAAAAGGTATATATGCTAATACTTCAGATAGCAAACATACATATAATTTGTTTATTAAATTATACATGATGAATTGATCAGGCCACTTGGTGTACTTGGAATCAACTACCACATACTTATGTTTAAAGGATTATAGTAAAATGTACTTTTTTATAATGTATTCCAAATTGAATCTTCTATTTGTCCTAACTTGGTGTACTTGGAATCAACCACCACATACTCTATCTAAAAGATATAATAATAAGTACTTTCTTGTAATATTATATTCCATGTGTCAAAATATTGCAAATGCTTTGTCAGCAATAACTTGTGTATCATGTGTAAACTGTCACTTCACTGAGAAACCTGTGTCAGCCAAGTGTTTACTGGTCTAGTCCACACTGCAGTGTTGTTGTCTTGTCAGTTGATTCATTAAGATATTATATTTATGTAGCATTGCTGATATTTGTTACAGTTTGGGTGGGTGCCATCTCTCCGGGCGAGAAACACAAAGACTAGCAAGAGCGATATCACAGCTCACCAGAATTCAATCGCTCATGTGGGTAGAAACATGACATTCATGTACTGTTATACATGTGTGTGTGTGTGTGTGTGTGTGCGTGCGTGCGTGCGTGCGTGCGTGCGTGCGTGCGTGCGTGCGTGCGTGCGTGCGTGCGTGCATGCATGTATGTATGTATATATATATATATTTAGATATATATATATATATAATATAATATATAATATAATATATTTATATATATATATATAATATATAATTATCATAGTGACAGTTGTCGATTAAATTAATTGTATTTCTTTGAAAATGGTAATTTTATTAAATAAGTTTAATTTAACAGAGTAATTTAATTGGAAGAGGCTTCAGAATGTAAAGTATATGCCAGTTTGATTTAATTAGTTTTTATGGGCTAATGTTAGTAAGTCATTTGGAAGTTTATTCGATGTATTAAGCCTAGATTAGCAACAGAAAAGCAGGTTTCTAAAAGTTTATAGTTAAACCACCCAAGTGGATATGGACAAAATCCATATGGTGTCAAAGATTGATGGTACTGTTTAGACGCTTCAGCCTTCCCTTTAATCCTGACATTTGTTAAATTGCCCTGACCCAAGGGTCAACGTAATTGGAGAACCGAGAAGGAGCCCTGGATTTGGCGCAGCTCCAAGAGTTCAAAAGTTTAACTTGCAAAATTGGGAAAGGAAGACTGGCAGACGTCATTGTCTCAAGTCTCAATTCTCAAGTGGTTTACTCCAAACAGCCCAAACTTGGGCTAACGCAGGAGTTTGTGGTGGACTGTGCGCATGCGCTGTGGGTGGTACGTTCGATTAAAAGACTAGTATCATTAATGTTGCTGAAATGGTTTTTATCTGATAGTTTTATTTATTTTATGTATAGGATGTTTAACGAAAATTTTTAATAGGTTGGTTGTGTGTATGGATACTGTCGCTGCCTTGCCACATGCACACATAGACAGTCTCCATACCCACACCATGGATAAGTTTACGCTGAGCACTGTGTTTTAAAGGCAGTTTAGGTGAGGAGGTGTGGTGAAAGGGAGTTCCATAATAGCTTCTTGAAATGATTTAGGGTTTTTTATGTTGGTAATTTTTGATGGAATCATATTCCATATGCGAATGGCTCTGGGATAAAATGAAAAGACCATTGCATTTATACGACACTTGGGGGCTATGTATTGTCCACGGGTTCGAGAGCGAGTTAGTAGGCCCGGAGGGGGGGTGATCTCAATAATGTTGTTTAGAATTTTGTAGAAGGTAGTGGCTTGTTTGATAATGCGCCTTCGTTCAAGGGTTGGCCATCCAAGGGCAGTAATTAGATCTGCTGGATTTGTGTTCTGTCTGTAATCATTTTTAACAAATCTGGCAGCAGAGTGTTGCACTCTTTCAAGGCTTTTAACTTGTGAAAAGGTGTGGGGATTCCATATGGGTGAAGAGTACTCAAGTTTTGGCCGGATTAGCATGTTGTACGCTGTTTGCTTAACTTCGGGTTTACATGGGCCAAGAGTTCGTTTAATCATGCCTAAACATTTCGAAGATTTTGAAGTTATGTCAGTGACGTGATTTGTCCAGGTTAATTTGGAATCCAATTTTACTCCGAGGTATGAGTGGCTGGATACGGTGGATAATGGCTGGCCAGAAAGCGAGTACTTGTGTGTGTTGGGTTTAGTTTTGTTTGGTATTGGAAGGTGGACGCATTTAGATACATTAAATTCCATTTGCCATTTGTCTGACCATGTTTGGAGTTGGCTAAGGTCAGTTTGGAGAATTTCATGGTCGGTTTTGGAAGAAATTTTACGATATATAATACTATCATCTGCAAAAAGGTGTATAGAAGATTTGATGTTCCCATTTATGTCATTTATGTAGAGTAAGAAGAGGACAGGTCCTAGAACTGAACCCTGTGGGACACCAGATGTGACATCTGTGATGTCCGACAGGGCACCGTTAACTGAGACTCTCTGTTTGCGGTTGGATAGAAAAGATTTGATCCAATTTTGAGTGTTTCCAGTGATTCCGTAGGAGGTCAATTTTGATAGAAGACGTAGGTGAGGCACTTTGTCGAAGGCTTTAGCAAAGTCAAGCAGGATTGCATCAATTTGGGTCTTGTTGTCCATAGCAGTCATCCAGTCGTGGACTGTCTCAATGAGTTGAGATTCACAAGACAGTCCCGACTGGAATCCGTGTTGGAAGTGGAGAATGATGTTATGCTTGTGCAGGTGTTTCCACATGTTGCTTAGGATGATATGTTCCATTACTTTACAGAGGATGCAGGTTAGTGATATGGGTCTGTAGTTAGCTGGGTCAGATTTATGGCTCTTTTTGTGTATAGGAGTTACTAATGCTTGTAGCCAGTCATTAGGAAGTTTACCTGTGTTGTATGATTGTTGGAAAATTTGGGTGATGATGGGAGCTATCTGCTTTGCAGTTTCTTTAAGGACTCTAGCTGGGAGTTCATCTGGGCCTGTAGCTTTATTCTGGTTTAGATTTTCCAGCTGCTTTATTACGCCATCTATGCCAATTTCGAGAAGGGGGATGTTGGGGTAAGTAGAGGGGGCTATTTGGGGGATGGGGTGCTTTTCTTGGGTAAATACAGAGCTAAATTGGTTGTTATGGGCATTTGCTTTATCTCGATCATTAATTATTGGTTGGTCGTTTACTCGAAGTATGGGGATGCCAATGTTTTCTCGTTTATTCAGTCCAGTCCAGTGGTTGAGAGGGTGGGTGGATTTAACAAGTTGACCAATAGTAAAGCGTATTGGGTATTTAAGCAATCACAGCGCCTCTAGTGACAGCGTCTGATTTTGGAAAACTGGCAGTATAAATACCCCGGAGGAGCGTTTACAAGGGGGCGGCAAGCCACCCTCTCAACACCATATGGATTTTGTCCATATCCACTTGGGTGGTTTAACTATAAACTTTTAGAAACCTGCTTTTCTGTTGCTAATCTAGGCTTAATACATCGAATAAACTTCCAAATGACTTCCTAACATTAACTAATTAAATCAAACTGGCCTATACTTTACAAGGTGAAACAAAAGGCAAGAACATAGAAAATCAAGCTGATGATAACATTACTTTAATATAAACTGTAGGAACAAGTCACTTTTCACCAGGTCTGTGCTGCCACATATATGTGAAGTTTTGTTATTTACTTATAAGTTTCATACTTGGATATTTAAGACAAGAACCGTTACTGCACAACGTACATGTAATTTACCTAAAACAAAGATCCAGGTAGATATAGTTTACTGGACTGTAATTAAGATACTTAGCTATAACAATCTGTATGTATATGTTTCAGGCATGGGACAATTAACTTGAAAAGTTAATTAATTAAATTACAATTAACTCAGAAATTATCCAGTTATATTAAATACAAATAACCTCACACATTTCTCAGGTAAATTAAATTAACCTCCCAAATGTTTCAATTAAAATAAATTAACAGTTATTTTTTATTCAATTAACAATTAAATCATGTGTTGGTAGAAATGTTTTCTTATGTCATTTAGAACAGTTCTAAAATTGCAAGACTTGTACCAGGAATGTATTTTGTAACTTTGTCGGAAAAAGATTTCCAATATTTTCATGCCAAGACATTTCTTCATGGGGCATTTGATCACGTTTAAAAAGTTGTAGATAATTGTTAAATATATTATAATTTTTTCTTAAAGGTTTTGCAGGTTGCATGTTGTTGACAAGACTGTTGCGTGCTGTTTATTGACATATATACATATGAACAGAAGAGCACTAAACATTAAAGTCAATGCCTAATTCATATTATTAAACTTGCTTGTAAATATGTTCTTCATACATTTACCCATATCAAATATGTTCACAGCCTAGACAGCAATGACTTCAGTGATCCAACAACCGGTGAAGCCCTCGCTGACAGCTTGTTGAAGTTGACCACACTGAAGACACTGAGGTATGTTAAAATGTTTCTGAAGTATTGTTCTTTCTGATATCAAACGTCCAGCTAGTAGCTACATACATGATGAATATGATAGGCAAACATATCAAATGACGTGCATTAAATATAGTATTGTCAATTTGTACTACGCTTTCATCATAACCACCGTGGTCATAGCAAGCAAAGTTAACTTCAGGAACCAGGGTGATTTTCCACAATGTGAAGATATTTCCGAAGTTATTGTTTCATATAGGCTCCATCGTCTTGGTAGTAGTGAAACTATCAATGCATGAGCATCAGATGTTACATGTTGTAGCATCCGTATATTGTTCAGCAATCATGCTTTGCCTCCCTTGCTCTTTCTCTCCCTCACCTCACTGGTCTACAAGACTGTTGGCAACTTGTGTTGTCAGTCTTTGTTACAAGGCAGGTAGGTGTGTTATTGTAAAAGACCTTTGTTGCAGCAATAATATCATGAAATAAGACCTTCACAAGACCATGGCCCTGTTGTGCCCATTACTGGGTTGTGTCCGTGTCACAATTTGAACACAAATTATGATCTGTCTTGTTTATTGGGTATGACTTTATCATATTTGAAATGTTAATGTAAGCTACCGTAAGCTGTCTGATTTATCCTTATAAATGTAGTATTTGGTTCTGGAATGCTGAACTTGAGTTTCCTCCCTTATAAACACTCAGCTGGGATCTTTGCCATTTCAGGACACGAGTTGCCATGTTTTAAATAAGCCACAACAAAATCACACATTTAGAGAAAAAACATTTTCAGCCAGCTAATAATCATACACAGTGCCAGTCACGTTACTATCGATGTCATTCCTCTATATGTAACGCTTCTGGTAAATCAGCCAGTTCTCTGTAAATTATGCTAAAGCTTGCCACGCACTTGCAGAGCTGGTCAACCAGCAAGTCACCCTGGCTAATGTTAACTTTGGCTGTCCCCATCTATGTTTGCCCAGCTTCTGAGGCTAACTGAGCCCGCACAGTGCTGGTTTCTAACCAGCTCTGACTGGTTACTCTAAGACTTGCCTGGACCTGTACAGCTTTCGTTCGGAATAGCTTGACTGCCGTCTCTGGTCTGGTCTAACCTAGTTTACTTATGTCTGTGTCTCTGTCATTGATCATCCAGGAAATCCGATAGGCAGTTTCAATAAAATAATTACTAAGACATCATACAAACCCAATATACTACAATGTGTTGAACATTGGCCTGCTGCACCAGCTGTTATGTGCACCAGCTGTTATGTGCACCAGCTGTTATGTGCACCAGCTGTTATGTGCACCAGCTGTTATGTGCACCAGCTGTTATGTGCACCAGCTGTTATGTGCACCAGCCATTGTTTGCACCAGTCGCCTCATGCATCATTGATTTGTCTCAACTATCTTCTGCCACACCTGTCTTCTGTTGCACCACTCCCCTGCTACACCACTGCCTTGCTACACCAGTGGCCTGCTACACCAGTAGCCTGCTACACCAGTAGCTTGCTACACCAGTAACCTGCTAACCAGTAACCTGCTACACCAGTAGCCTGCTGCACCAGTGGCCTGCTACACCAGTAGCTTGCTACACCAGTAACCTGCTAACCAGTAACCTGCTACACTAGTAGCCTGCTACACCAGTGGCCTGCTACACCAGTGGCCTGCTACACCAGTAGCCTTCTACACATGTGGCCTGCTACACCAGTAGCCTTCTACACCAGTGGCCTGCTACACCACGCCCCTGATACACCAGTGGCCTGCTACACCAGTGGCCTGCTGCACCAGTAGCCTGCTACACCAGTGGCCTGCTACACAAGTGGCCTGCTACACCAGTAGCCTGCTACACCAGTCGCCTGCTACACCAGTAGCCTGCTACACCAGTCGCCTGTTGCATCAGTATCCTGCTACATCAGTCGCCTGCTACACCAGTAGCCTGCTACACCAGTGGCCTGCTACACTAGTAGCCTGCTACACCAGTAGCCTGCTACACCAGTGGCCTGCTACACCAGTGGCCTGCTACACCAGTGGCCTGCTACACAAGTGGCCTGCTACAACAATGGCCTGTTACACAAGTGGCCTGCTGCATTCATATGCTGCACCAGTGGTCTGTTGTACCGATGGGATGATGCCCCAATGATCTGCTGCACCAGTGGTCTGTTGTACCGATGGGCTGCTGCACCAGTAGTCTGCTGCACCAGTGGTCTGTTGTACCGATGGGCTGATGCCCCAATGGTCTGCTGCACCAGTAGTCTGATGTCCCAATGGTCTGCTACATAAGTAGCCTTCTGCATTAATATGCTGAACCAATAGTTTGCTGCACTAATAGTCTGCTGTACCAGCATGGTCTGCTCCATTCCTGTGCTACACCAATAGTATGTTGCACAAGTGCTAGCAGTGACCGACATTGTCTTATCCATGAATACGTGTTTGGCTGATATTATCGTTCTTCTCTATAATACAGTGGATTCTGCATCTTTGGTGAAAGCTCATTTCACTGTGTTGTCTTTCTTCTCCTCACGCAGCAATTTGCTGTGGAGGGAAGTCGTAAATAGTGATCGTCGAGCCATGTGTAGTGCAATACTTCATGTGTGTGTGCATGCGTGCATGCATGAGTGCTCGCGTGTGTGTTTTGGATAATCCACTACTTCCATGGCCCACTCCTCCCTGTGGCCCACTCCTCCCTGTGGCCCACTCCTCCCTGCGGCCCACTCCTCCCTGTGGCCCACTCCTCCCTGCGGCCCACTCCTGCTTGTGGCACACTCCTCTTTAGTTTACCATATCACACATATACACATTTGGAATTAAAACGCTTTTTAAAATAAAGAACAAAAAATAACACATATTATTTATGAAAACAATTAACATTAAAATGTGACAATACTAATACCCAACCCAATAGAATGTGACGTCATATTTACGTAGTTGATACATCATGTGTTCCATCTCAGTCACATCACTTACCAGACACGTGGAGAGTGGGGGCAATTAACATGACGCACAGTGACATCTCATCGCCGGTAAAAAAGTTTACATAGCAATGCAACGTCCAATCACATTCCGGTTTAGTGAGATCTACACGACAACTAACTGCGACATCGCCATCACGTTCTGGTTTGGTGTGGTCGAGACTACACCTAACTGTAAAGTCGCAGTCACATTCTGGTTTGATGTGGTTGAGACAGCACCTATCTGTGATGTCGCAATCACGTTTTGGTTTGGTGAGATCTGGAGTAATCTTAAAATGACGCGAATATCACGTTGCATTATAGGGAGTCCGCGACTGCCCAAAAGATGACAGTAAATTTACATCACGTCTTTATTGGGAATGGTTTATTTTATAATAAATTGATACATTTAACGTAATATGGTGTCACAACGTGGGGGCTGGAAGTGCATTATCTCAAAACGGGAGTCACTTGTGTTACAACTGAGGTACCAACCAGCCCTTTGATATTGTTGTTACAATGAACATTTTAATGTCATTTCAGCGGTTTTATTTGTAACAATACGTTTTAATTAAATTCATGGGCAGATCCAGACCCTGAAAAAGAGGGTGCCCAGTTTCCGCACCAATGCATTCGCACACACCCACGCATGCATGCGCACGCACACCCACCCGTAGGAAGCAAACATTGGTAAGGCCCACCTTGATAATGGGGGTCCGGGGGCTTGCGTGACAATAGTTCTTCCCGACACTGCCTTGCAATCATCATCACAGATTCGAATTCAATGTGATTCAACTGTTGGGAATTTATGTTAATATATTACGTGGTATTTTAAGAATGCGATATTGGTATTACATGAATATCTTGAACAAAATGGACAGCACAAGTACTATATATATTTTCCGGGAGACCATGCCAGCAGTTGGCCCGTGTGTGAAGTAATCCATAATTACCTAACGTAAATTTAAAGCACTGTCACAATCATAGCATTGTGCCATTACGTCTTGTATTCCAAAGTATTTCTAAATATTTATGTCTGACTCGGTGTCCATTATGATACATAATACTGTTTTATTTCGTTGCATACAATGATCCATTAGCATGGGTTGTTACTAACAGGAATTTATCTTCCTGACAAAACGCTTTTGAAATACGTGAGTCGCTGTACATATATCATTACTAACCAGAACCTAGACACGTGTGATGTTAAAGCAACGACCCCAAATGCATTGCAGTCGAGAAGCGGCTACTTGCTCCTTGGCCTACTTCACAGGAGCCAAGAAAGTTGAATTTCGTCTCGACACTCTCTTTTTTGTGTCAATACCTTGTGTTATCAATTTCATATCTAATTTCTTTTCCAAAATGGCAGAAATTGTAAGTAGCTTACGGGACACAGGAAAATAAACAATATTTAGTAAAAAGAAGATATATATGCTGTCTTTAATTAGACAAAGTAGAAATATCAAGCATTGCACATATCTGTATTTTAAACCAAAGTCCACGATGCAGCAACACATCTTCACATCATTCCAACAGTGTACGCTGTATTACAGTTGACATGTAATCATGAGCTAAGATGTTTGTATCCCAGATAGTGAGTAGTAAATAATAGGCCCTATTGAGATACATGTATTGTAGCCTAATAGTTTTCATTTGCATTATCAGCATAGCTAGCCACTTATTGTTATTTATAATATTTTTTCTTGTCTATAATCATGTTTGAACAACATTTCAGTTTTCATATAGTTATTGTTGTTTTGACCTTTACTGGGACTATTGAACGCACGCACGCACGAACGCACGCACGCACACATGCATGCATATACAACTCGTATAATAAAATAATATATATTGCAATAGTCCCTCTCTGTTTAACATATCCCTTCTGCAAATGTGTGACGCCCTTATAAGAGGGGGGATTGTCATAGGAAAGCCTTATTTGCCGCATGGCAAAGTGGCCTATGGTGAGGAGGTAGCATCTGTTGAGGAGGTGGCCTCTTGTGACACGGGCCTTATAACAGTGGGGGGGGGGCATAAACAGTATATTTGAGGATTGTGGTTCGGATTATTGCCTGAGTGAAACTTTTTGAGTGGTCAGGGCTGGGTCCAATTACAAAAAATCAAATAAATTACAATTACTTTCAATTTGTCAGTTCAATTACAATTACACTTCTACAATTTTCAAATCAATTACAATTACACCATTTCAATTACAATTACATTTGTATTATGCAGAACCATTTGTGAATTATGTAGTGTGTGTTGCTGATTGTGTGTACGAATAACATGATTGATAAACAAATGTAATGAACTTGAGGTTGTTTGTACATTTTCTTGAACCGTGACTTCATGATTTCATATACAGTTAGCTAAATAAATACTATTGTTCCTTATAAATATAATGTAATGTTTGCTTGGTTCATTAATCAATGTTTAATTACAAGGAGTACAGTATAACTATAAACAAAGGCCACAACCATTTGAAATCCTAATGAGTCTCTCCAATCTACTAAGCTATTTCAAAGCAATTCTACTCATAAAATGTAACCACAAATAATTCATACCAGTACATTAGCAATGTTCACATCAAGATACGTCCCGAGGGGTTTTATGTATACTCTTTAGTATAAACCCATTCTGTCTACTGTGTTATACCCAGATTGATTTACTTGGCAGTTGTGTTTTGAGGTTGTACCCTATTTTGCCTACCATGAGTCTCTTGGCTTCAAACCCCATTAGTATATTACCTAATAAACCTGTGGGTTGTAGCTCACTGGCAATTGAGCTTATTTACTGACTTGGGCAGCGTTAATTACATGATCTAAGTACTGTATCAACAGAAATCACTACCTGGCCCTTCACTGATAGAAGATTACAGAATCAAAGAAAAGGCAGACCAGTGACCAATTGGGGTATACCTTGAAAACAGCTAATGGTGATGCCTTTTGGCATATTTGGAGCCCTTTGGAAGCCAGGTGTGAACTGTCTGCTGGCAGATTGCAATTAAACATTGCTTAGGAAGGCCAGAGGTATTCTGTTGGTGCACTTGTTACACCTGAACATTCCTTTAATTATATGAGCAGGCCAGCATGGTGGGTTATAATTAAGTTTTTTCTGGTAGTTTGTTATAGAAAAAATACTGTAGTTTATTGTAATTGATGAAATTACACAACACAGTTAAATTACAATTACAGGAGAATTTCAAAACCGAAGTCAATTACAATTACAACATTTTGCTGTAATCAATTACAATTGCAATTACAATTATATAATTGGACCCAGCCCTGTGAGTGGTACACAAACCTCAAATATCTCCTGCATATAGGAAGTACATTATCCTGAAAACCATTCAGCACATACAATACAATAAACGTTTTGTCTGACAGCTGACAATGATGGCGTTTCATCTAAGAAAATTTGTATTGTCGTTGAGATTATTTTAACTGTACTTAATTAGCAGTAATTTATACGTTTACGCAACCACACATGAAACATCACTAATACGTCAACATTAACACAGATGAAGGAACACATTTATATACTGGACGATGTCTACTATTGTTGCAAAGAAATTTTGTATTGGTGGCAATTGATGCTGGAGGGAATAATACGTTATTTGTATAATGCATGTCAAGTATATAATTAAGAGGAAGTTGATGTCTGGCCTACATCTCGCGTTCCCCGCGCCTGCATTCAAACAGCAGCAGCACTTGTTCCCATTGGTGGCAAATATTAACGTTTTGCATGATTGAAAGAACATTTGACCATCGCACATTCTAAAACGTCATGACATCCACTGGCAATATGTTACCAATGGTCTGAACAGTTTGGTGAAAATCACTTACTCCACATCTTTTTAAAGTTTACATGGATGACTTAAGTGTACATTTGAATAAACTACAAATTGGTTGTCTTTATGCAGGAACCATAATGAATCATATGATGTATGCCGATGGTCTTTGTGTTTTTTCACCTACATGTTTCTGGCCGAGTACGGCAATATGTTTGAAGTATCATACAATGCCAACTAATCTTTCTGTATGGTTATTGACAACAAACCTAGGGACAAGAAAAAAAATAGTCACCCTGTTGTTATCAATCATACACTTCCTCACACTGAGAAATGTAAATACCTTGGCCATATTATAAACAATAACCTTACTGATGACGAAATATATTGCCAGGCAGAAAAGATGCATTTATGTGCGAACAAAAGTTTTAGCCAGATAATTTAACCTATGCAACAGTACCCTTAAAACTTCTTATCTTCTTTGGTGTAATTTAAAAAAACAGTCTGAAGGTTATTACAATTTTATAATTTCACACAACTTGTCACCCCGTTGTAGTGCAAGTCATATGTTCGCTACTAATAATGTAAAATCCTTTAACGAACGCATGCGCTCGTCAATATTTTGCCTTTTATGCTGGTTAGAAAAGTCCGAAAATATACTTTTTGTGAATTATTTTCACACTTTTATTTATTATCGAAGTCCAATGATTAAACATTGGATTGATCAATTGTATGCTTTTAATTCATGATGTGTTTACTTATAATATATATATATATATTATTCTAACTTATTTTACATATATTTTTACTGCACAACAGGTATGTATATATATATATATATATATATATATATATATATATATATATATGTATATTTTATTCTCACAACGTGTACCTTTAATGTTCAACATGTGTGTATATTTATGTTTTTACTTGCATAGTATGTATATATAATTATTTGCTCTTGCCTGGAATAAAACATTATTATTATTATTATTACTACCTCATGCTCTTTTAATCATGTCACAAACGCGCTTACCCTCAAATGGAATCAAAATGATATGATTTCACCAAATATTTTGCCAAATACACCTACAGTGTTTTGAGAATGTCATCACCAAAATACCTACGCGTTTTCAAATCCACGTCATACTGCAACATTTCATTGCCAAAGGTCCGACATTTTAAACGTTTCTGCTTTCCTGATTGAATACTGTTACATATTGTGGCATATCGTTGGCATCGGGTAACCTTGCATATGGCAGTTACTTGTGGCAGTGTCACACGCTTGTATGTTAGAAATGTCGTCTTCTGTGGAACAAGTGCAGGAGTGTGTCACCTCGCGTTACTTGTGGCAGTGTCACACGTTTGTATGTTAGAAATGTCGTCTTCTGTGGAACAAGTGCAGGAGTGTGTCACCTCGCGTTACTTGTGGCAGTGTCACACGTTTGTATGTTAGAAATGTCGTCTTCTGTGGAACAAGTGCAGGAGTGTATCACCTCGCGGTGTCTTGACAACTAATTCTGACTTGATGAAAAAATATGACTACAATAAAGGGGATCTGGTGGACACCGCCTGGATCTGCCCATGAAGGGGGTAATATTTATTTAGGCGCTGCATTTTCGTAAGTTCAGTCATGGGCAGACCGTGAAGAAGGGAATTGCATTAATCTAACTTTGTTGTTACAAATGTATGAACAAGGGTTTTTTAAGTCTTGGGTGAGGAATCGATAGATTCTGCCAATATTTATCCAGTGAAAGTATCTGGTTTGTCATACCGAATTCACTTGTTGTGTCATGCCTAGTGTTTGGTCGTAATAAGCACTAAGATCACGGACGGACGGACGGACGGACGGTTGGACAGACGGCGATTATTATATTTCTTGGTCACCAACCATAACTGCATGTAATACTATCTAGAGAGCATAATCCGTGCTTTGATGCAAAACAATCGCATCCATCTTTTCTTTTTTCTCTCTTGAGCCGTGACACATTTTCCGCTTTCTGTTCTGGTTCACTCTTCACGAAGGAAACAGATTGTCGTCATCATAGTGTTATCACCGTAGAAGTGCACATCTAGTTGTTGGTGCCGGATGACATCCCCAAGTGGCCGTGTATTATATAGGGCGAGTACAGTTTCTGTTCTGGTTCACTGTTCATGAAGGAGACAGAGTGTCATCATCATAGCGTTATCACCGTAGAAGTGCACATCTAGTTGTTGGTGCCGGGTGACATCTCCAAGTGGCCGTGTATTATATAGGGCGAGTACAGTTTCTGTTATGGTTCACTGTTCATGAAGGAGACAGAGTGTCGTCATCATAGTGTTATCACCGTAGAAGTGCACATCTAGTTGTTGGTGTCGGATGACATCTCCAAGTGGCCGTGTATTATATAGAGCGAGTACAGTTTCTGTTCTGGTTCACTGTTCATGAAGGAGACAGAGTGTCGTCATCATAGTGTTATCACCGTAGAAATGCACATCTAGTTGTTGGTGCCGGGTGACATCCCCAAGTGGCCGTGTATTATATAGGGCGAGTACAGTTTCTGTTCTGGTTCACTGTTCATGAAGGAGACAGAGTGTCGTCATCATAGTGTTATCACCGTAGAAGTGCACATCTAGTTGTTGGTGCCGGGTGACATCCCCAAGTGGCCGTGTATTATATAGGGCGAGTACACTACAGCACTGATCCTGTTGAATGTCGTATTCAAGTAGGACATCAGCCCCCTTTCACTCAAATGTTTGATTGTGTTTGTACGTAACCTGTTGAACATCATATTCAAGTAGGACATCAGCCGAGGCCAGTGGTGAATTTAGGGGGGTATTGGGCCACGCCTCTTTCACTCAAATGTTTGATTGTTTTCATACGTAACCTGTTGCACCACAACACGGCAGCATGGCCAACTAATGGGTGACTAAGATTACCTCCCTTTTGTCTTCCCCTTTCACTCAAATGTTTGATTGTTTTCATACGTAACCTGTTGCACCACAACACGGCAGCATGGCCAACTAATGGGTGACTAAGATTACCTCCCTTTTGTCTTCCCCTTTCACTCAAATGTTTGATTGTTTTCATACGTAACCTGTTGCACCACAACACAGCAGCATGGCCAACTAATGGGTGACTAAGCTTGCCTCCCTTTTGTCTTCCCCTTTCACTCAAATGTTTGATTATGTTTGTCCCAACAAGGCTAGATACATGGGAACTATTGTAGACTGTAGGCCATTGGGTTGAAATCACTCCCTTTCATGCGCCATCCAATCATTGCGACAACCTGAAATCTTGACAAAAGCTATTAACTATCAACCACAAATAACAAGCACAATGTTTCCACTGAACAATATCGCTCATTAAAGACAAAAGTGCAATTTTAGGTCAAAATGTAATTTTTTATTTGTTACACTATGACATTGTGGTTGGTATTAATTAATTTAAAGTTGATGACATGCTGAAAACAACTTAGTACGACGATATCTAGTGTGTGAAATGTAAAAATGTGTGTCCCGGTAGGTAAGATTTAAAGTTAAGAGGTTAACATCCAATCATATATGAACACCCTACCCCTGACTCACATTAATTGTACCCCATTAGCCATTTTTAATTGTTTTGTTTTGCTATTGTGACACCCAGTGGGATTACTCCTGGTCACCTTGAGTCATTTACATTTCACTGTGGGTGCTGGTAATTATTTTCAGACCAAAAACTTTCCCGACCCTGTAAGCCGGGAGTGTATTTGTTGTCCAAAAATAAACATTAAGACACCAATGTGACACCTTAGCCATATTAAATTGGTACAGCGTTATAGTGACACCTATCCACATTACTCCTGGTCATAATACTATCTAAATATGTATTTGTTTGATAAATTAGGGACTCGCAATAATATTGTTGGATTGTGGGTATATAGCAGAGTCTCTAACAGTGGTGGAGTATCTACCTATTATCTTAACTATTGTAACATTATAATTAATGTCTGTCTGATAGAATGGTGATGATAGGGTTGGTTTCTAGGTTCATGGTAGTAGGATATAGCTAAGACTCTGACAGTAGTGGAGTGCCTGTTGCAAGGCTGTGACTCTCTGACAAGGGTATGTCAGGGTGAAACCTTGTGATATGAGCATGGACCCCATTGGTGGGGGTTTGTAACACTGGAATTCAGGTGACCTTGTGGCGGCATGACCCCCACCGATATTGGGTGAATTGTCATATCTAGCCAATGTAATACTATACTTATTAATTGCACGCGGAAGCTGAAGGACAGATGAACTAACATCGTGATGTCAGAGAATTGTTAGCAGTGTATGTCATTACGGTTTTGGGGCCGGCATGTTGGCACGGACTATGATTGTGTGCTAACGAATGTAAAACTGAAAGTGGACACATACATGGTTGTTGGTATGTGATTAATAAATTGTCATTAATTTGGCTTATTTAATTCTACATTGGACATGCGTTGTTGTTTTGCATAAAATGTAATATGGTTAAAGGGGCATACTTAATGTGAGGCAGGTGTAGGGTGTTCATATAGGCCAAATCTTTGTGCTGAATGGGGTAAAACTAAAAAAAATAAGAGCAAGGTAACAGAAACTGGTAAGAAAAATGGCAACGGCTTTTTTTTAGTTAATTCATCCGAAAAGATTGCCCAACCAGTTGTCACACGTTAACATTTCATGTATATGGGAATACATTGGCCCCATCATTATTTCTATTAGATTTTGACCTTAAATCTGACCTACCGGGGTATGAATATTTCACACACTAGATATCGT
>BSQZ01000224.1:25000-74321 GCA_033239005.1 Lamellibrachia satsuma | reverse complement strand
ATGTCAAGTGGACAAGGAAGCCATTGGCTTATCGAGAGTCCAACAATGTTCACCTACTTATAACCCGCCCTCCTGAGATATGTGTCAATCTTGTTTTTAAACATATTCACGCTGCTAGCAGTTACACAATCTGTAGACAATTTGTTCCATTCATTTATTGTCCTCTGTGAGAACGACTGCTTCCTGATGTCCAATCTACATTGATCCTTTACTAATTTTACCTCATGTCCTCTAGTTCTGCTATCCTTCTTGAGTGAGAAAAACATATTTCTATCAATATTTTCATACCCATTCAATATCTTAAAAACTTCAATCTGATCTCCTCTTAACCTCCTTGTCTCTAGAGTTGTTAAACCACATTCTTGCAGGCGTTCTTCAAAACTAAGGTCTCTAAGTTCTGGAATCATTTTAGTTGCTCTCCTGTGTATGCGTTCAAGCGTATCTATATCCTTCTTACGATATGGTCTCCATGCTTGTATACAGTATTCTAAATGAGGTCTAACCATTGCTTTATAAAGAGGTATAATTAACTTTTTTCCCTTGTATGTTATGTTTCTTCTAATCAATCCAAGAATTTGATTACCCTTTGAAGCTGCAATACCACACTGCTCTGAAACTTTCATATCAGCGCTTATTGTAACTCCTAAGTCCTTTTCTTTTACAGTAGTACCCAGAACAGTATCTCCCATTTTATAGCTTACATTCAAGTTCCCATGTCCTGTATGTAGGCATTTACATTTCCCAAAATTGAACAGCATCTGCCATTTCTCAGACCATTTCACTAATCTGTCTAGATCGTTTTGTAAATGGTGTTTATCACCATCAATATTAACCTTTCTAAACAGTTTTGTGTCATCCGCAAATTTCAGTACGTTACTTGTTATACTGTCGTCCAAGTCATTGATATAAATTAAGAATAATATAGGTCCTAATACTGATCCTTGAGGTACCCCACTCAAAACCGATTTCCAATTTGAAACTTCTCCATCTACTACAACTCGTTGTCTTCTGTCAGTCAGCCATTGTTCTATCCAGTCAGTTATGCTATCCCCGATACCATGGGCTTTTAATTTAAGTAGTAATCTTTGATGTGGCACTTTGTCAAAAGCTTTCTGAAAATCTAAGTAGATAATATCTACTGGCGATCCCACGTCTATCCACTTAGTGATTTCTTCCAAAAAACATAACATATTTGTTAAGCATGACCTCGCTTTAAGGAATCCACGTCAAACGAGCACAAATCATCTGGTCCGTATGAATGATGACCGCATAGCCAAGGCGCTGTGCTATGGCCAACTGAAAACCGGTTGCCGAACAAGAGGCGGGCAAAGAAAATGATACAAAGACGTAATAAAATCAACGCTGAAGTCCTGCTCCACCCCTCTTATCACACGGGAAGCGACAGCAACAAATCGCCCTCTCTGGCACCACACTTGCCACACTGGTCTACAGGACTTCGAGCAGAAACGAGTGCAAATAATCAAAGACCGGAGAACACATCGGAAGAATGGTCAACATCCGCAGGGACCTGCAACCACCAATGACTATACTATCTGCGGACGTCAATGCGCGTTGCGCATCGGCTTACACAGTCACCAGAGAAAGCACAACTGACTCGGGACGAGATCCGTCGTTCGACGGCTCACTCCATACATATATAGAATTTTGCATATAATCAATTACAGTTACAATTACATAATGCTTAACTGCACCTAGTCTAGCAACTAGATAATTCTTAGCTGCAATCAGTATATTTCAGGGTGTGTGTTTGTCTTTCAATGTAACCAATCTGTCACTGTCTGGGCTTATGTCACATATCTATATCTACTGCTAAAACAATATCAACAGCATTAATTAGTAGCAACCTTGATTATTGTAATTCACTACTACTACCATTAAATGTGGCTAAAAGAGACTTGGATAAATTTCAACGAGTGCAAAATTGTCTGGCACGTGTGGTACTCAGGGCTCGTTGGTTTTCACCATCACTACCACTACTTAAACAGTTTCACTGGCTTCCTATTACTTGTCGAATTAATTTTAAGCTGCCCACTCTTACATATCGTGCTCTATCGACACAACAGCCACTCTACTTGGCTAGTCTCTTGCATGTTTCAAATATCCCTAAAGGCAGCTCAGATCATCAATTTCACAACAACTTACTACACCTAAAACAAAACTTAACTTGGGCAAACATGCTTTCTCTGTCGCTGCGCCTCGGGTTTGGAATGAATCCCCATCACTTTGAAAACATCTGAAACTATAGCTATCTTCCGAAAAAAAAATCAAGACATATTTATTCCAAATTGCATTTCCATCATAAATCTTCTGTTGTCCCTCGTTCTGATAATGACTTTTGCGCATATCTGTTCACGATTGTGCTTAATGGTTCTGTTTTGTTGCGCCTCTGAGCTCGGGTTCCCGAGGATATAAGCGCCATAGAAGTTAATTATTATTATTACAAGGTACTAATTATGAGTGAATGCCATGCCAATTACCCCTTGCACAAGCTACTCAGTAAACACCACTTGTTTGCGTGTGTCAGACAAAAGACTTCTGCTGTAGGAGGCAAGTTGCCCTGTACCAAATGTATTTAAGTAACCTACATTGTTTTGTAAATGCAGGTTATCCAATTTTTTAATTCCACTGTGAAATGTGTCAACGTCTCCGAGCATCTGAATATGATTACGTTGTAATTCATGCGTCTTAGTATATGAAGTATCCTACCTAAATATTTAACAAGATTTAACAAGATTTGCCATCCAAGCCAAAGGCCCAGATGGCAAGTGGACAAGGAAGCCATTGGCTTATCGAGAGTCCAACAATGTTCACCTACTTATAACCCGCCCTTCTGATATATGTGTCAACCTTGTTTTTAAACATATTCACGCTGCTAGCAGTTACACAATCTGTAGACAGTTTGTTCCATTCATTTACTGTCCTCTGTGAGAACGAGTGCTTCCTGATGTCCAATCTACATTGATCCTTTACTAATTTTACCTCATGTCCTCTAGTTCTGCTATCCTTCTTGAGTGAGAAAAACATATTTCTATCAATATTTTCATACCCATTCAATATCTTAAAAACTTCAATCTGATCTCCTCTTAACCTCCTTGTCTCTAGAGTTGTTAAACCACATTCTTTCAGGCGTTCTTCATAACTAAGGTCTCTAAGTTCTGGAATCATTTTAGTTGCTCTCCTTTGTATGCGTTCAAGCGTATCTATATCCTTCTTACGATATGGTCTCCATGCTTGTATACAGTATTCTAAATGAGGTCTAACTATTGCTTTATAAAGAGGTATAATTAACTTTTTTCCCTTGTATGTTATGTTTCTTCTAATCAATCCAAGAATTTGATTACCCTTTGAAGCTGCAATACCACACTGCTCTGAAACTTTCATATCAGCGCTTATTGTAACTCCTAAGTCCTTTTCTTTTACAGTAGTACCAAGAACAGTAGCTCCCATTTTATAGTTTACATTCAAGTTCCCATGTCCTGTATGTAGGCATTTACATTTCCCAAAATTGAACAGCATCTGCCATTTCTCAGACCATTTCACTAATCTGTCTAGATCGTTAAAATATATAGCAAGGCTCTACGTCTTGCTAGGGACAACTACCTGCATAGGGCAAGGATATATTCCTGGATCCTTGTCTTTGAGTTGCAAAGTATAAACATATCCATGCTGTCTATTTCGAAAAAAAGTCTGGCAGTAAACTGAAATGTTTTGAGTCATTGACATAATAACGATAACCCTCCGAAAATGCAATAACCCATAATTTGTTACAAAGATGACGTGGATGTTATCCCCGTTATATGAACCCCAGTTGGATATTTACCCCACCCAAAGACAGCCTGATTATTATTAACCACGGCACATTATAGCACAAGATACAAACAGCACCGGGGTTGAAGATTAAACCCTACCTGAGTCGATCTGTAGCCCTGTGATGGTGTGTTGGTCAAGGAGGTCAATGGTCCAGTAGGAGTTATTCTCCCTCAGCGTCCGAGCGCATGTCTCTGGCCGGCGGTCAATCGCAAAGTTAGCACTGTTAAGTCCTCGGACAGAGGATTGGTGGGCTTGCTTCCCTGCGGCAATGTCGTGAGCATTCTCCAAGAAGACACGCTCTGCAACACCATGTACGCACAATTGAAATACAAAGGTACATATGCAAAGTACTTTCTGTGTGCTTTTTGAAGCTCTATGCCCCGTTAACTCCCGGTCTATTTGTGTTTACTATGACTGTGGATAAGGTCAGGCAGCCCTTTCTCTGTCTGTCTGAATACCCCAATTACTTGGTAGGTTTGTAATGGGCAATCCTATGTATTTACATTAAACAAGAATTACCGTTATGCATACAATATAGGATAGACAGTGTCTGCCAAGGATTGCGCACAGCCAGGTACATATGTAAAATACTGAATAAACTGTACCACACAAGCTGGTATGTATTACAGGTGAATAGGTAGCTAGCAAACTGTCAAAGATAGTTTTAACCCAAAAATCCTTTTTGGTGTTAGAAAGTTACAGCATAAAAAACAGTTAAATAAAGTTACAACCTATAAATTTAAACAAGTTCTTATTTAATGTGGCATCTTGTCAGGAATATGTCTCTGCGCTTTAGTTCCACCCAGTAATAATAATATTCAGCAAGCAGATTTTTTTACAATGATGTTTTACTACTGGGTAATTTTTATTTGATCAAATCATAATATAGTCATTGTATAATCATAATATAGTCATTGTATAATCATGTGCATTTGATTTCTATCTGACTTTTGTGTTCTCTCTTTGTAGTACCAAGAACGAATAATGATAGGGCCATATTTTATAAAACTACATAAAAACAAAATTATCTTGAAGTGAGGCTTGTGGTTGTGACGGTGGCGCCACATAGTGGGTTTTACAGAATTATGCCACATATATATATATATATATATATATATATATATATATATATATATATATATATATATATATATATATATATATATATATATATATCTATATGGCACAATCCTGTACACACACACACATATATATATATATATATATATATATATATATATATATGTGTGTGTGTGTGTGTGTGTGTTTGTGTGTGTGTGTGTGTATTTGTGTGTATTTATAAGGCATAACTATGTACCCACTATGTGGTGCCACTGAAACATATATATATATATATATATATATATATATATATATATATATATATATATATATATATATATATATATATATATATGTGTGTGTGTGTGTGTGTGTGTGTTATATGGCATAACTATGTACCCACAATGTGGTGCCACTTAAAACATTAGTCAGAGTTACATCAGATAACTTGTGTGTAGCAGTTATTATAAACAAACTTAATAGTATAAATTCTTCTGGGTTCTTGGGTTCCCAGCAAACCAATTCCATTTGGTGGTGTCTTTGAATTAATTAAGATAGTAACTACCGTTTGACTAAAATTAATCAAATATTAGGAACACATAAAACAACACATATCTAAATTTTATTTAATGATAGGTGATGACAGCAGCACCAAACATTACAGAATTTTTCCTTCAGAAGCAAGAAATCTACAGTGGTAAAACATGACTTGCCTCGTCTGCTTTACCTGGTCAGTGATGTGTCAATAAAGTAGTTTTTGGTTTCCTCTTTGTAGACTCCACAACTTTTGTCATAAAATCATGTTATATATTATAACTTATATATATATTCTAATATGTTATGTAGTATAACTTATATATATTTTAAAATGTTATATAGACCAACTTATATCTACTCTAACATGATATATAGCATAACTTGTATCTATTCTATCATCTTCTCTTCAGTCGTAGATTCCACGGAGAAAGCGACAGCGCTGACGTAACCAAGGCTGCCACCGTCGACAACAACTGAAACAATTTCTCGCCGATTACGACCCAGCCGACATTTACAACTTCGACGAGACTGGGTTGTTCTACAAGCGTCGACCTAACAGGACATTCGCAACTGGTTCTGGTCCTTGCTACGAACGCTACTGGCACGCACAAACTCAAGCCAGTAGTGGTGACGCACGTCAAGCGCTCGAGATGTTTCGGAAAGACATTCAAGCCGGATGTCTACGCACACTACTATCACAACAAGACTGCATGGATGACATCCCTCATCTTCAGAGACTGGCTAAAAACAACGACCGCCAGATGAAACTTCCAGGCCGCAAAATAATTCTGCTCCTGGACAAGGCCACCAGCCACAAGAATGACGTCACCCTCTCCAACATCACTGTTCATTTTCTACCGCCCGGCTCCACGTCACACATCCTGTTGCACATTATTTTACTCTTTCTCAATTGGGTACATTGTCTCAGTAATCCGCATGATTCGTTTATCTGGCCAACATCACTGGGAACCAAAGTGTGCGGATAAACGAGATTCCACTGTAACATGTTTTTATGATAAAAAACCAATCAGAATATATCGTTTAATGGCAGACTTCATGACCCTTATATGAATTTATGATGTTTATCTTATTACAAACACAACATTATTCATATTTTGGTATATGAACACAGTTTGCTATTGATCAAAACAGTTCAATATGAAAAAGTGAACAAAACAAAGTAAATGTTATTGATACCCCAACTTATTGTTTAGCTAACCAGAAAACTAAAATTGCATCAATTAAAAATGTTTTACAGTATCTCTATTTTTTAGCAGTTGTGCTATAATAAACGGTGGGTATTTGCAATTCATTTCAGTTGGTTAATTTTGTTTAACCTGCAAAAACGTTTCCTTAGTCAAGTCGTCAGCTTATCGACTATTTTGATATATATTTTTGTTCACTAAAATATTAGAATATCCCAAGGGGAAATTCTTTACTTCACGGACACTTTGATGCTCGTGCTCATTACATAACTGGCATGCTTCCAAAGAGATGTTACGAAAGATGATATTTTCATGACATGGTTTCTCTCTCAGTGTCACAAAACTCACCGTGGATAGATTTTCGCACCATCATTGGGGGACAGTCTTGTTTATGTCACAAACTATTTTATATGCCTGAACATAATTATTATTGTAGATATATGAAACTTTATAAATAAAAGTTAGGACTATTTTTTTCAAAAAAACGAAGAATTACAATAGTAACTGGTCAAATAAGGTCAACCTACTACAAAAGAATCCCAATGTAAATGTAAAAAACAACCTCCTAAAAGGAACAATTTTGAAATCCTCATTCTGCCCTCTACTGTAGGTCTACAAGATAGCCTACGTTACTCAATGTACTGGCATCTGCCTCCCTTCCAGCCTTGGTCACAGCCTATGTTACACAGGCCATATATATATATATATATATATATATATATATATATATATATATATATATATATATATATATATATATATATATATATATATATATATATATATATATATATATATAGCATAATTCTGTACACGAAACAGGAAATATTTATTCGTCCCAAAGACAACAAAACAGAGTATTCAACACAAAAACCTTACAATATATTACATAATGATGTCGATATGATAAAACGAAGTGGTAAAAAATAATCGATGTCGTAGGAGCCACCCTGTCGATTAATTTCACCTGTTTTTAAATTATAAAAAGGAATATCCCTATAGATAGTAATGCATAATTACTGAGTGAACAATTAACAATTAATATACATAAATCTGTATATTACAAATGCTATTATATTCCTACAATCGGATATACATTTAGTGATTTTTAACCAAGGAGGAACGGAGACATGGTCAGTCATGTTGACATATAAAACAATTTTGGATGGCACATTGTTCAATATATGTATTCAGATAATAAAATGTTATATATGTATATATATATATATATATATATATATATATATATATATATATATATATATATATATATATATATATATATATATATATATATATATATATGTATATATATATATATATATATATATATATATATATATATATATATATATATATATATATATATATATATATATATATATATATATATATATATATAAACAAGCTTAATAATATAAATTTTTCTGGTTCAAGGGTTCCCAGCAAACCAATTCCATTTGGTAGTGTCATTGTATTAATTAAGATAGCAACTACCATTTAACTAAAACTTAATCAAATATGATGAACACATTTAACAACACATTGCAAAACTGTATTTAATGATAGGTGATGACAGCAGCACCAAACATTACAGAAATTTTCCTTCAGAAGCAAGAAATCTACAGTGGTAAAACATGACTTGCCTCGTCTACTTTACCAGGTCAGTGATGTGTGAATAAAGTAGATTTTGGTTTGCTTTTTGTAGACTCCACAACTTTTATCATAAAATCATGTTATATAGTATAACTTATATCTACTCTAACATGTTATATAGTATAATTTGTATCTATTCTATCATCTTCACTCAGCTCAAACGTGTTTTAATGAACAACAATTTTAATATAATGTTTTAATGAACAACAATTTTAATATAATTTGACCGTTATCTGTTTAATTTGAACGTTTCACTTCAAATATTATGTTTACGTTACATGCTGAAAGGCAACTTTGTACTATTAAACTCACAGAGTCCTTTGAGGAGTTTCATTTTCTATTGTAATGGGGACAGGTTGCAAAAACTGGCGTTGTCACTCTTATAACAGGCAGCAATTACCAGGAATGGAGCATATTAGACAGGAAGGTGGGCCGTTGACATGGGTATGACAGTACATCACATCTACACACAGGGGTTATATGAGCTTGCCCGGTGTAGGACACATTTCTGGCTTGACACAAGTTTCGCTTATGTATAGCTTAGAGTTTCATATAAATGTTCACACTAATATTATTGTCTTGTTCAAACAAGTGCATCACTAATTAGCGAAAGTTTCAGATTTCTGCAACTTAATACAAAACTTGTGTCACTACACTAGACAATTCTAACACTTGTGTCATTAACCTTCACACACGTCCAACACCCATGTCACTAACCTTAAATACAAGCCAAACACTTGTGTCACTAAACTTAACACAATTCTAACACTTATGCAAATAACTTTCATACAAATCTAACAATTTATTCATTTAACTCAAGGTCTTAGTTATGTGCTGAAACTGATATAATATATGAAATGTCACTCAGGAACTAGCTTTGGCATATAATCTAAGTGTTCATCAGAGTTTCACCTCAGTGGTCCACTGGGTATTACTCACAGCAGTTGTCTGGCCAAGACTCCACATGTGCCATACCAATCAGCACCAACCTGGTATACATGAATATGGTAACAGAAGGTCACCTCCTTCTTGACAGAATGTATGCATTTTTAAGTGTGCACAGCGTCTTGAGATAAAAAAAAGTTATGAAAGAAGCAAAACCTTGTTAAGACCTAATTTATGATGCTGCTAATAAATTATTCCTCAAAAACAAAATATTAATTTCTTCCTTTTTTAGATGTACTACAGCATAACTACCAACATGCATAATTCTTAAGTTTTGTTGTACAGTGCAGGTGTCTGAAATTAGCCAAGAAATGAACTGGCCCAGATCCATTTTACACCGGCCCTGGTGAGTCTGAACTGGCCCCACAAAAATGTATAAATTATAAGTATATGCAATAAAGAAAGACGACACAGACACTGCCTCAAATTAGAATAAATAATAGTGAATACCAAATATGGTATGGTTTATATTTCATGTTATAAACATGTTATAACATGCCTCCTTAGTTTCACCATAAATTAAGTAAATTGGTGTTGTCAAACTCTACAATTCTCGCAACTTCGTCTACCATCTTTCCCCAGTATTCCCCAAGACACTGATGTCATTACATATGAATCATCAAATAGGCACTGATGTTACAAATGCCAGGGGTTTCCCTAGCATGTGCGGATCAGTCGCTGGCAAGGACGAAGTAGTTTGCCAAAATTACACTTTATATCGAACTAGCATAGATTATTAAGACCATAATGTACATCACTAACACAGTCCAACTCGAACCGAATCGGCGGGGTGGGGTCGATAACAGATTTTGGTAAAAGCAAACTGAATCGGCACAAAGCATTTTGAATCAGCGGCTGCCAGTAAAAAGGCCTTTATTTCGAACACTGACAGTTAGGTAGTGTTCAACAGTAGTTAGGAACATTCTAATATAGCTGTTGTACTACAGCTCTCGATATGTATACACAAAAAGTTGATTTCTTATATAGCGCAGTATCCACGGTCCTTAAGACCGATAACACTTTAAAGAACTTTACACTCCACTCCCCGGCAGGCCTTTTCCTTCCAGCAACACTTCATCTTCGCTGGAAAGCATTCAGCCACATTGCAACTATTGCATAAAGATTATTCGTTCACATATTGATCCTTTACTGTCTATAACCAGGTATTCATTTATACAACAGGGTGAACTGGAGCAATGTTCAATGAAAGAAACTGCCCAAGCTTCGAAGCAGCAGCAGGAGAGTTTGAATACTGGTCCTCTTAATTATGAGAACGTTGCTCTAACCGTTGCAAAATTAAGGTCACATGGTACGTCATTCTTACAGTGACACGAATTGCAACATTTCAGACCAAACGTGTTGTTTGTGCAAGTTGTCAACAAAAAACATACGAATGAGCTGGCCACGTCCTGTATATACATATAATTTGACTGTTATCTCTTTAATTTGAATTATTCTTTCTGAATATCGTGTTTGTGGTCCATTAAAACACAGTTGGGAGGCCAGAACGCTAAAATAGATATAATCTACTTAATACAGTGGAGTCTCGTTTAAATTGGTGTTCCTCGATAATCCGGATGTTCCGCGAGCCGCACGTTTTTGTGTGGGAACCATCTCGACACCATGTTAATTGCTCCGTTAATCTGGTTTTTCATGTTTCCGGCTCCTCACGCTGTTTTGTGGAACCAACCGCCCGTATAACACTGTATTCTGATTCAGATAACCGGTCTGTCGATCTCTGATTAGATAATCAGCCGAGCGGAGCCAATCATCGCGGCAGCCGTCCGGTTGTGAGCAAATCAAGTGGTCAGTTGCATAGGCGTCGCATTGGCTTCAATCGTTAGTGCGAAGCTGACTGGGCAATTAGCAGTCAGTGGTTGCTTTTACTTCACATCGACATGATTTGATCTTTATCCATGTGCCTGTCATTTTATATGTCGAGGTTTAAATCTAGACGCGGCATCTCCAGTCGTAGATTTTACGGAGAAAGCGAGAGCGCTGACGTAACCAAGGTTGCCACAGGTCGTCAACAACTGAAACAACTTCTCGCCGATTACGACCCATCCGACATTTACAACTTCGACGAGATCGGGTTGTTCTACAAGCTTGGACCTAACAGGACACTCGCAACTGGTCCTGTCAATGGCACCAAGGCTTCGAAAGAACGAATAATTGTCGGCTTTGCTACGAGCGCTACTGCCACGCACAAACTCAAGCCAGTAGTGGTGACGCACGTCAAGCGCTCGCGATGTTTCGGAAAGACATTCAAACCGGATATCTACGCACACTACTATCACATCAAGACTGCCTGGATGACATCCCTCATCTTCACAGACTGGCTAAAAACAACAGACCGCCAGATGAAACTTGCAGGCCAGAAAATACTTCTTCTCCTGGACAACGCCTCCAGCCTCAAGAATGATGTCATCCTCTCCAACATCACTGCTCATTTTCTACCGCCCGGCACCACGTCACACATCCTGTAGCACATTGCTTTACTCTTTCTCAATTGGATACATTGTTTCAGTAATTCGCATGATTCGTTTATCTGGCCAACATCACTGGGATCCAAAGTTTGCGGATAAATGAGACTCCACTGTAACATGTTTTTATGATAAAAAAAACAATCAGAATGTATCCTTTAATGACAGACTTCATGATTTTTATATGAATTTATAATGTTTCTCTTATTATAAACCACATTATTCATATTTTATTACATGAACACAGTTTGTAATTGGTCAAAACAGTTCAATATGAACAAGTGAACAAAACAAAGTAAATGTTATTGATACCGCAAATTATCGTTTAGCTAACCAGATAATTAAAATTGCATCAAAAATGTTTTACACTATCTCACAATTTTTGGGCAGCTGTTCTATGATAAACGGTGGGTATTGGCAATTCATTTCAGTTGGTTAATTTTGTTTAACCTGCAAAAGCATTTCCATAGTCAAGTCGTCAGCTTATCAACTCTTTTGATATATTTTTTTTCACTAAAATATTAGAAGATCCCCAAGAGGAAATTCTTTTCTTCAAGGACACTTTGATGCTCGTGCTCGTTACACAAATGGCATGCTTCCAAAGAGATGTTACGTAAGATGAAATTTTCATGACATGGTTTCTCTGTCAGTGTCTCAAGAATCACCGTGAATAAATTTTGGCACCATCTTTGGGGGACAATCTGTTTTTTATGCAGCAAACTATTTTATATGCCTGAGCATAATTATTATTCCAGATATATGGCACTATATCAATAAAAGTTACTACTAATGAAACGAGGAATTACAATAGTAACTATTCAAATAAGGTCAACCTACTACAAAAGAATCCCAATGTAAATGTAAAAAACAACCTCCTAAAAGGAACAATTTTGAAATCCTCATTCTGCCCTGTACTTTTGGTTCGCAAGATAGCCTACGTTACTCACGGTACTGGCATCCGACTCCCTTCCAGCCTAGGTCACAGCCTGTGTCACACAGTCCATTCTTCTTCCGGCAGACTGCATTACCCATGCAATTACATTTCTTGTTGCAATGCAGACCAAAATAACCATCATCGCACTCTGGAAAAGAAACTGAATAATAGTATACATCAGTCTACTTTACTAGATAGACGACCACCTTATACCTCGTTGTCTTTTATCAGGAATATGTCTCTGGTTTTTAGTTCCACCCAATAATAATAATATTCAGCAAGCAGATTTTTTACAATGATGTTTTACTACTGGGTAATTTTAGTTTGATCAAATCATAATATAGTGTATAGTCATGTGCATTTGATGTCTATCTGACTTTTGTGTTCTTTCTGTGTAGGTCCAAGAACGAACTATGAGAGGGCCATCTTTTATAAAACTACATAACAAATAAAATATCTTCAAGGGAGGCTTGTGGTTGTGATGGTGGCGCCACATAGATAGTGGGTTGTACAGAATTATGCCATATATATATATATATATATATATATATATATATATATATATATATATATATATATATATATATATATATATATATATATATATATAATATGGCATAATTCTGTACAACCCAGTAAGTTGTCCAACTGAAACGATCAGTCAGAGGTACATCAGATAACTTGTGTGTAGGAGTTATTATAAAAAAGCTTAATAATATAAATTCTTCTGGTCCAAGGGTTCCCAGCAAACCAATTCCCTTTGGTAGTGTCATAATATTAATTAAGATACCAACTACCATTTAACTCAAACTTAATCAAATATGAACAAATTTAAACAACACATTGCAAAACTGTATTTAATGATACGTGATGACAGCAGAACCAAACATTACAGACATTTTCCTTCAGAAGCAAGACATCTACTGTGGTAAAACAGGACTCGTCTACTTTATGCCTCGTCTACTTTACCAGGTCAGTGATGTGTGATTAAAGTAGATTTGATTTGCTTTTTGTACACACCACAACTTTTATCATAAAATCATGTGATATAATATAACTTATATCTATCCTAACATGTTATATAGTATAACTTATATCTATTCTAACATGTTATATAGTCCAACTTATATCTACTCTTACATGTTATATAGTATAACTTGCATCTATTCTATCATCTTCACTCAGCTCAAACGTGTGTTAATGAACATCTGTTTATTAATGATTATCTGTTTATTTTGAACGAATCACCTCAAATATTATGCTTACGTTACATGCTGAAAGGCAACTTTGTACTACTAAACTCACAGAGCCCTCTGAATAGTTTCACTTTTCGTTGGCCTACTTCAAAACATGGATGAACTGGGAAAATGCGACATGTTGTAATCCAGTGAGAAATTCGGGGAAAACACTGTACTGGGGACAGGTTGTAACAACTGGCGTTGTCACTCATATAACAGGCAGCAATTACAAGGAATGGAGCATATTAGACAGGACGGTGGGCCGTTGACATGGATACGTAATACATCATATCTACACACGGGGGGTTATGTGAGTTTACAGTGCAGGACACATTTCTGGCTTGACACAAGTTTCGCTTATGTATAGCTTAGAGTTTCATATAAATTTCACACTAATATTATTGTCTTGTTCAAACAAGTGCATTACTAATTAGCGAAAGTTTCAGATTTCTGCAACTCATGAAAGTAACTTTCATACGAATCTAACATTTTATTCATTAAACTTAGTTATGTGGTTAAACTGATATAGTATATGAAATGTCACTTAGGAACTAGCTTTGTCGTGTAATCTAAGTGTTCAGGAGTTTCACCCCAGTGGTCCACTTGGTATTACTCACAGCAGTTGTCTTGCCAAGACTTCACATGTGCCATAACAATCAGCACCAACCTGGTATACATGGATACGGTAACAGAAGGTCACCTACTTCTTGACAGAATGTATGCATGTTTTAAGTGTGAACAGCGTGTTGAGATAAAAATTTATGAAAAAAGCCAAACCTTGTTAAGACCTAATTGATGATGCTGCTAATATATTATTCCTCAAAACAAAATATTAATTTCTTCCTTTATTAGATGTACTGCAGTACAACTACCAATATGCATACGTTTTGCTGTACAGTGCAAGCGTCGGAAATTAGCCAAAAAATTAACTGGCCCTGATCCATTTTGCACCAGCTCTGGTGAGTCTGAACTGGCCCAGATCCATTTTGCACCAGCCTTTGTGAGTCTGAACTGGCCCAGATCCAATTTGCCCCGGCCCTGGTGAGTCTGAACCGTCCCCACAAAAATGTATAAATTATTAGTATATGCAATAAAGAAAGACGACACAGACACTGCCTCATATTAGAATAAACAATAGTGAATACCAAATATGGTATGGTTTATATTTAATGTTATATAAAAATTAGAATAAACAATATTGAATACCAAATACGGTATGGTTTATATTTGATGTTATAAACAAATTAGAATAAACAATATTGAATACCAAATACGGTATGGTTTACATTTCATGTTATAAACAATTTAGAATAAACAATAGTGAATACCAAAATAAGGTATGGTTTATATTTCAAGTTATAAACAAATTAGAATAAACAATATTGAATACCAAATATTGTATGGTTTATATTTCATGTTATAAACGTATTATAACATGCCTCCTTAGTTTCACCATGAATTAAGTAAATTGGCGTTGTCAAACTCTACAATTCTCGCAACTTCGTCTACCATCTTTCCCCAGTATTCCCCAAGACACTGATGTCATTACATATGAATCATCAAATAAGCATTGATGTAACAAATGCCAGGGGTTACCCTAGCATGTGCAGATCAGTTACTGGCAAGGACGAATTAGTTTGCCAAAATTACACTTTATATCGAACTAGCATAGATTATTAAGTACCATAATGTACGTCGCTAACACAGTCCAACTCGGGACGATTCGGTTGGGTGGGGTCGATAACACATTTTGGTCAAGGCAAACTGAATCGACACGAAGCATTTTGAATCAGCGGCTGCCAATAAAAAGACCTTAATTTCGAACACTGACAGTTAGGTAGCATTCAACAGTAGTAAGGAACATTCTAATATAGCTGTTGTACCTCAGCTCTCGATACGTATACACAAAAAGTTGATTTCTTATATAGCGCAGTATCCACTGTCCTTAAGACCGATAACACTTTAAAGAATTTTAAACTCCACTCCCCGGCAGGCCTTTTCCTTCCAGCAACACTTCATCTTCGCTGGAAAGCATTCAGCCACATTGCAACTATTGCATAAAGATTATTCGTTCACATATTGATCCTTTACTGTCTATAACCAGGTATTCATTTATACAACAGGGTGAACTGGAGCAATGTGGAATAAAAGAAACTGCCCAAGCTTCGAAGCAGCAACAGCAGAGTCTGAATCCTGGTCCTCTAGATCATGAGAACGATGCTTTAACCGCTGCAAAATTAAGGTCACATGGTACGTCATTCTTACAATGACACGTATTGCCACATTTCAGACCAAACGTGTTGCTTGTGCAAGCTGTCAACAAAAACATACGAATGAGCTGGCCACGTGCTGTATGTACATATAATTTGACTGTTATCTCTTTAATTTGAATTATTCGTTCTGAATATCGTGTTTTCATAACCAGATAATGGTCAAATTATATTAACACAATTGTGGTCCATTGAAACACAGTTGGGTGGTCAGGATGCTAAAATATATACAATATACTTGATACAGTTGAGTCTCGGTTATCCGTTCTCGATAATCCGGATATTCCGCGATCCGCACGTTTTTGTGTGGGAACCATCTCAACACCATATTAATTGATCCGTTAATCCGGTTATTCATGTTTCCGGCTCCGCACGCTGTTTTCGGGAACCAACCGGCCGTATAATGCTGTATTCTGATTCAGATAACCGGTCGGTCGATCTCTGATCAGAAAATCAGCCGAGCGGGGCCAATCGTCGCGGCAGCCGCCCAGTTGTGAGCAAATCAAGTGGTCAGTTGCATAGGTGTCGCATTGGCTTCAATCGTTAGTGCGAAGCTGACTGGGCAATTAGTGTTTGCTTTAACTGCACATCGACATTATTCGACCATTGTCCATGTGCCTGTCATTTTATATGGCGAGGTTTAAATCTAGACGCGGCATGTCCAGTCTTAGATTCCACGGAGAAAGCGAAAGCGCTGACGAAACCAAGGTTGCCACCGGCCATCAACAACTGAAACAACTTCTCGCCGATTACTACCCAGCCGACATTTACAACTTCGACGAGACTGGGTTGTTCTACAAGCTTGGACCTAACAGGACACTCGCAACTGGTTCTGTCAGTGGCACCAAGGCTTCGTAAGAACGAATAACAGTCGGCCTTGCTACGAACGCTGCTGGTACGCACAAACTCAAGCCAGTAGTGGTGACGCACGTCAAGCGCTCGCGATGTTTCGGAAAGACATTCAAGCCGGATGTCTACGTACACTACTAACACAACAAGACTGCCTGGATGAAATCCCTCATCTTCACAGACTGGCTAAAAAACAACAGACCGCCAGATGAAACTTGCAGGCTGCAAAATACTTCTGCTCCTGGACAACGCCACCACAAGAATGACGTCACCCTCTCCAACATCACTGTTCATTTTCTACACCCGGCACCACGTCACACATCCTGTTGCACATTGTTTTACTCTTTCTAAATTGGATACATTGTTTCAGTAATCCACATGATTCGTTTATCTGGCCAACATCAATGGGAACCAAAGTGTGCCGATAAACGAGACTCCACTGTAACATGTTTTTATGATAAAAAAACAATCAGAATGTATCCTTTAATGGCAGACTTCATGACCTTTATATGAATTTATAATGTTTCTCTTATTATAAACAACATTATTCATATTTTATTACATGAACACAGTTTGTAATTGGTCAAAACAGTTCAATATGAACAAGTGAACAAAACAAACTAAATGTTATTGATACCGCAACTTACTGTTTAACTAACCAGATAATTAAAATTGCATAAATTAAAGATGTTTTACAGAATCTCACAATTTTGGGTCAGCTGTGCTATAATAAACGGTGGGTATTGGCATTTCAGTTGGTTAATTTTGTTTAACCTGCAAAAACATATCCTTAGTCAAGTCGTCAGCGTATCAACTCTTTTGATATATATGTTTTCTTCACTAAATTATTAGAAGAAAAGGGGAAATTCTTTTCTTCAAGGACACTTTGAAGATCGTGCTCATTACACAAATGGCATGCTTCCAAAGAGATGTTACGTAAGATATACTCATGACATGGTTTCTCTCTCAGTGTCTCAAGACTCACCGTGAATAGGTTTTTGCACCATCACTGGGGGACAATCTGTTTTTTATGCAACAAACTATTTTGATATGCCTGAACATAATTATTATTCCAGATATAGGGCACTATATCAATAAAAGTTACTACTAATGAAACGAGGAATTACAACAGTAACTAGTCAAATAAGGTCAACATACTACAAAAGAATACCAATGTAAATGTAAAAAACAGCCTCCTAAAAGGAACAATTTTGAAATCCTCATTCTACCTTGTAATGTTGGTCGCAAGATAGCCTACGTTACTCACGGTACTGGCATCCGACTCCCTTCCAGCCTAGGTCACAGCCTGTATCACAGAGTCCATACTTCTTCTGGCAGACTGCGTTATCACGGCAATGACATTTCCTGTTGCATTGCAGACCAAAATAACCATCATCGCACTCTGGAAAAGAAACAGAATAATAGTATACATCAGACTACTTTACTAGATAGACGACAACCTTAGACCTCGTTGTCGTTTATCAGGAATATGTCTCTGCGTTTTAGTTCCACCCAATAATAATAATATTCAGCAAGCAGATTTTTTACAATGATGTTTTACTACTGGGTAATTTTAGTTTGATCAAATCATAATATAGTGTATAATCATGTGCATTTGATGTCTATCTGACTTTTGTGTTCTTTCTGTGTAGGTCCAAGAACGAACTATAAGAGGGCCATCTTTTATAAAACTACATAACAAATAAAATATCTTCAAGGGAGGCTTGTGGTTGTGATGGTGGCGCCACATAGATAGTGGGTTGTACAGAATTATGCCATATATATATATATATATATATATATATATATATATATATATATATATATATATATATATATATATATATATATATATATATATATATATATATATATATATATATATATATCTATATACATAAAGTAAAGTAGTGTGATGTATACTATTATTCCTTTTCTTATATATATATATATATTTATATATATATATATATATATATATATATATATATATATATATATATATATATATATATATATATATATATATATATATATATATATATTAATATGGCATAATTCTGTACAACCCACTATATGGTGCAACTGAAACCATCAGTCAGAGGCACATCAAATAACGTGTGTGTAGGAGTTATTATAAACAAGCTTAATAATATAAATTCTTCTGGTACAAGGGTTCCCAGCAAACCAATTCCCTTTGGTAGTGTCATTGTATTAATTAAGATAGCAACTACCATTTAACTAAAACTTAATCAAATATGATGAACACATTTAACAACACATTGCAAAACTGTATTTAATGATAGGTGATGACAGCAGCACCAAACATTACAGACATTTTCCTTCAGAAGCAAGACATCTACTGTGGTAAAACAGGACTCGTCTACTTTATGCCTCGTCTACTTTACCAGGTCAGTGATGTGTGATTAAAGTAGATTTGGTTTGCTTTTTGTACACACCACAACTTTTATCATAAAATCATGTGATACAATATAACTTATATCTATCCTAACATGTTATATAGTATAACTTATATCTATTCTAACATGTTATATAGTCCAACTTATATCTACTCTAACATGTTATATAGTATAACTTGCATCTATTCTATCATCTTCACTCAGCTCAAACGTGTGTTAATGAACATCTGTTTATTAATGATTATCTGTTTATTTTGAACGAATCACCTCAAATATTATGCTTACGTTACATGCTGAAAGGCAACTTTGTACTACTAAACTCACAGAGCCCTCTGAATAGTTTCACTTTTCGTTGGCCTACTTCAAAACATGGATGAACTGGGAAAGTGTGACATGTTGTAATCCACTGAGGAGATTCAGGGAAAACTCTGTACTGGGGGGCAGGTTGCAACAATTGGCGTTGTCATTCTTATAACAGGCAGCAATTACCAGGAATGGACCAAATTAGACAGGAAGGTGGGCTTTTGACATGTGTATGACAGTACATCATATCTACACACGGGGGTTAGGTGAGCTTACAGTGCAGGACACATTTCTGGCTTGACACAAGTTTCGCTTATGCATAGCTTAGAGTTTCATATAAATTTCACACTAATATTATTGTCTTGTTCAAACAAGTGCATTATTAATTAGCGAAAGTTTCAGATTTCTGCAACTCATGAAAGTAACTTTCATACGAATCTAACATTTTATTCATTAAACTTAGTTATGTGGTTAAACTGATATAGTATATGAAATGTCACTTAGGAACTAGCTTTGTCGTGTAATCTAAGTGTTCAGGAGTTTCACCCCAGTGGTCCACTTGGTATTACTCACAGCAGTTGTCTTGCCAAGACTTCACATGTGCCATAACAATCAGCACCAACCTGGTATACATGGATACGGTAACAGAAGGTCACCTACTTCTTGACAGAAGGTATGCATGTTTTAAGTGTACACATCGTCTTGAGATAAAGAATTATGAAAGAAGCAAAACCTTATTAAGACCTAATTGATGATGCCGCTAATAAATTATTCCTCAAATAAAATATTAATTTCTTCCTTTTTTAGATGTACTACAGTATAACTACCAACATGCATAATTCTTATTTTTGTTTTACAGTGCAAGTGTCTGAAATTAGCCAAAAAATTAATTGGCCCAGATCCATTTTGCACCAGCCCTGGTGAGTCTGAACTGGCCCAGATCCATTTTGCACCGGCCCTTGTGAGTCTAAACCGGCCCCACAAAATGTATAAATTATAAGTATATGCAATAAAGAAAGACGACACAGACACTGCCTCATATTAGAATAAACAATAGTGAATACCAAATATGGTATGGTTTATATTTAATGTTATATAAAAATTAGAATAAACAATAGTGAATACCAAATACGGTATGGTTTATATTTGATGTTATAAACAAATTAGAATAAACAATATTGAATACCAAATACGATATGGTTTACATTTCATGTTATAAACAATTTAGAATAAACAATAGTGAATACCAAAATAAGGTATGGTTTATATTTCAAGTTATAAACAAATTAGAATAAACAATATTGAATACCAAATATTGTATGGTTTATATTTCATGTTATAAACGTATTATAACATGCCTCCTTAGTTTCACCATGAATTAAGTAAATTGGCGTTGTCAAACTCTACAATTCTCGCAACTTCGTCTACCATCTTTCCCCAGTATTCCCCAAGACACTGATGTCATTACATATTAATCATCAAATAGGCATTGATGTTACAAATGCCAGGGGTTTATCTTCTACTGTCTATAGCCAGGTATGCATTTACACAACAGAGTGAACTGAGGCAATGTGGAGTGAAAGAAACTACCCAAGC
The DNA here is from genome assembly GCA_033239005.1 of Lamellibrachia satsuma. Classification (NCBI taxonomy): domain Eukaryota; kingdom Metazoa; phylum Annelida; class Polychaeta; order Sabellida; family Siboglinidae; genus Lamellibrachia; species Lamellibrachia satsuma. Next base: position 52,992 of record BSQZ01000224.1, on the reverse strand, counting down.
TTCGACGCAGCAGCAAGAGGGTCTGAATCCTGGTGTTCTTGATTACGAGAACGATGCTCTAACAGTTGCGCTATAGTGCCCTACACACTACAGTGTCCTACACACTACAGTGTCCTACACACTGCAGCGCCCCACACAACAGTACTTGACGAGACTTACCCAGGATCTTGACAGTGCAGAGAGTGAGATGTTTGTGATAGGGGTTGGTAATAAGGACATAACGACCCTCGGTGGGTTGGAAGCACTTCACGTATCCGTTGTCTCCCTTGGAAAAGCTGTAGAAGCGACAGGTGGTTGTCCCGCTGCCCTTGGAGTGGGTAACAAACACCTCAACATAGTCGTTTCTGGCTTTGCCTGCAGGACAACACAAAGATGTCAGTAACAGCACTGCTATACAACATATCTTCATCTTACTGGCACAGGGAATGAAAATTTGAAGAAAAATAGAAAATAATAATGATAATTTTTTTAATGCTGATAAAGTTATAGTAAAATCTTATTGATGCACGCACACACACAATTACATGCAATACATATGTATTGTACATGTAAATACATATTGTATATGTACATATGATATTTGTGTATGTTCAATACACACACGCACGCACGCACGCACAACACACACACACAATACATAGTAATAACTTTAATGTATAAAAATCCATATCTCTGGCATAAAAGTTCTGCTCAGAGGCACATAAATACAGGATTGATCAACTGTAACAATACAAAACATGTTGTATTCAATCTAATCCAGGTTTTCTTTTCAGAGCAAGTAATAATTTATTAATTTGCCCTATGGGCATGTGACAGAAAAGTGACAGAAAAGTGACAGAAAAGCTAAATGTCACACTTTATGCGGCAAAAAGATAACATGGGCCACTGCACTAATTTCACAGTTCTACATATGCCATTATAAACATTCCCATGTAAACCAGGGGGTAAACAATGATGCTTTTATCTGGAAAATTAAAACAGTGATATGTGTATTCTATTCCAGTGTGTTTCTGAATACCCTGCGGCTACATGTAGAAAGCTACACCTTCTGTATAATTAGCAAACCTTGAGTAATTAATACAATACAATACACATGATCGAAGAACTAGGCTGGCGAGACCTCGAGGAGAGGAGGAACCTATGTTTAACCTTAATGACTAATGTATAAAGTTGTCCATGGACAAATTGCTCTTCCGGCCAAAAACATTTTTTTAGTACCTCATCCCCCCCCCAACCTTAACTTTATGGAACATCATGGAGGCCCAACTGGCTCCATATTCAAGGAACTGCTGGTTCGTGCCCGATGCTCATAGAGTAGTTAACCAACCTTCAGCGTGACACCCAGTTGGGGTTTGCCGATTAAGAAACAGAAACAACCAGCCCATGTATTGAGCTGACCAGGTTTCTGTTCAGTCCCAACTACCATCACTGCTAGAGCAGCCACTCAGTAGTAATGTTGTCCCACCTGTCACTCCAGTGAGCCAATGAATCCATCAACGCCCTGCCACCAGTCCCCCCCCAGTACATGGGAATAAATCACATAGCACTGGGGTAGCTGCAACCAAGACAGGTGGGTCAGACACCCAATGTGTAACTTAGAGCAGGATGACCTGGTCTTCAGGCTGTTGGATGGAGTTCTTAGAGCCCAGTGGGCAGTCTGGTAGAGTGATAGCTCCAGGGGGGATGAGTGACATGTGGGACGGGGTGAACAGGGGTTGTCAACAGAAAGGTCTTAATGACCCTCAACTGATGAGTGGTGCCACATGGGGTGTGACTGGATGCTACAACCGAGGAGTGATTCCCTCAGCCCAACTCCCTGTGCATTGACTACAAGTGGGCAGGCCCTTAGCTAGGGACCATTGCACCTCCGTTGTTGCAACAGGTTTTTGGAAAATCACAACATGTTTTTGTTTTTCAAATCACAGGCTTTTTGTTTCTAAATAACAAATTGTTTATTTCTCAAATAACAGGTTTTTTGTGGGACCATAACTGGTTTTCATTGTCCCAATTAGGGGGTAAAAGGGCATTTGTATTGACATAAAATGGGCCTTTTTGATTACGAACCATTATTGTTCCATGTAATCACCACTGACATTTGCCACCTCGGACACATTTAGGGATTGGCTATCGGCACGTTTCAGCAGTTTGTCTTTTTTCACAGATGTACCAAAACATGTGTGAAGGTATCGTTACTCCAAAGATTTTGACGGACATTTATTTGAACATTCCCAAATTGGAAGTGGGCCTCGGCTGCCCGAGCAACACGCCGAGCACGTCGTGCTTCTTTAGTGGAAGCTTCTACTTGATGTTCGGCCTGTCGAAGCCGCCTTGCATCGGTTTTTTCGGCTGAGGCCAACAGCTGCTGCCCAGGTGCCACTCCCATTATTTCACACTGGTGTCGCATCGTAGCCGCCACACCAACATTAAACTCTGCCACAGCAGTGCAAGTGGCAGACAGAACTCTGTGTATGCACACAAAGCCTGTCTTCGGGCACTTCGCCCAAATCTTCGAGTGCAAACTCTCGTTTGGGTTCTGCGTCTCCCCACGAAGACATCGCGTCAGGAGGTCATCGTGAGATCGCCTCTCGTATATCTCACGAACAGGCTTCGCAACGTCCACCGCCAGAGGTGTCCCAACGTTCGTACGATGAGGTCCCGGCTCCTGCCCGGTGGCGAGTGCCTTCTGGTAGAAGCACCAGCTGTCTGCTCCCACCGGGCAGCGGTCATGCTGGGGCCGCTCATCAGTCGAGGTCGCGTGGTCGAAGGTGGCCCACACAGCATCGCGCATGGCATCCAGGTTGTTGGGGTGCGCCCTCACTGCCTTGCCATAGTAGGCAGTCAGCTTCACAATCGTCGCCTGAGTGAGCTTCCCGTGGCCACGACACCCAAGAACGACGCCAGCCTTCTTTCCAGAAGACGCTAGTTTTCTCAGGGCCGTGCCGAGGCGTTTGGCGACGTGGTTGATGCACTCTTCTTTCTTCAACTCCACGTCGCCATATACACGTCGCTCACACAAGTGTTTATATGTTTTCGCGTCTCCATCGGACACGATCGTTGTATATTGAAACCCGTGGCGATCAACAGATTGCTCCCACAGCATTTCTGCCGCAGCAGCCTCCATGGCACCGAATTTACCATCAAAGGTCCGGTTGCACTCGGTGCAATGGGTGCAATGGGTGCAAACCAGTTGCGGAATTCGTCCGTGTCACGTCCTCCAAACCGTCTTCTTGCGTAGGAGCATCGCTGGCAGTACTGGGAAAATACTGCCAGGTCAACACAGAGTCCTGTCACTGTGTCGATGACGCAGCCGATACCATAGGCAGACTTGTGTCCGCGCGTCATCCATGAGCCATCGAAGCTCACTACCAGGTCGATAACTGCATCTTCTTGTAGTGAGGGGTCGATCTCATGGTAGACGCGACGGACGGTGGTGGCTGCGTCATCCAACACACGTGTCACCACACGTTTGTTCGCATCTGTCACCGCTAGCATGTGCTTGTGACATTGGCACCATGTCCACGAAGCGACACAGCTTCGTCAGACCTGCATGGCCAACACCCATATCCATCGTGGCAGCAACGGCTTGTCGAACCACGACAAATGGCGCATTTCCTGCAGTGGAGCTATCGAGTCTGTCGGACGACAGCGTAGAATTTATAACAGTGTTACAAGCCGTACACCACGTTTCGTATGCAGACACCACACCAAGACGATGGCTGACAGCACGAATCTTCAGAGAAGGCGACATGCACTCGAGGCAAGCCAGACCCTTTACCAGTGCCGACATCATGCTGCAGCGTGTGATGCAGGTCTCAACTACTTGACCATGGCCATTGCAGTCACGTTCAGCGGCAAGTTCAAACGGTTAGCGGTATTCAAACTTTCGCTTTGTCGTGGAGATGCTGGTGGTTGCCGGAGTGGTTGCAGAGGTCACTCCTCCCGTTGAAGTACCTGGCTCTGGAGAGTCCGGTTCAGTGTCAACCTGCATCAGATTTTGTACTGTTTATTTTTGCTTTATTCACAACAAATAACAATAAAACATTGATTAGTTCTTCAAATATTGACTCAAGGCATATTGTGCTTATTATTGACAAAACAAATTGTAATCAATATATATATATATATATATATATATATATATATATATATATGATTGTCACATATTTATAAATATATATGATTGTCACATATTTATAAATATATATAATTAAAAAATATATAAAGTACATATTTATAAATCTTGTGCTTATTATTGTCCCAAAAAATTGTAATCAATATATATATATATAGTATGCACATAATAACAATTATCATAGATATAGGTCTGGAAATTAGATAGTAAGACAAAGCCCTATACCCTCAAGCTTGTATTCTTTATGACAACCTATACTGATACTAGGCTATAGCACAGCTAACAATGAATAGGACTTCCACTAGCGTTATTCCCGTTTACTACAATATTGAAAACTAGTAGTAATGTATATCTGTTTGATAAAATAAGACATCGTAAAAAACGCTAGAAGAACACAAGATAACTTACAGCTACGGTCGGCTCTGCTGACAATGTCAATTCAGGCCGTGTTGTCGTCGATCTCGAAGTCGAAGACTGCACTGCCTCGCCAGCTTCATGCCCACTTTTCGCCTTTTTTCCGATGGCTGCGCGTGACAAACTAAGGTGTCGACGTTGACTCGCTGGATTTTGTCCAAAACCCTTCTTTTGTTTCGCATACTTATCGGGCATTTTTGCGAAAAACGGAAGAAATAGTAGCAGCTTGAATCGTAAACAATAATGGCGCAGTTCGGGAAAGCTTCTTTGTCTAGCCGACGTAGCCAATGAGTGAATTTCCTGTGGTCACGTGCTCCACTTAGGCCAATGACAACGGCGGAAATCCGTTGAGGGGTGGTCTCTTCTAGTCGAAAATACACGGAATCTACCGAAGCTATATTTATAGCATGACAACCACCATGCAGTGCGAAAGTGAAGCTATCCACTGATACCAAACATGTGGGTGTGTTGACAAATATGGCGGCGCGATCGACCGGAGAATTCGCGATAAATTCCCAATCATACTTGCGTAACTACGATAAATCAACAATTCTAAAACAATAGGGAGTCTATAAAAGTAACTTTTAATTATGTTTGTAGTACATATTTATAACTATGATGCACATAAATCGATAGTTAGATAACAAAAGTACACGAATACGACAAAACCTGAAAATGGCTAGAAAATAAATAAATATCCAAAAAACGTAATTTTCACCATATCGCATCCCCTGTACTGAGTACTTAAGTACAGCAAATATTGTGCTTGGACTTGGACTTGCCAATTTGCTGAGTACACTACTTGTACTTGCAATTTGGACTTGACCGTCAAAGTACTTGGGCTTGGCAAGTACTTTCGCAAGTACTTTTTAAAGTTTTTGTTGAATATTTGGCTGTCTTTAGAATTGGAAAAATTGGGAGTCCCAATTAACACATGTAACTGATTTTTTTGTTTTGCATAAGTGGTAAATAAAAAATGATAGTGGGTATTAAAATCGGAAATGTTCACAATCTGGCTAAGGCCCTGCAAGCGAGGACAGGACTTGGTCGCCAAATCTTTGAAATCCGCGCCCTGAGTCGCCTTGTAGTAACAGGGCTCTAGAAACTGTTAGCAAAAGGTGGCTGTCCAGACAAGTTCGTTGGCGTAATACGGTCCTTCCACGATGGCCAGAGTGCAAGACAAAGGAACAGAATGAGATGCGTTTACTGTATCAACTGGCACCATACAGGGTTGCGTGATTACGCCAATGCTGTTTTCAATTATATTTACCATCATGCTCCAAGATGCTTTCCGCGATAACGATCTTGGCGTTTACATTCAATTTCGCCCCAACGGAAACATATACAGCGCCTGAAAGCCAAGACAAAGATTACAAAACTACTTGCCCGAGACCTGCTGTTGATGACTGTGCACTTATTGCACACTCAATCAACGATATAAAGAGAATCACCGACTCTTTTGCTAAAGCAGCCCGCAGATTTGGACTCACAATCAGTCTACATAAAACGAAAGTTATGTTCCAACCAAAGCCTGGCACCAAAAATGTACCACCAAATATTACTATTGACAACGTCCCCTTAAATGTCGTGGATAAATTCACCTATTTGGGAAATATGTTGTCCGAAAATGCAAGGATTGATGATGACATCTCTGCCCGTCTTTGAAAGGCAAGTGCTTCTTTCGACAGACTAACCAAGCGCCTCTGGAATGAACGTGGCGTGTGCCTGAGCACCAAAATCAACGTGTATTGTGCCGTCGTACTTACAACCCTGCTCTACGGATGTGAGGCATGGACCCCATACCGACGACATATCAGATGACTAGATCAGTTTCACATGCGATGCTTACGACAGATAGCAGGCATCAAATGGCAAGATATGGTGCGAAACACTGGAGTACTAGAACAATGCGGAACATGGGGAATCGAGTTCCACATCAATCGAGCACAACTCCGTTGGTCTGGTCACCTGGTCCGTATGAATTATGACCGCATAGCCAAGGTGCTGTTCTATGGACAACTGAAAACCGGTTGCCGAACAAGAGGCGGCCAAAGAAAAAGATACAAGGACGTAATAAAATCAACGCTGAAGTCCTGCTCCATCCCTCTTAGCACATGGGAAGCGACAGCAACAAATAATAGAACACATAGTTAGCAAGTATATTAGCCAAAAGTGTTCTTTTGAACACAAAACAGCCTTATTCAAGGCTAATGTAGCAAACTAATTGAAACTAAATTGTAGGATGGCGGCGTGCAAACGGCAGTTAAAGGCCACAAGGCACTTAATTTGTGGCAGTGGCAGTAACTGGGTGGACATCGTCAAGTCTGGGTGCGAGAAGTCCTGGGCTTAGGTCTAGGCAGATAGTTTTTGTTTTGAGTGTAGGGGATGTACGATTATGAAGGAACTAGAGGTGGAGTTGGAAGAGCTGAGGCTGCTCGTTGTGGCAATGGTGGGAAGGGAATAGGGGGGTTGTGCCAGTAGTGGGGGAACAGTAGATGATAAAGTGGGGAAAGACACGAGAGATGCTAGGGATAGCTCACCTCTGCCTGGGAGGAAGCTGAGAGGAGGGAAGATGACAGGTCGTAGGGAGACAGGACATAAGGAGACGGGAAGGAAAGGAACGGAAGGGAAGACAACCGGAGTGAAGGAGAGGGGAGTAGGGGAGACAGGAGGGAAGGAGAAGGGAGTGGGGGAGATGGGAGGGAAAACAACCGGAGTGGGGGAGAGGGGAGTGGGGGAGACAGGAGCGAAGGAGACAGGAGGGAAGGGGTCAGGACAGAATGTGATGGAAGGGATCGAACGGAAGAGCTATTCTGCAGCAGTGATAGAGGGGGTGAGGAAGAGAGCGAAGGTGTTTGTGGGGGATTCGATAGTTAGGAAGACCGACAGAGTCTTAAACAAGGGAGATGATGTGGTGGTCTGCTTGCCTGGAGCCAAAATAGAGGCGATAACTGAGAGGGTAGAACAAATCGTAGGTTCGGGTAAGGGTGGATCTGTTTTAGTACACGTAGGGGCAAATAACGTAGAGAGGGAGGGTAAAACTGCCATAGTTAGGAAATATAGGCAGTTGGTCAGAACACTAAAACAGATGCGGGTTGAGCAGGGATTTTACCAGTAATGGGCAGGAGTGGTCACAAATATCAAAATTGTCGGGGGATGGCAATTAACATGTTAGTCCAGAAGCTATGTAGGGAAGAGGAAGTTGGATTTGTGGATTTCTGGGGAAATGTCTTTGGGAGGGCTGATATGTACATGAAGGGTGGGTTTCATCTAAGTGGAAAGGGGGCAGCAGTATTCGCGGACGAACTTTCAGCAGCAGTAGATAGTGGCATGGGAACAATGACAAATATTTTTGGTAGTAAACATTGTTTAAACTAGAAGTGCAGGGGGGTTACCTAGAGGTGTCTCAAGCAGAACAACAGGCCACTAGACAAACCAATATCAAATCGTCCAAAAACATCTCTGAAACATGTTATAGATGCGTATGTTTAAATGCAAGGAGCACAGTAAATAAGAAAAACGAATTAAACATTATGGTAGAAGATATTGACCCTCACATAATTGGTATAACTGAATCATGGGCCAACATATACGTAACAGTTGCTGAATTAGGACTGACAGGATACGTAATGTTTAGGAAAGATCGAATAGGAAGAAGGGGAGGAGGAGTTATTTTATATGTTAAATAATCTATTCAGGCTTATGAAATAAAACTAGAAAGGGAAGCAGATTGCGATGAAGCTGTTTGGTGCAAAATTGTCTCAAGAAATTCAAAATTAACTATTGGATTAGTTTACCGAAGTCCAAACATAAACGAAGAGGAAAACACAAAAATAAAAAACGCTATAAAGGAAGTTAGTAAAGGGGAATATATCATAATGGGAGATTTTAACCATGGACACAAACAATGGAATTCTCTAGAGAGCACAGGGAGTGAGAACCAACAATTTCTATTTTTAATCCAGGATAGCTTTCTTACTCAGCACGTGCTAGAACCGACCAGGGGAGAAAATGTATTAGATATAGTTTTTTCATCACAAAAAGAATTAGTGGACAATGTAAAAATACATGAACCATTGGGTAACAGTGAACATAATCAAATACATTTTGACATCAATGTAAAATCAGAAAGTAAAAATAAAAAATTATAGGAGAAACTTCCACAAAGGTAACTACAAAGATATGAGAAAATACTTAGCAAAGCTAGATTGGAATAACATGCTGATGAATAAGACCGCAAATGAATGTTGGAATATTCCAAAATATGAAATTGAGAGTATCATCGAAATATTTGTTCCCTTCCAAAGAAAAGGAAAACGGTGAAGAAAGAAACACATGTCAAAAGAGGCTATTAGAAAAATAGTGTTAAAACAAACTATGTGGAGGGTTTATAGGCGTACCAGAAAGGAAGAAGACTATGCAAATTACAAAGAGGCAATTAATGCAGCTACAACTGAAATCAGACAATCTAAAAGAAGCTATGAGCAAAAACTAGCATGTAACATAAAAAATGACAGCAAGAGTTTTTATGCATATGTCAGGAGTAAACAAAACGTACAAGACAAGGTTGGACCTCTAGAAGACAGTGCTGGAAATATAATATCACAGGGGTTTTTAATGGCGGAAGACCTAAATGGTTACTTCAGTTCAGTGTTTACTTTAGTTCATTACCAGTTGCTGATGCTAAATTTCAGGAGGCTAAATCTGACTATTTAGGACGGTTAGTTGTAACCCCAGAAATGGTAGCTAAGAAAATAAAGGCAATGAAGGATAATAAATCACCGGGAGTGGATGGGATTCCTCCAAAATTACTAATGAAAACAGTACAACAAATCAGTATACCACTTGCAAGAGTATTCAACTTGTCATTAAAAGAGGGAGTTGTTCCGTTTGAATGGAAAGAAGCAAACATCATACCATTATTTAAAAAAGGTTCGAGAAATAAGTCAGAGAATTACAGACCAGTGAGTTTAACGTCAGTCTTTTGTAAATTATTAGAAAGGTTAATTAAAGACCATATGGTGGACTTCCTCGTTAAGCAGAAATTATTAAATTCATCTCAACATGGATTCCTTAAAGCGAGGTCATGCTTAACAAATATGTTATGTTTCTTGGAAAAAAATCACTAAGTGGATAGACGTGGGATCGCCAGTAGATATTATCTACTTAGATTTTCAGAAAGCTTTTGACAAAGTGCCACATCAAAGATTACTACTTAAATTAAAAGCCCATGGTATCGGGGATAGCATAACTGACTGGATAGAACAATGGCTGACTGACAGAAGACTACGAGTTGTAGTAGATGGAGAAGTTTCAAATTGGAAATCGGTTTTGAGTGGGGTACCTCAAGGATCAGTATTAGGACCTATATTATTTTTAATATTCTTATGACTTGGACGACAGTATAACAAGTAACGTACTGAAATTTGCGGATGACAAAAACTGTTTAGAAAGGTTAATACTGATGGTGATAAACAACATTTACAAAACGATCTAGACAGATTAGTGAAATGGTCTGAGAAATGGCAGAGGTTGTTCAATTTTTGGAAATGTAAATGCCTACATACAGGACATGGGAACTTGGGTGTAAACTATAAAATGGGAGATATTGTTCTGGGTACTACTGTCAAAGAAAAGAACTTAGGAGTTACAATAAGCGCTGATATGAAAATTTCAGAGCAGTGTGGTATTGCAGCTTCAAAGGGTAATCAAATTCTTGGATTGATTAGAAGAAATATAACATACAAGGGAAAAAAGTTAATTATACCTCTTTATAAAGCAATAGTTATACCTCATTTAGAATACTGTATACAAGCATGGGGACCATATCGTAAGAAGGATATAGATACGCTGATTCCAGAACTGAGCGACCTTAGTTATGAAGAACGCCTGAAAGAATGTGGTTTAACAACTATAGAGACAAGGAGGTTAAGAGGAGATCAGATTAAAGTTTATAAGATATTGAATGGGTATGAAAGTATTGATAGAAATATGTTTTTCTCACTCAAGAAGGATAGCAGAACTAGAGGACTTGAGGTAAAATTAATAAAAGATCAATGTAGATTGGATATCAGGAAGCACTCGTTCTCACAGAGGACAGTAAATCAATGGAACAAATTGTCTACAGATTGTGTAACTGCTAGCAGCGTGAATATGTTTAAAAACAAGGTTGACACATATCTTAGGAGGGCGGGTTATAAGTAGATGAACATTGTTGGACTCTCGATAAGCCAATGTCTTCCTTGTCCACTTGCCATCTGGACCTATGGCTTGGATGGCAAATCTTGTTAAATCTTGTTAAATCGCCCTCACTGGCATCACACTTGCCACACTGGTTTACAGGACTTCGAGCAGAAATGACTACAAATAATCAAAGACCGGAGAACACAGCGGAAGAATAGTCAACCTCCGCAGGGACCTTCAACCATCTATGACTGTACTATCTGTGGACGTCAATGCGCATCGCGCATCGGCTTGAACAGTCACCAGAGAAAGCACAACTGACTGCGGGACGAGATCCGTCGTTCGACGGCTCACTCCATACATACATATATATATAGCATTTTGCATATAATTAATTACAGGTACAATTACAATTACATAATGCGTGACTGCACCTAGTCTAGCAACTAGCTGTTTCTTAGCTGCAATCAGTCTATTTCAGGGTGTGTGTTTGTCTTTCAATGTAACCAATCGGCCAATGTCTGGGCTTATGTCATATATCTATCAGCATTAATTAGTAGCCACCTTGACTATTGTAATTCACTACTACTACTACTAAAATTGCTAAAAGAGACTTGGCTAAACTCCAAACGAGTACAAAATTGTTTGAATGGATATATGATCCGGTTTCTTGGTTATTAATATTAAGCATAATTACCTCTCAAGAAATTGTCTGGTACATGTGGTACTAAGGGCTCCTCGGTTTTCACCATCATTACCGATACTTAAACAGTTACACTGGCTTCCTGTTACTTATTTAATTAATTTTAAGCTGCCCACTCTTACATATCGTGCTATATCGACACAACAGCCACCCTACTTGGCTAGAGTCCTGCATCTTTCAAATATCCCTAGGCAGCTCAGATCATCAATTACCCAACACCTTATTGTGAATAAAACAAAACTTAACTTGGGCAAACATGCTATCTCTGTCGCTGCACCTCGGCTTTGGAATGAATCCCCATCACTTTGAAAACATCTGAAACTATAGCTATCTTCCGAAAAATACTCAAGATATATTTATTCCAAAGTGCATTTCCATCGTAAATTTTCGGTTGTCCCTCGTTCTGATAATAATTTTTGCGCATTCCTGTTCACGATTATGCTTAATGATTCTCTTTTTTTGTTGCGCCTCTGAGCTCGGTTTCCTGAGGATATAGGCACCATAGAAGTTCATTATTACTATTACAAGGTACTAATTATGAGTGAATGTCGTGCCAATTACCCCTTGCACAAGCTACTCAGTAAACACCACTTGTTTGCGTGTGTCAGACCAAAGACGTCTGCTGTAACCTTTTAATTCCACTGTGAAATGTGTTAACGTCTCCGAGCATCTGAATATGATTACGTTGTACCTCATGCATCTTAGTATATGTAGTATCCTACCTAAATATATAGCAAGGCTCTACGGCTTGCCAGGGACAACTACCTGCATAGGGCAAGGATATATTCCTGGATCGTTGTCTTTGAGTCGCAAAATATAAACATATACATGCTGTCTATTTTAACAAAAAGTCTGGCAGTAAACTGAAATGTTTTGAGTCATTGACATAATAACGATAACCCTCCGAAAATGCACTAACCCATAATTTGTTACAAAGATGACGTGGATGTTATCCCCGTTATATGAACCCCAGTTGGATATTCATCCTAACCCCTCCATTTTTTCAAATTATTTACCCCACCCAAAGACAGCCTGTTTATTATTAACCACGGCACATTATAGCAAAAGTCTTGTGGATACAAACAGCACCGGGGTTGAAGATTAAACCCTACCTGAGTCGATATGTAGCCCTGTGATGGTGTGTTGGTCAAGGAGGTCAACGGTCCAGTTGGAGTTCTTCTCCCTCAGTGTCTGAGCGCATGTATCTGGCCGGCGGTCAATCGCAAAGTTAGCACTGTTAAGTCCTAGGACAGAGGATTGGTTGGCTTGTTTCCCTGCGGCAATGTCGTGAGTATTCTCCAATAGGACACGCTCTGCAACACCATGTACACACAATTGAAATACAATGGTACATACGCAAAGTACTTTCTGTGTGCCTTTTGAAGCTCTATGCCCCGTTAACTCATGGTCTATTTGTGTTTACTATGAGTGTGGATAAGGTCAGGCAGCCTTTTCTCTGTCTGTCTGAATGCCCGAACTACTTGGTAGGTTTGTAATGGGCAATCCAATGTATTTACTTTAAACAAGAATTACCATTATGCATACAATATAGTATAGACAGTGTCTGCCAAGGATTGTGCACAGCCAGGTACATATGCAAATTACTGATTAAACTGTACCACACAAGCTGGTATGTATTACAGGTGAATATGTAGCTAGCAAACTGTCAAAGATAGTTTTGACCCAAAAACCCTTCTTGCTGTTATAAAAAGTTACAGCATAAAAAACAGTTAAATAAAGTTACAACCTATAAATTTAAACAAGTTCTTATTTAATGTGGCATCTTGTCTTTAGGGCCATTCAAAGTGCTTTACACTTCACTACCTGTCCCTGACAGACCTGTTCCTTTACACTTCACTCCCTGTCCCTGGCAGACCTGTTCCTTTACACTTCACTCCCTGTCCCTGGCAGACCTGTTCCTTTACACTTCACTCCCTGTCCCTGGCAGACCTGTTCCTTTACACTTCACTCCCTGTCCCTGGCAGACCTGTTCCTTTACACTTCACTCCCTGTCCCTTTACACTTCACTCCCTGTCCCTGGCAGACCTGTTCCTTTACACTTCACTCCCTGTCCCTTTACACTTCACTCCCTGTCCCTGGCAGACCTGTTCCTTTACACTTCACTCCCTGTCCCTGGCAGGCAGACCTGTTCCTTTACACTTCACTCACTGTCCCTGGCAGGCAGACCTGTTCCTTTACAATTTACTCCCTGTCCCTTTAGACTTCACTCCCTGTCCCTGGCAGACCTGTTACTTTACACTTCACTCCCTGTCCCTGGCAGACCTGTTCCTTTACAATTCACTCCCTGTCCCTTTACACTTCACTCCCTGTCCCTGACAAACCTGCTCCTTTACACTTCACTCCCTGTCCCTGGCAGACCTGTTCCTTTACACTTCACTCCCTGTCCCTGGCAGACCTGCTCCTTTACACTTCACTCCCTGTCCCTGGCAGACCTGCTCATTTACACTTCACTCCCTGTCCCTGGCAGACCTGTTCATTGCAACACAAACTCAATGCCTGGGAAGTGTTCAGCCACGCTGTAATTACTGCACAGACTACTTTCTCACACACATATCCACCGTTGCCTTATACAGCCAGGTGCTCATCTGTACAGCTGAGTCAACTAAGGCAACGTGGAGTAAAAAAATTACAGAAGCTTCGAAATGACAGCAAGAGGATTTGAATCCCGGTCCTCTCTATTCACAGTCCTACGTTCTAACCACTGTTGCCCCCTACACGATATATGGACATTTTATTGGCATATGACAACAATAAATATTTTGTTACAGACAACTATTATGACGTAACCTTGGTTCCTTGGGAAATTGTCCTGTTATTCTCTGGTAACATTCTCCTTTGTGCTACTCATTTTATGTTTAGCTCCCCCGGTATTCCTCCAAACGGACTTTGTAGGACAAACGACAACACAACCACTTGGCAAACTAAATGCATAATACTTCAATCAATTTTTTTAGTTTAAGAGGCTACATGGCAAACTCAATGACTGCATGTGTAGCAGGGAAACACACTGCCAGTATGTGTAGAAGGGAAACACACTGCCAGCATTTGTAGCAGGGAAACACACTGCCAGCATGTGTAGCAGGGAAACACACTGCCAGCATGTGTAGCAGGGAAACACACTGCCTGCATGTGTAGCAGGGAAACACACTGCCTGCATGTGTAACAGGGAAACACACTGCCAGCATGTGTAGCAGAGGGAAACACACTGCCAGCATGTGTAGCAGGGAAACACAATGTGTTCATTTAGTTGTATTTAAAATAGGGAAACTAAACTGATCATTTGCAAAGCTGATTATTTGCAACCATTTTTATATTAAATAATATAATTACATTGAAAACAGTTCACACAAAAACAAGATATGACAATGCAGTTTTTACATTTGGCACACACAAGGAGGAAAGTAAGACATAATATAAAATCAGGTATTTTTATGAAGAAACTAGATATTATTGATATATATATATATATATAATTGACATGCTATAATAATAGTTTTATTATACTTTGCAGCCAAAAAGGCTGAATAGTATATATTAAAAGGGATAAAAAATAAAAGGCAATGAATTAATAGAGCATTAAATTGCATATCAATAAATATAGTATAAATATGACATATACAGATAGTATACAGTATTAAATTATAAACATTACATTGCATGTAATTATATATAATACATTTTTTATTAAATTAAAAGCATTTAATTGCATATAAATAAATAAAAGAGATTATTTTATTAATTACAAGTAAAAAGTAGAAGATTATAGAATAAAATAAAGTCATGATCAGGTCTACTGCCAGTGGTAAAGTCCATATAGTATAAAATAGTTCTTAAATCTATCAGTTCTGCATCGAGGCACAGTGTACTTGCAGTTACGTCGGGTTGCGTGTGTAGGTTCCGTGATTGGAGGCAGAAGATGATGCAACTTGTGATTATGTTTTTGCATGTTCTCAAATAGAGTTCTGCATAGTGTTTCCCTCCGGTCTGCCAGTGTTGGAATTCCCGCTGTGACGATGGCTTCGGCGTAAGACACATTTCGGAAGATTATGGGCATTGCTCGTCTTTGTATGGATTCGAGCTGCTTCGTTTGTTGTTTTGTTAAACTCGTGTGCCACACCTGGCAAGCGTACTCGACCACTGATCGGACCAGTGATGTGTACATGTTAACGAGGTGGTGGGATTTAACTCCTGCTTGGTTGAGCCGTATTATGAAGTATAGTCGTTGCGATGCTTTGGCGGTTATTTCGTCAATGTGGGATTGCCACTTTAAATCAGCTGTTAGGGTGACGCTTAGTAGTGTGTTGACTTCACTTGTTCGATGGGTCTGTCGTTGATGGTTAGCGGCGGTTTGTCTAACGGTGATCTCTTGAAACAAATGTGTAGCTCCTTCGTCTTATCGTAATTGAGTGCCATTTTGTTGTTTGCCGTCCACTGCACCACTTCGGTTGCTGCTGTTTGTTGTGAGCTATTGTGGCCACAGGGTGAACACTTTTCCTGTATGGTGCAGTCGTCAACATATTTCACATGTCCGCAGGATGTTTGTAAATCGTTAGTGTGGTGCATAAAGCCGATAGGGCCGAATATTGTTCTTTATGGAACACCTGCATTGATAGTAGCGAAATCCGATTTCACGTTGCCGATCTGTACTCGCTGTTTGCGTTGGCACAGGAAAGATGTCAGCCATTTGATGATGAAGTTCGGGAGTCCAAGTGAGGTGCATTTAGTAAGTAGAGTATGGTGGTCAACTCTATCAAAAGCTTTTCTAAAATCGACAAGAAGGATATGGATCATGGTTTCGGGTGTGTCGAGAGCGCATTTCCACTCGTGTACCAGCTCAATCAATGCCTGCACAGTGGATGTTCCTTTTATTGACCCATTGTGTTTAGGGTCGACCTGGTCGCTGGTAATGTAAGTTATCCAATCACAAATGAATTTCTCCAGGCACTTCGATAAGACCGGCGTGAGGGAAATTGGGCGTACGTCTTTGTGGATGAGCGTAGGTGGCATGGGCACGGTTCCTTCGCGTAGGCTACTGTTAAAGATCGCACAGACGGGAGGAGCGAGGATGGTGGCATAGTCATGTAGGATCCAGTTGGGTATCTCATCGGGGCCTACTGCTTTGTCTGTTTTAACTCGCGATAGTGATTTGGCTACTTCGCTAACGTTGATGATGTAGGCATCTGGGATGGTGGTGTCAGCACCCGGTGGTAAAAATGCGTCATTGGGTGATAGTGGAGTAGTAATTCGACACGGATTTGAAAAAGTCACATGTGTCGTTGGCGAGAATACCGAGGTTCAGGGTTTAAAAAAAATCGGATTTCTTAAATTTAAATCAGATTTTTTTTATTTGATTTTTTAAAATCTGGTATATAGACATTTATATAGATGTTTATATTTATAAACTCTTTCAAACCTGTTCTATTCAAATCGATTTGGTACTTGTCTTAACAGAGGGTACAATATTTTTGCTTATATAAAGACATTAGACAATGTCCACAAGGCCTCACCCCCGTAGTTGCATAATCTGTCTTGGAAAGGAAAGCATGCTGTGTATCTGTGGCTGTTACAGTGCTAATTATTGTTTGGTGAGAGGGTGGATTAGCACTTGTCCAGGGCTCTGTGTACTCTAGGGGTATCCAACCAGACAGCAAACTGGTACAGTATTATCTCACTTGAGTCAACATACTGAATTGGTAACAACTAGCACAAGCTCTAAGTGGACTTTAAATCAGGACTTCTAACTTGAAAAGATACTTCCTCTGGAAGACAAGTTTGTATGGCTTAACTGCATTCAGAAAGGGGATAGCTCAAACATACACAATGTCATAAAACATCAGACTATCAGGCTATCTGGTGTCAATACAGCTACACAAGTGTGCGCACATTGTGTTTTGTATTAAACAAAAAATATAAAACTTTGTTGATCTCAATGCTTGTAAAAAATTATTTGTGTTAAATTCATATAAATCAGCAGAAAAAAAATCGGAAGTAAAAATAAAATCATAAATCAATGATATTTTTGGAGTGATTTAAATCATGATTTAAATCAATGATTTTAATCAAATGATTTAAATCAAACAACCCTGCCGAGGTTGCCAGAGCAAACCTTGTTAGCAAGGCCTTGTAGATTGTCACATTTACTTTAACACCCACAAGATCTTTCACATTGTTCCACCATTGTTTTGGGTGTTCATTTTCGAGAGACTGGATTTTCTGTTGGTAGTACTTTCGTTGTAATGATTTTCTCTCACGGTTATCCTTTCTCTCACGGTTAGCCTTAACTACTCTGAAAAAACAACATCCTACAAAATTCATAGAAATTAATATTCAAAACAAAAAGGCAATGTTAAAAGTCAAAGAGGGTTTAATCTCTTCTAAAATATATGAGAAACTAGACATAAGTCCAATGGCTGACACAAACCGTAACTATAACATTATCCTACATGGAATCAATCAAGCTAAAAATAAATATATGATGAGTAAATTAGTGAAATTTAATAAATATAAACATAAAAGTTTACATAACTCAAGGTTAGCTAGCCTCAATACGACACAGAGATAAACTTTACAAACAAATAAAATTAACAAATTCTGATTCTCCAGAACATGAAATGTTAATGATTAATCTAAAAACATGCAATATTATATTGAAGAGGAGCTTTCGTATAGCAAAGCAATCTTATTTTGAAACACGTTTTAGTCAATTCAAATTTGACATAAAAAATACTTGGAAAACTATAAATGAAATCCTGTCTAAAAGTAACTAACACATCATTTCCTACATATATACTACTAATATAGAGAATCATCTGGCAAACAATATTAAATACAAAGGCTTCCATGATCATTCATATTATCTAAATAAAAAAGTAAACTCTGTTTTTACTTTTAACAAAACTGAAGAATATACTGTAAAGCGAATAATAAATAATCTACCCGACAAAAATAGTTATGGATTTTATGGATTTTTTACCAAACTACTAAAACTAATTGAACCTGCAATAACTAAATCGTTAACATTATTAACAAATCAACTATTAACCACAGGAATATTTCCTGATAAATTAAAAATTGGTAAGGTAATTCCAATTTATAAAAAAGGCGAGCCAACAATATTTTATAATTATAGACCAATATCTCTTCTACCAGCTATCTCAAAAGTACTGGATAAAATCATTTTTGATCAACTGTCAACTTATTTAAAATACTTCAAACTGTTCTTTGACCATCAATATGGTTTTCGACCCAAGCATTCAACGGAATATGTTGCACTGGAATTAATAGATAGGATTATAGCCCAAATGGGTCAGGATGAAATACCCATAAACATATATTTGGACCTTTCTAAAGCATTCGATAACATTGACCATTTAATTTTAATTGACAAATTAAAATATTATGGTATAGATGGTACAAATATGAACTTATTCAGTAGCTACCTAAATAACCGCAAACAATATACTGAAATTGATCATGTAAAATCAAACATGTTACCAATAACAACTGGCATACCACAGGGCTCAACCATAGGACCACTGTTATTTATTATATATTTCAATGATTTTTGACAAGCCAGTAAAATGTTTAATTTCATCATTTATGCTGATGACACAACCTTATCAAGTACTTCAAAATACTTTTAATGATAACATACAAAATGACAATTTAGAATCTTTAATAAATGATGAACTTTTAAAAATAAATGAATGGCTCAAAATAAATACATTATCATTACACACTGCAAAATCTAAATATATGACATTCCAAAGGACAAATAAAAATGCACAGACGCTTACTCTGAAGATAGATAATATAAATATTGAACAAGTTAAGGAATTTAATTTCTTAGGTTTAATTATTGATACAAATCTGAACTGGAAGACAGATTGAGAACATTTCAAATGCATATTCTAAAAAGATTGGTATTTTAAATAAATTAAAACGTGTTATCACAACAAATTAAAACGTTATTATATAATTCAGTAATTATACCACACATTAATTATTGCATCATGGCTTGGGGTTTTCAAATAAACAGAATAATAAAGCTTCAAAAGAAAGCTTTGAGAATTATTACCTTAAGTAATTATAATTCCCACACAGAGCCACTCTATAAAAAAAACTCAGCATGTTAAAAGTAAATGATATTCTTAAATTACAACAATTAAAATTTTATTATAAATATTTACATAACAATTTACCAGTTTGTTTACAAAACTGGAGGATAATCTTCAACTATGATATAAATAATTATGATACACGAATCAGGAATGAAATATATACTTATAAAACTAAACACGAATTTGCAAAGAAATGTCTTCGGAATAACTTACCATTTTACTTAATAATATTTTTTATTAATAATAATAATAAATAATTTATAAATATTAATAATATTCCCAATATAGTTAAAGAAAAGCTTAATACACACAGCTTACAAGGATTTGCTCAGTATGCAAAACTTTATTTTTTTACAAAATTATAAAGATTCATGCACAAGGCAAAATTGCTATATATGTATTATGTATGCAACATTAACAAAATACAACCACCTGTCACCCTTATAATAAAAGGCGCCTAAACTGCAAAAAACACATAATCAAGCGAGAATATTAATACACGAACACGCACATGCACGCGCTAACTCATACACACACACACACACACACACACACACACACACACACACACACACACACACACGCACGCACGCACACACACACACACACAATCAGATATGATAGTATTATTGTTTTTTTTTCTTCTCTTCTCTGAAGAATTATATATGTTTGACCAACTGATTTAGTCTAATTTTATTTTGCAAGGTGGCTCCTCGACAGCGACTATCAAAGTCTTAGAGGAGTCTCCTGACCCTATTTGTTTGTATATATCATGTTTACTTATAACCATATACACCTCTATTATTTAAAATTATAATACTCAGACTCAGGCAATGGGGGTGAACAAAATGGCCAAAGCTTCAAAACTGCAGCAGGTGGACTTGAATTGCAACCCTCCCAATTGGACTTGAATTGCAACCCTCCCAATTGGACTTGAATTGCAGCCCTCCCAACTGGACTTGAATCGCAGCCCTCCCAATTGGACTTGAATCGCAACCCTCCAAATTGGACTTGAATCGTAGCTCTCCCAATTGCAGCTGGCCCTCTAAACGGCGAGTGCCTGTTGTATTTTATTATATGGGTAATTCCGAGTTAAGATGGAACTTTACCAAAAAATAAAATTACCAGTGCACCAAAATTGTTGATTGTGTTGTATAGTAACATGTCTGAATTTGTAAAACCACATAAATATTAAAATGTTAACCTCATTTGTTATGATTGTTGCATCAACAAGTTTACTGGTCGGAAACCATTTCTACACTGTATCTATATTGAATGTAAAATTATGACAACAATGGTTTATTTATAAAATGTTGTATTTGAGAAAAAAAAATGTGGTTTACTAGCAACTACAGGGCTACTAGTTTGAAATACTGCCAATATTTTTTTTTATACATTTTATTATTATATGAACGTTGATAATATCATCTACTTTAGGACAGGCCAATTCCACATCCGTAACATAAATTTACAAGACATTTCGTTATCTTTATGACAGTAACTCATATTTTCCTATGTTTTGGTATACAAAATTACATCTAAGAAGTTACACATTCGAATACAATGGTTGATTTTAATTTGCCTTCTTCACAGAGAACACTCAGTGACTGGGAGATTCTCAACACCGCTCAGTCTAGTGAGCTTACATATATCTACAACATGCTAACTTTCAGAGATATATGGATTAAAGAGGGTGTAGAGCAAACTGCTGGTAGTGTGGATCTGATATTTACAAATGAGGAGCATATGGTAGAACACATCAGACTGGGCAGATATAGGAACACTGATGGCCTACTTATCTTGTATCCATTACAGTCGTCCAGTGGTTGAAATCAGGAGGGAAAGACATATTGCAGTGCAGGATGCCAGCGGAAATACCTCACACAGGGAAATGGAAAAACCTGTTGTGGACAGAACCAATGATCTTTGGTCGAGGTTGTTTAGCTTTACAACAGCACTGAGAATATTGTACCAAACCAAACACAGTTGATGCCAACTGTGAAACATGCAGACACCACCATCACAGAAACACGGAAGAGCAATAATGCACCGTAACGCAACCTCCACAATTACACCATATGACAAAGTAATGTATGTAAGTTTGTGCAAAATTGTATTATTTAGTTTTGATTAAATCTTTGGACAAAGTGATTAATTTCTGGATCATTCTGTGTCAAATCAACCAATTTTCAAGAAATTAACAAAGTTGACATCTCAGAATTTCCTAAAATTTTAACCGATGATTAATTGGTTACATCTGACAACTTGTGCAAAAAAGGCAATACTTGGATTGATCTGAGACGGATTGATCCTTCAGTTTGGTCGAAACAAAATAGACTGCCGTTTTATAACATTACACAAGGATATTCAAACTACTGCAAGTTACCCGATCTAACTATCAAGGTAACTTACTTTGAGTATAACAAAAGTCTGCATTTTTTAATTAAATAAACAGATGACGCATATTACTTTGTCACACATGCTACATATTTGAACATCAACGAACCTGGTGGGCTAAAGAAAATACAGGGGCAGCTTCAAATATAACGAAAATGTCAGCTAAAATGGATAAAACCATTAAACAACTGTTATGGAATAGAACTGATAAATGCTCCTACAATTTTAAATAAACATGAAGCATTAGACACCCGAAATGCATCAGAAGTAAATGAACAACATACACTAAGTGGAAAATTATGATTGCAAAACAACCCAGCCATAAAACGCAATTATTGTTACATACGCAGCGAAGGGAAGTTGTGAGTCAAGGAGTGAAGACTTTGTACTGGAAATGAAATAAGTAGCTGTACATATAGTTTTCTGATATCATCAAGGCATGTAGGACCATCTATCATTACGAGCATAACTGCAACCCAGACAAGGACATAATGATCAAATTACTAGTGAGTGTACATACTGGTACTTAAATGACGCATGAAATGAAATCAAACGATCAATGCATTTGAGATGTAACAGTACTGAAATATCAAATATATGTAGAGAAAAAAACAAGACATAAATATTAGATGAAGCAATAAAGTCAATCTACAATGCATTGTAAGATGCAAGCTGTTTCATTTAAATATGAGCTGTTTTACACAGTTTAAAGAGCTTGTAAAGCGCCACGAACAATTTAAAATTGGATCTGGCACTATATCAAATAGCTAATTTCATGTCAACCAGACTCACACGTAATGCAAAACAATTAAAATAAGATCCACATACTTATAAACCGTCTTGATACGTCTGGGGGCTTCAATTGTGTCACATTGACTCGTTAGAGCGTGGGGGGTACTTAGTTTTCATTGCTCCACTGGCTCTGATACAGGGAATGAGTTACTGGGTGACGATTCAACTTCTAAGCATCTCAAATGTTGATGAATACACAGAACATATAACTGACAGAACAGACTATGGTCTATGCCATGGGAATCACATCAAGTAATCTCACTAGATCGTCAATGAATAATAAACGATAGATCAGTTGTAGAGAACTAAGTTGTATATAAGGGACAACGAATCTGGAACTTGGAAGGCTCAAAGAAAATTAACTGTGCAACATCGTATACTGCAGTGAAGATGCTACTTTTCCGATTAACCTGCGTATTCACACTGAATAAAACGAAACTTTACAAGCATAATGCATAGTATTAGAGGGTTAAGTTGTTCACTGGTTGCTATTAGTATCAACAGTAGTCAGTATCATTTCATCCCGACATCCGTCGTTACCACGAATTGCTATTCAACACACACAAGCCGACTCAATTATGGATGCTTTTTCATCGCTTGTTTGAGGTATAGTCCTATCAAAAAGCACATACTAAATGCGACTTCAGAGTAATGAAAAGTAAGCAACAGCAACTTACCTACTGTAGTAAAATATCTAAAACTGCTAAATAGCAATAATAAACACGAATCGGATAAACAATCGGCCATCCCTACAGACATAAATAGAACACCCCTTAGTAAAACAAGGCCGCTGAGCCCTTACCAGTTGACACTTGATACAGTGACGCAGGCATGGGCCAGTGACGTCCATACTGCTGCACTGCAAGAACCCACTGGAGGCAGTGTTTATACTGTACATCACCCAGTCTTCATCATATATCCATAGATATACAGTACTAATAATATATTATTAATTCTATATTTATGATGTACCATACCAGCATCTACTAAATAACTTCAATTACTGAATGTAGTGGATTGCCCAAGACATTGCATGACTAGCCTATATATATATATATATATATATATATATATATATATATATATATATATATATATATATATATATATATATATATATATATATATATATAGCTGTCGTTGCACTGTTGTTCACAAACAAGTCTTGGGCATTGCTCAAGGCACAGGTCTCTAGGGTCTGTGCTAGGGAATATTAAAAATCAACCTTCTCACAGCGCAATTAATCAATAACTTCAAAGGGAGAGAGGGCACCAACCTGATCCTGGATACAGTTACCTAATACCTTATTACATGCACAATCTATCCATTCACTAATGCATGTTCATGCTGACAATCAACTAAACCATTCTTGTACAATTGAGGATTCTTACCTTTGCAAAAAAATTGATCCTGTCTTCTCTCGATTCATACAGCTGTAATTAAGCCACACAGGAAATAACCATATTCGTTGTTCCACAACTGTCTCCAGCAAGTCTCTAAAATGTTTATGTCTTGGAGAGTTTAATACTAATGCACGATGCTCACTCCAGTATGAACAACCCAACTGCCAACACAACTGCTGGGACCACCCTCACCCAAATGACTAATCATTCTGGTGGCCATAAGTACAAATGACAATGACAAATATTCAAGTTAATTGGCTCCTGATGTCATGGTTACTGCCTACTAGCCTGAACAGTTTATATTTCTCTCTCATGGTAGCCACCTCATCTTCATTGCTTTTGTTTGCCTTATATTGTACATGATGATGGTGAGGAGGAAATAAATGTACTCACTCACTCACTCACTCACTCACTCACTCACTCACTCACTCACTCACTCACTCACTCACTCACTCACTCACTCACTCACTCACTCACTCACTCACTCACTCACTCACTCACTTATTTACTTGTTAGACAACTATTTGTAACATGCTATGTTCACACTATAAACAGTACTACCCTATTCGTCATGCCAGTGGATGCAACTGTTTCTGCCGTGCAATGAAATACCGGCCAGTGGTCCACGCCCACTTCGCCGAAGTGAGCTGGCTTATCGAGGTTGTTTATAGGGGTATGATTAATGATGTAACTCTATGGCCATCCCCCTTCGCTTCATCTTTGCGATCACGTGGCTTCCGGACATGGAAATTGTGGGACTTTAAATTAGTGCCTCCTAAACATATGCCTCTTCGGCACGAGCCAAGCGAAAGCGGGCAATTTAAAGGTCCTTCCTCCATCAAATGTTTTAATGTCTTTCGTTTTAGAACCATTTCACGAAAAATCAAACCTATCTTGTATCCACTACAACATACTAGCTGTACTTTAGTTTTGATGAAATCATCGGACAAATTATTATTATTTATAAAAACATTATTATTATTTTTTTTATTTACAAAGATTGTGGAAAAATTAAGCAGAAAAGATTAAAGGTGGTCCGTCTCTCTCTCTCTCTCTCTCTCTCTCTCTCTCTCTCTCTCTCTCTCTCTCTCTCTCTCTCTCTCTCTCTCTCTCTCTCTCTCTCTCTCTCTCTCTCTCTCTCTCTCTATATATATATATATATATATATATATATATATATATATATATATACATATACATATACATATATATATATATATATATATATATATATATATATATATATATATATATATATATATATATATATATATATACATATACATATACATATACATATACATATATATATATATATATATATATATATATATATATATACGTACATATATATATACATATATATATATATATATATATATATATATATATATATATATATATATATATATACTTTGCAAACATAACCAATATGGATAGTATATGAAGGTTTCAGTGCAGTGTGGTATTGCAGCTTTAAGTGGTAATAAAATGATTGGGTTGATTGGGAGAAATATAACGTATAAGGAAAATAGCTAATTATAAAGCAATAGTAAGGCCTCATTTATAATACTGTATGAAGGCCTGGATCCCATATCGTAACAGGGAAATAGATACGCTTGAACGAATACAGAGGAGAGCAAATAAAATGATTCCAGAACTGAGAGACCTTTGTTATCAAGAACGCCTAAAAGAATTTGGTTTAACAACCATAGAGACAAGAGTAGTATACGTGCTCTTCTGACCGATCAAATGAGGAGGAGGGTTTCCATGGCAACTGTATCAGCGTCCCCTGGCGACTGTTATGATTGGTTGAGCGCATGCACGTGACCTTCTGGTTAACCGGAGCGCCCCCTGGGGGACTGTATCAGCGCCCCTGGCGATTGTATTGACCAATCAGTGACCATGTTGCATTGACCAATCACTGACCATGTTGCATTGACCAATCAGTGACCATGTTCCATTGACTTCCGGTTCTGGTTTCTTGCACAGGAAGTGGTTCCATGTGTACTATGTACTTCCGGTTCTGGTTTCTTGCACAGGAGGTGGCTCCATGTGTACTATGTACTTCCGGTTTCCGGTTTCTTGTACCTAAGCCCTAGACTCAGTCTGTAGTGTGCGCTTCTATCCAGCTGTAAGCTGTACTGCC
Source organism: Lamellibrachia satsuma (assembly GCA_033239005.1). NCBI lineage: Eukaryota > Metazoa > Annelida > Polychaeta > Sabellida > Siboglinidae > Lamellibrachia > Lamellibrachia satsuma. Next base: position 26,678 of record BSQZ01000224.1, on the reverse strand, counting down.
ATATCAAAGCACGTTATCGGTAACAATATTGCAACTACACCGTCAACCCATCTACGCCGTACCTCCCAATAGAGCGTTCTCGTTAATGACAATATAAACCCAGTCAAGTCAATAGTGCTAATTTTATGGTGTCTCAACCCATATGTATATGCCAATTTGTTTTTGTATGGTAATCATTAGTTCCATTTCAATATTATATCATATTAACATCACAATTTCTTCAAAAGCAGTTGCCGACTTGTTCATGCAAATACTTCAAGATACGAATATTTGTTCTTTGCTTTTCACTTTACATCCAGCTCTTAGCCGTACTGTAACATCAAAGGACGTTATCGGTAACAATGTTGCAACTACGCCAATCAGTGACAATGTTGCAAGTGCGGTATTTATGCAGGACTAAGTCAGTGTACACAGTTATTATAGGTGTCGACATAAGACGACATACAATGAACAATTCTCAATATAATGTGATAATGCGTTGTATAGCCTACATGTATGGCTGCATTTTTCTCACTGCATGTATGTACATTCGACCGCTAAGTTATCATCTACTAACAGGGTGAAACGTGGTCGTCTTTCTCTTGCTATGCCTACGTACAGCTGACGTAAGCTATAAACGTACCCAGACGCTTCGCGGAAAGTGCACCATCAGCATATTTTCTTTATATGTCAATGTTTTTAAATAATGCGCTCTTACACTTTAACCATAACTGACACAGTTCACCCGTGACTCCTACAGTTTACCCATAACTCCTACAATTTACCTATAACTCTTACAGTTTACCCATAACTCCTAAAGTTTACCCATAACTTCTACAGTTTACCCATAATTCCTACAATTTACCCATACTTCCTACAGTTTACCCATAACTCCTACAGTTTACCTATAATTCTTACACTTTACCCATAACTCCTAAAGTTTATCCATAGCTCCTACAGTATACCAAGTAAGGACATGCAGCTGACGTAACCCGCACTCAGAACAATACCAAATTTAGTCAAGGAAGTGACCAGATAAAAATATAAAAAACCCAGAAAAAAAAGAAAACTCCCCACGAAAACGTGCCCAGACACGTCGCGGAAAGTGCACCGTCAGCAAAAATTTACAAAATGGTGGACAAACTAACGAAATGGTGCATGCAGCTGACGTAAGCCGCACACAGAACAATACCAAACTGCTACAACTGAAACTCCTACAACTTCAACAACTGAAGCTCCAACACCTACAACAACTGAAATTCCTACAAATTCAACAACTGAAGCTCCAACAACTACAACAACTGAAATTCCTACAAATTCAACAACTGAAGCTCCAACAACTACAAGAACTGAAACTCCTACAACCACAACAACTGAAACTCCTACAACTTCAACAACTGAAGCTCCAACAACTACAACAACTGAAACTCCTACAATTTCATCAACTAAAGCTCCTACAACAACTGAAACTCCTACAACTTCAGCAACTGAAACTCCTACAACCACAACAACTGAAATTCCTACAACCACACCAACTGAAACTCCTATAACTTCTGGACTTCCGCACTGTGTACAGTGACATTCTGCTTTAATAAAAGATGCATGCTTATATGAATAATAAAGATGCACTCACTAAATGATGTACAAACTAACAAAAATATATAAACGATGGACAAAACTATTTAAACGATGGACAAAA
>BSQZ01000224.1:0-20000 GCA_033239005.1 Lamellibrachia satsuma | reverse complement strand
ACAATTAAATAAATGAACTAGTGGACAATGAAAAGGTTTTCTGTCGCAGCACAGTAATTTTGTTTTATAAAATATGGTGAATTATTGTAATCATGTCAAATTGGCGGTACATTTTAAAATTTGCCTGCTATGAATCTCGGCAGTAAATATGTGTAACACACAGCACTTTAATTATCGAAACTGCATGGTAATAATTTAAAATACAAATAAACATTTCTAATCTAAATGTAACGCGATTACTCAATAAAGTCAAATGTAACAACTTCACTTCCATAAACGCAAAAACGAGGAATGCGAGAATAAGGTTTATCTTCTACCGGTAAATGGCACTGTAATATTGAAACGAATGTGAATAACAGCAATATTTTATTAGTTTATTTGCAAATAAATTACATATATCTTCAGTACGTACAAAACCTCATTTCATAAAGTATTATGTGGAACACAATTGCAGTAATCCTTCTACACTAAAATACATTTAATGATATGCACGTCTTATCGGAACATAAGAACTACATAGTAACATTTTGATTTAGGTTGATGCGCGCGTATGTGTTATGTTCAAATCAATGTTGAAACCAGGACTACAATCTAGCTACAGTTTGTGTTGTGAAAATGAATGCGCGCGCGTGCGTTATATATTTATACAATAAGCAGTAATAAAATTCACAATCTTATATTGTATACAAATAATAATAAATATTTAGTAATGAATGTGCGCCGGAAGTTGATTTACTCTTACAGTTAAGAATTCGGATAGTTGTATTATAGGTAACATAGTTCATTGCACATAACTATGACAAACATACATAAAGTTGTTTCATGCAAAAAATTGTGGAATTTGCATAATCACAACAGGCAGATTAATGTTTAATAAAACAAATTGTGTAGCAAAGATTCCATAATGCTAGAGTCGATAATTGGCAACTGGATAAATGCCTGGACTTGATACAGACCGCGCATATGAAACATGACCTGTCTTTATTAACGACCGTGATGCACTTACCGCGAGAGCCAATAGATTGCAAGATCCACGAGTAGTAATTGGCCACTTTGGTGTAGAAGCCGAACTTGTCCCTAGCTCCGCAGCCCTCTCCCCAACTCACGAGGCCGACCAGGTAGTGCTTCCCGTCGTGCGGCATGCTGGGTAACGCCAAGCACGTGTCATTAGAAAGGTGGTTATACACACACGTCAACGTGGTTCAATTACAAATGTGCCGTGTGTGTGCGTGTGCATGTGTGTGAGTGTGTGTGAGCGTGTGAGCGTGTGTGTATGTTTATGTGGGTGCATGCGTGCGGGTGTGTCATCGGTGTAAAGTATAAATTTATTACAAGCTGTGTGGGTACTGTTATTATTATTGTTATTATTATTATTGTTGTTTTTGTTGTTGTTATTGTTGTTATTAGGTTTATATGTTGTTGATGTTGAAATGTTTGCTGGTGGTGGTGCAGCAGTAACAACAACACCAGCAGCAGCAGTAGTGTTGTATGAGTAGCCATTCATGCAATAGTCTTAGTCACAGATCAGCCTAGTCAGTACGTTCGTCCTATTCCGCCGTCTCCTTCAGTCATCGTTGTCGTTAACACCGTCACCAGTACTAGCGCCAACAGCGCTGCCAGCTACCCCGTGTCCTGCCCCGGCCTCACCTCAATGTTCCGCCGGTGTCGCCATGACAGACGGACTGTCGCACACGCTGTCCTTGGCGGTGGCCCGCACAGAACATGTTCCGAGTGACGGGGTAAGAGGTCGAGGCCGCGCACACGCTCTCGTTCACGTAAGGCACGTGGATCACCTGGACAAGACAAGGGCCACGGTGTAATCTTGCACTGACTCGCACACACAACGCACGCACGCACGCACGCACGCACGCACACACACACACACACACACACACACACACACCTAGCATAAACACATGCACGCACTCTTGGAATCAGTGCAATAGTTTCTTGAGTTACCTGTAGAGCGGACGCCAAGGGTGAGCTCCGATAGGGACCCAGCCGGCCCCACCCGGTCACGGTCCCAGTCCGGTTGGGACGCAAGAAATGGTACTCCTGGAACTGTCGCGACGCCAGACAAAGCGGCCGTACGTAGTTGGAGAACTATGGGTGACATGGGTGAGATAGTCATTCATGGACTTACATGTTCTGGGGACAGTTAACTCCTAACGCTAGTTCCCTTTCTACTCTACTGTCTACTATTATGCACTTGATGGTTATCATATTATGATATATTTGCTGCACCGCGAGGGTGCGCATTGAGATATTTAGCAAGTATTTAACAAGGCTGCCATCCAACGCCACAATAGACAGATGACAAGTAGACAAGTTGGCTTAACGAGATTATGGCAACTGTTGATATATGCTTCTTTAAATTTGCAGAAAACACTACTCAATCTTCATAACCATTCAGTATTAAAAATAATCTATATGGTCTCATAATATTAGTCTCCTGCGCTCTAGTGGTGTCAAACCACATTATTTTAGGCGTCTTTCAGAACTATCATCCTTGCTAGCCAGGGGTGGTTGTAGTACTTCAGTACCCCTAACAGATCGAATTGTTGAAACGTGGATTTGTTAGTTTATCCCGCGCCATATGTGGATGTAGGCTGAATCATTTGTACTTCGTCCCAATTCCTATCTTGGTCGACGTGTTTCAGAACCCCTGGCGGCGAGGTTGTTAACTAGAGTCTTCCATTTCTTAAATCAGTTTAGTTTTGCCATACCTGGACCCGGTTCTCCAGCTGTAACAGAGCTATGTCGTTGTCGAAGGTCGACTCGTTGAAAGACGGATGTGAGATGATCATATCGATGCCCAATGTCACCTGTCGGTGCAACATCATTCTGCACATGAACTAATATATCTCATATACAACTATCACTGGTAAAAAAATATTTTCTCGCAATACCAGATTTGGCGAAATTTTGGCAGATTTGGCGAAATTTTGAATGGCTTGAAATATGTTTGCGCCGTCCAAAAAACTTCAGACATTTGAAAAATAGGTTCTCCGTGTCAATGGTTAATAACCGAATCACGCACGCACGCACGCACGCACGCACGCACGCACGCACGCACGCACGCACGCACGCACGTACACTCATAGAGTAAGATACACTCGTCTTCGTCCACTTGTCCGCCGTCCTCACCTCCCTGACGCCGCGGTCATTCTTTCCCATGTCGATAACGACGTCCTCGGACTGGCCAGTCCGGAGTTGGGACACGGTTCCCAAGAAGCATTGGGCAGTGGTCAGCACCCATCTGTGGAGTGATCAAATAGGGAGCGTGTGAAAAGCCAGGAAAGTAGTGTGTTTAACATTTCTTTTTGGAAGTCGTTGACTGATTTGTCGGATTTTTTTTAATATCTTTTATTGGGGGAAACGTTTACTGACCACTTTTTACATAATCACCATAGCAACACAACGGTGTAGGGCGACATAGCTGTCAATCCCTTGAGGGTTCTTAGACGTGAGACATGTCCCCCAGCTATGGACCCCAGTGAATTTCAAAAGCATTTGGAAACCTGTGAAGACACATTTTCTTCCAAAAGTTAAGTAAAACTTATCTTCAACGCGTGCCTACATTGCTATCCAACATGACATCTCATTGGTTCATGCTCAGTTATTGACCAATCAGTGACTGCGTTTCACACGTTATTCAGTAAATGGCGGATATTACTGAGACCTGCGATTGCAACATACACACTCACAAATAGATAATGTGTCTCATTTTCGCAACAACAACAAAATTGTGAAAATATGCGTAAGATTTCAGACCTCGATTGTGAGACCGTAACATTTAATGCAAACCGAGTCTCCCGGCTTATATGCGTAAGAGTTGAGAGGTATTTGGCCATGACAGTATTATTTTTACCAGTGATTATGGCGTCCATCTTAGATTTCAGGATGGCATGGCCAATAACCATATTTCACATATCTAAAGTTCTAAGCCACATGAACTTGAGTCCGAGTCTGGGACTGACCTGTGTTCGATGAGAACGCCGCCACACACCAGACTCCCTGGCGGCTGACGTTGGCGCACGGCCACCTGCCATGGCGCCGCTACTATCCTCTTTTGACGCCATCGTGAGGCCAGAGGACGCCTCCCTGGTTCACCTATTCGCCCACAATCTGCAATTATTTGAATACACTTATACCGACCGACCGACCGACCGACCGACCGACCGACCGACCGACCGACCGACCGACCGACCGACCGACCGACCGACCGACCGACCGACCGACCGACCGACCGACCGACCGACCGACCGACCGACCGACCGACCGACCGACCGACCGACCGACCGACCGACCGACCGACCGACCGACCGACCGACCGACCGACCGACCGACCGACCGACCGACCGACCGACCGACCGACCGACCGACCGACCGACCGACCGACCGACCGACCGACCGACCGACCGACCGACCGACCGACCGACCGACCGACCGACCGACCGACCGACCATTATTTTTTTATTATTATTATTATTATTATTACTACTAGTGTTACTAATATTACTATTATTACCATTACTACTGCTATTACTATTATTACTACTCTTATTACTATTATTACTGCTATTATTTTACTATTGTTACTATTATAACAATTATTAATGTTATTACTGCTGTTACTAATATTAGTATTATTACTGATATCATAATAACTAACCTAGATTGACGACCAACTGAGCCGTAACAGCGTCCGAACAGTCCGCTCGAAACTTGGGCCGCACGACGCACGTGTAGACCCCTGAGTCGGCCAGCGTCAGTCGGCGGATCCTGAGGAAGCCATTGACGAGGACGCGGATACGTCCGGTCGTGGTTAGTTGGCTGCCATCCTTCCACCAGGTCACCCGGCCCGTCCTGTCGGCGGGCGAACACCGAAACACGTGGTTACGGCCGGCGCTCTTGCTCGCATTAGTCGGGGTACGGCTGAACCCTGTGTGTGAGGGGGTTATAGGCATAATGTGGGGTAACAATTACCATTCGGCTTGCTCCTCCATTCGTACTTCATATGTGTTATTTCTGTGTAATATTTATACATACTGTACATGTAGCCATGCAAATGTCCACGCACGCAGGCACTCACGTACGAGCGCACGCACGCACACATGGACGCCCGCACGCACCAACTGATAAACAGACAAAAAAAAATTGCTGTGACGTTTCACAAACGTTCAAGTACATGAATATCTATTAAGAGTAAAATGCAATCACTGCAAAAAGCAACACTAACAAAATTCACAAATAATTAACAATTAAATCAATATAATTCAAGATTACTATATTACCTAAGACGTCCTGCTAGTTCAGACAATAAACACGCCCATGACCGGCAATTTTTGGTTTAACGACAAACCCAAGTAGTATGCAGGCAGATAATCATACGGATTTTTTTTGGTCTTACGGATTTCCATTACCAGTCTTACAGGTGTGCATCAATCAATTTGGGGTTGACACTATGGGTAAATGCCACTAGGCACTTGTACACGAGACATGTAGCAACTGGGTGGACTTCGTCAAGTCCGGTTGTGAGAAGTCCTGGGCTGAGGTTCAGGCAGATAGTTTAAGTTTTTTGTGTAGGGGATGTGCGACGATGAAGGGACTAGAGGTGGAGATGGATCGGCTGAGGCAGCTCGGTGTGGCTCTGGTGGGAAGGGAAGAGGTCGGTTGTGCCAGTGGGGGACAGTGGATGATAAAGTTGGGGAAGACGACGAGAGAGATGCTGGGGAGAGCTCAACTCAGCATGGGAGGAAGCTGAGAGGAAGTAATGTGACAGGGTGGAAGGAATCAGGAGGCAAGGAGAAGGGGGGACTAAGACTGGAGGGAAGGCGACGGGAGCGAAGGAGACGGGGGAGGGGAGACGACGGGAGGCGACAGGAGCGCAAGGTAACCGGAAGACGGTAGGGAAAGATGACGGGCAAGAGGGAGATGGACAACATGCTGCCAAGTTACACGGCTACAGGACAGAATGTGACGGAAGGGAACCGACACAAGAGGTAGTGACAGAAGGGGTGAGGAGGAAAGCGTGGGTGTTTGAAAGAAAATTAGCATGTAACATAAAAAATTAGAAAACAGTTTTTATGCATATGTCAAGAGTAAACAAATTGTACGAGACAAGGTTTGACCACTAGAAGACAGTGCTGGAAATAATGGTGATTAACAACATTTAAAAAACGATGTAGAGACAGTAGTTAACTGGTCTGAAAAACGGCAGATGTTATTAAATTTTGGGAAATGTAAATTATAAAACATGTAAACTATAAAATGGGAGATACTGTTCTAGGTACTACCGTGAAAGAATGAGACTTATGAATAAAAATAAGTGCTGATATGAAAGTTTCAATGAAGTGTGGTATTGTAGCTTCAAGTGGTAATAAAATGATTCAGTTGATTGGGAGAAATATAACGTATAAGGAAAAGAGCTATTTATATAGCAATAGTAATGCCTCATTTATAATACTATGTGAAGGCCTGGACACCATATCGTAACAAGAAAATAGATACGTTTGAATGAATACAGAGGAGAGAAAGTAAAATGTTTCCAGAACTGAGAGACCTTTGTTATGAAGAACGCCTAAAAGAATTTGGCTTAACAACCCTAGAGACAAGGAGGTTAAGAGGAGATTAAATTGAAGTTTTTAAGATTGATATTGAATGGGTATGAAGATATTGATACAACCATTTTTGTCACTCAGGAAAGATAGTAGAGCTAGAGGACATGATGTAACATTAGTAAAGGATCAGTGTATATTTAATATCAGGAAGTACTCATTCTCACAGACGACCATAAATTAATGGAACACATTATTTACAGATCGTATAAATGTTAGCAGCAAGAATATGTTTAAAAACAAGGTTGACACATATCTCAGGAGGGCGGGTTTCACATAGTTGAAAAAATTGTTGTAGGCATAATGTGGAGTAACAAGTACCATTCGGCCTGCTCCTCCATTCTTACTTCCTATGTGTTATTTCTGTGTAATATTTATACATACTGTACATGTAGCCATGCAAATATCCACGCACGCAGGCACTCACGTACGAGCGCACGCACGCCCGCACGCACCAAGTGACACGACTGCAGGACAGAATATGACGGAAGGGAACCAACGCAAGAGGTAGTGACAGAAGGGGTGAGGAGGAAAGCGAGGGTGTTTGAAAAAAAATTAGCATGTAATAAAAATGCATATGTCAAGAGTAAACAAATCGTACGAGACAAGGTTGGACCACTAGAAGACAGTGCTGGAAATAATGGTGATAAACAACACTTAAAAAAGATGTAGAGACAGTAGTTAACTGGTCTGAAAAACGGCAGATGTTATTTAATTTTGGGAAATGTAAATTCTAAAACATGTAAACTATAAAATGGGAGAGACTGTTCTAGGTGCTACCGTAAAAGAATGGGACTTATGAGTAAAAATAATTGTTGATATGAAAGTTTCAGTGCAGTGTGGTATTGCAGCTTCAAGTTTTAATAAAATGATTGGGTTGATTGGGAGAAATATAACGGATAAGGAAAAGAGCTAATTATAAAGCAATAGTAAGGCCTCATTTATAATACTGTGTGAAGGCCTGGAAACCTTATCGTAACAAGAAAATAGATATGTTTGAACGAATACAGAGGAGAGCAAGTAAAGGTATTCCAGAACTGAGAGACCTTTGTTATGAAGAACGCCTAAAAGAATTTGGCTTAACAATTCTAGAGACAAGGCGGTTAAGAGGAGATCAAATTGAAGTTTTTATGACTGATATTGAATGGGTAAGAAAATACTGATATAACCATTTTCTCACCCAGGAAAGATAGTAGAACTAGAGGACATGATGTAACATTAGTAAAGGATCAGTGTGTATAGGATATCAGGAAGTACTCGTTTTCACAGAGGACAATAAATTAATGGAACAAATTATTTACAGATCGTATAAATGCTACCAGCATGAATATGTTTAAAAACAAGGTTGACACATATCTCAGGAGGGCGGGTTACACATAGATGAAAACATGTTGGACTCTCGATAAGCCAATGGCTTCATTGTCCGCTTGCGGTCTGGACTTTTGCCTTGGATGGCAATCTTGTTGCATATTGTTAAAATGCGATAGAGTTGTAAGACGTCCTACCAATGTTACACCGTTGACGGCCTCCGAGCGCCGGTTGCCCATATAGGGTGTCTACTACTCGTAAGTGGGCTGTCGCCTCCAACGCGTCGTCGTCCCCGTCAGCCAAACACACGTACTTGCCAGCGTCGCGTGACGTCACTTTCGTTATAAGAACAACGCCGACGTCAACGTCTACGCCGCGACTCGTGTCCGTGTGGAGGTCGGCGTCGTTGAAATACCTGCGAGTGGGCACGGACGGCATCCTACACACCTACGGTCGTGACCAACGTGTTTGTGTGTGTGTGTGTGTGTGTGTGTGTGTGTGTGTGTGTGTGTGTGTGTGTGTGTGCGCGCGCGCGCGCAAGCGCGTTCGTGCTTGCGTGCGTGTGCGTGCGTGCCTTCTCTCGCCCGCCATCTCTCTTTCAATTTATCTTTCTCGCACACGCACATGCACACACACGGCACATTTGCACTTGAACCACGTATGTAACCACCTTTCTAATGACACGTGCTTTGTGTGTGTTTGTGTGTGTGTGTGTTTTTTGTGTGTGTGTGTGTGGAGGTCGGCGCTGTCGAAATACCTGCGAGTGGGCACGGACGACATTCTACACACCTAGGATCGTGACCAACGTGTTTGTGTGCGTGTGTGTTTGTGTGTGTGTGTGTGTGTGTGTGTGTGTGTGTGTGTGTGTATGTGTGTTTGTGTGTGCCTTCTCTCCTCTCTTTTTTCGCTTTTTCCATATAAATAAAGGGTATATATATATATATATATATATATATATATATATATATATATATATATATATATATATATATATATATATATATATATATATATATATATATATATATATATATATATATATATATATATATATATATATATATATATATATATATATATATATATATATATATATATATTTTCCTCTCCCAACCCTCTCTCTCTCCACAACCTTTCCTCTCTATCTACCATGCGATTTTTGCCCCTTGTTGGTTGACGGCACATTCAAACTTGACAACCTCCCCCGCAGCCACCGTCGTGTTCTTCGGGGTGACAGTGAACCTCAGTGGATCACCAACACCTGAAGCAACATCACCTCATCTGTAATGGTCTCTACGAACAGTCCTCTCACGTCACCTCTAAGTATACAATCCTAGTCTCGTCTTTATGTAATTACTAGCGGTAATTGATACATATCTGCTGGCATTTCAGTTACAAAGTGTAATCTTTTCAATCGTAAAACCTTGCTATACAGTATAACTTGTTATGTATTAATACAATAACTGTTTTATGAATGCATCAAACTCAACCATTCAACTTCTTTGCGCTCGCCAGGTCGAGATTTATAAATGAACTTGTATTTACTCGACCAACGAGGACTAGAGAACCCCAGAAGTGTAAGTAACGTGTTGTTCCAGGTTCGACACGATTTTAACCGGGTACGTCTACATACATAGCGGCTACCTACATAGCAGCAATGTAATCATTGCTCAAGTTGACAATGAAAAAACAGTGAAGATAAATATTAGTATATACATAAAGAAAAACCGTGAATATAAATATCACCATCACATTACCATTGGCTCAGCTTGTTAAACCACCCTTCGCCTCAACCGCTGGACAGGGACGTCTTCCGGAAGTGTCCTTGCCAAATATGCAAAAATTTTACTTTTGGAGCTGGGCCCATTCAGGCTTCCCAGGACTGTTCCAGAATTTTTACCTACGAGGTAAAAGCAATTTAGAAAATGTCACGATTAGAGGGTTGTATTTATTTTCCATAAGGGAGGAAAGAAATGTCTTAACATTATAATATGGATTTTGTCAATATCCACTTGGGTGGTTTCGCTACGAGCTTTTCGAACCTTGCTTTTTGTGCTAATCTAAGCTTAATACAAGTAGTTATTAACATTGCCATCAGTGCAGAAGTGCACTGTGGTCTCAGCTATCTAGTCTAGACTGTTATATAGCTATCTAGTCTAGACTGTTATCTAGCTATTTGTTTCTGACCGTGCTCTAGGATCCCAGTGACAGCTGCTCTGTAGTCTACATCGTTGTATACTGTTTTCACCCGATGTCAGACTGGACATCCTGCATCTGTAATGAGCAGACTGGTGCCCACACAATCACAGCGATACACGTACCGAGTGAAGACGGGGTGTTCTCACTGCCATCAGTCGGATCGACCAATTGAAACGCCAATAACACCGTCAAAAAGAACCACGAAGGCGGCGATAGTTTCTCAACGGAATAAAACGTCGCCATTATGTACGGCATGTAACCCGAGAACCACTACTACTCTGATCGGGTTCGTTTATATCCCGGGCTGCTTCAATGAGTGCAAAGTACAGATTGGAGGAAAACAACACGGGAGGTTCACTTCCCTGTTAGTCGGGTCTAGAGGGATTTAGAGAGCGTCTTAATTCCCCATTCTGTGTAAATGATTCCAGTCCATTCCTTTAGGTCGCTAACCCATTTCAACGTTTGTCCCTTCAAGTTTATTTGTTTCATCCAACAGCTGTGTCGTCAAGATGTTGTCTTCTGTGGACGTGGTCGAGACAAATCGTGAGAGGCCAGCCTTAGGCGGCCTATTTGTCGATAATTAAACCTTTGTTCATCTTAGAACACGCGACAGCCCAAATGAATCTTCCCAGCGCCTGTCAACGTGCACGCGTACTGTTAAATGATATGGGAAAATAAAAACTTCCATATTAAATTAGCATTATTAAAATAATTTATGTCTCCGATCGGGATGTTTTTTATATAGGAATGGTCCCCGTTTGATCATAGCCCGTAGGGTTAATACAAATCGGAAACTCCGAGTAGTTAACTTAATAGCATTGTACAGAAATATGAAATGTCATCCCACTGACGCTGGTTTAAGTTTACGGACACACGTTTCGCCCAATGCTTAATATGAAACACTAACTAATTAAATGCACAAGACATATAAAATTGTCTGATTAGCTGTGCTACTCCGCTTCCGTCTCGGACGGCTACGTGGGGGGGTTGCATTTCGTAAATGTACCATGTCGAGATAATTTTCAAAATATATCATATTATCGTGAAAGTCCATGTTTTCCCCGATGCTATCACGCTAAAAATAAATAAACATGAGGCGCCGTAGCGGACGAAAGAATGACGGTATAGTGGCTATTGCATAGAGAAGATGGAAGGCAAATATATTTGCCCCAGATCAGAATCCAGATGATTTGAAACGTTACCTGGATGGCAAGCTGAACGTCAGTTTTACATGTGTACATAGACTCCAAGCTGAGATTAGAATTTCAAGACGGTTACATGTGCGTATTGGAACCAGCGGCTTCCGTTCCAGACCCGGAATTATTAGTCACAGCACTACCATTGAACTATTTTGAATGTTGATGTATTCATGTCTTCCCCGCCGCTTTTTACGACGCAATTGATCGACCGCAGTTATTTCCGCAATAGGCCATATTATCGGTGACAAACTTAAAGGGGAACTGAAGCAATTTTGTGTTATGCCGTATATTTAAATATATATTATCTAACTATGCATTAATGGTGACAGATACCTGCTAATTTGTGAGATAAACTGAAAAACTGATTTTGTTCGAGACAAAAATCGACAAAATACATCACTGCGTATCGCCATCTTGTTGTCGAAACGAGTGGTTTGAGTCGCGTATATCTAATCAATGTAAATTTTCGATTTTTTGCGATTTATTTCGTAAATAGGCATTCTGGAGCGAAAAAAAGATATGGGTCTCTGTTATATATACAAGTGTTTACACACGTCAACAAAATAGCGTTTTTGTTCGTTCCAAATAAAAAAAGTTAAAGAAATTACAACAAAACACGCAAAAAAATCGTGGAAAACGCCACACTTCTCGAACACACGAGACGCTAACCAACGAGAATATGCGATAACGGAATACCGGAACTATTTTTTACTTGTTGACAAGATGGATGCATCGCTTGTGACAGTTTTACCAGATCTGCTACTAGCGATTAGTGGTTTACTGAACTTCCGTAATAGTTGTCTATCTTTGGAGAAATGGAAACCACAGACGAAGAGTCTAGTTCGACAGGCCACACGGAAACAACGGTTGACAGTCGTAAAGTGTTACCGAGTGTGCGAGTCACACTCCAGACTCCAGGTCGGCTTCGCCTTTGTTGACGTTGGATTCAGGAAAAATGACAACAGCGCTTTGACTGTCAACGATTCCTGACTAGGTAATGTGATGTGGTGAACCTGTGGAAATTACGTCCCGATGTCTGCGCACGTTTACGTTGAGTCATCATGCTGCGCCGAGGAAGCTACCATGCCTAGGGCTAGTCTATGGCTATGCAGCACCGTGTGCCCGACCGCGTTGCCGTTGGTGCTTCCATCACCGTACGAAGGCGAAGACGATGATTTTGTACTGATATGCACAAACAGAGCGGTGCTAGATGTTGGCCTGCTGTCATTGCATGATTTGCGTGCCGACTCATTGATTCGCCCTATAGCTAGCAGGTCAGTAATTCAATTGTTATCGAATCATTGCCATTTTAATAATCATATTTTTTCTGCATATTTCTTTTACCTAGCCCGAGGGCGAGGTCCGAACCAATGGCAATGCAAGCAGGCTCTTCTCTTTATTTTGTATCTAATCTAATGAAGTGTACCGTGACTGTATTTTAATATTGTGTTTGATTTTGTGTTGAATAACATTGATGACAATAATAACATGAGGGTTTATTTAATTCATTATGTGAATATATATATATTCTTAAATGTTACCGTAATTGTGATTGTAATAATGATTGTAATCATGACTACATTAGTAATTGTGATTGCAATAATTACTGTAATCATGATTACATTAATATTCGTACTTGTAATCACCCCTCTCTGTAGCACACCACAACACCTTGTTGTTTGGTGCAATGTAATCATTTAAATAACAATAATTAACTACTGACAGTATGTAATGTTCACAGTTTTGCAACTATTATGGTAATTATGGAATTAGTGCTATCAACTAACCCTGACAAATTATATTTCAGGCTCAGGAAAGGCAAGACAAGTAATCCCATCCTGCAATGTGGGAAGGATCTGTGATGTCTATTCTGAACCGAATTGAATTGATGGAAAGTTTAGCTATGGAGATTGACCTGACACAGGTGAGTGTACTGATAGTCTGATATAGACAAATTGTGAGGCACCCACAGTATGCAGCAGGTCGAAAAACAACCTGGAAAACTACAAAAATTCCCACTAAAATATTAATAACTGAATGATGTGAATGCCTCCTTATCCATATCCCACTTCTGTCAACAAAAATGTTACCTGCAGCATCTTGCATGTCACTACACACAATTTCATTTATATTGAGACCAACATAAAATATACCAACAGTTTATTCACATAGAAAAACAATTACCAAAGAAATAAGGCTAACTAGAACGACTGAAACCATTGACTAAAAACAGTGACTTCTACCACAGGGAAATACAACCTGGAACATGGATATCACAGTTACACACATCATTATTATGCCACAACATATCAAATATACTGGTAGTTTAGCTTAGGAAATAATTAATCTTTATAAAGCCAAGGCATTTAACTGTTTCACCATCATCATCTGTACCAATGGCAATAGACTACTTGTTTTGATTGGACAGTAAATGTACACCAATCATGTGTAACAATATTACTTGTTCTGACTGACAGTAAACGTACACCAATCATGCATACCAATACACTACTTGTTCCTACCAACAGTAAATGTACACCAATGATCTCATTCTGGAATCTGCACCATTTCACTACGTCTTCTGACAGTAAATGTACACCAATCATGTGTATCCAATATACTACTTCTTCTGACTGAATCTACTACTTGTTCCTACCGACAGCAAATGTAAACCAAGCGTCTCATTCTCTACTAACTACACTACTTGTACTGACAGTAAATGTACACCAATCATATGTATCAATACAACTGATAGTACTTGCACACCAACCATCTGTTCCAATAAACTACTGGCACTAAATATACACCAATACACTACTTATTCTGACTGATAGTACACATACACCTAACACATTCAATTCACCTTTCACTTATCCAGGGGTAGAAATCAGCACCCTTTCCTCTGACAGACACCCCAGTATCTGAAAGACCTTGGCTGATAGATCAGACATGAGTACAACCTGTGTCACAGTTTATGGCTGTTTGGTGTGTGGCAGGTGCAGAAAAGTGACATAAGTTTTTCTCACGAATGACAAACTTCTTCTCTTTCTCATAGGTGTCGGAGCTGCTTGAGTCACCCTCGGCTATGTCGCTGTTATCACATAGTGTGCATCATCTGCACCAATGTCTTTGTTCTCACTGAATCTGATGGAAGCTTCACATAGGAGTAGTTCATTGGTGCAATAATGTCATCCGTGACTACAGCAGTATTCGCGACGTGTCGCACTTGAAATATCATTTCCGGATCGATTTGCATTTCAGCATCAGTTGTATGTGGTGCCACAGCAGTAGTAGCAGTGATGGCACTAAAGGTGACATCCGTAATGTAAAGATTGACGGCAGCACCCGTAGCGCTGGATGCTTCAAAACTAGTACCTGTACTTGTACGAACCAATGGTGAATCCTTCATCTGAAAAGATTACACATACGGTGACTTGAAAATTTTACAAAATTCATCTTTTGCATAATAAAAGTGAATCACAATGTGAGAAACTTTCTCTTGTATATATTATTTTTAGAATATAAGAGTGCCAGTGTCATATAGAATGTATAAAGTAACCAACCACAGGGAAAAGCATTTTCCCTATGGAGCCATGTTAATTCAACCAATGGGTCTTTCACTGATCTCTTAATGTTTTTAATGAATCTGTTTGGTCAGTTTGATGAATGCCACTGGTAACATAACCAAACGCATGTAACCAAAATTGTAGCATCTTAGCTCAAATGTGCATTATATTATCTAATCAACATTGCACTATTTTCAATGGGCCAGGGAGGTCAAAATTCTATAAGGGGTCCAAATTCCATAACAAAATGGACCCATAGGTTCACTTTCTATGGGGTTCCTTATTTTATATCTGACACTCGATTTAGATAACATAATGCATGAATATTGTTATTGGACCAAATGCAGATCTATGTTTGTGACATCTTTATCTTATAAATGCTGCACGCACACACACATACCTGCCCACATATATATATATATATATATATATATATATATATATATATATATATATATATATATATATATATATATATATATATATATATGTATATATATATATATATATATATATAATTATTAGGTATTATATACTGAAAGCATCTACTAGATAGTATGGTGCATGGACAAAAGCCCCACAGACATAAGCTTGTTGGAATTATTGACTTGATACTGTTAATATTTACCCTTATATTTATTTATATTACTTTTAAAATCATATTTGTCTGCTGTTAGCATGTCACCCTGAATCTGGTAACAGCCAGGAAGTTGTCAACATTACAGCATAGACACTGTGTACTCTGGTACTGAAACATTGTGACCAAGAACTATAATCAAGCATTTGCATCAAAAAGAGATACGCCCTTATCAGATATCTGTCAATTCTATTTTTAAACATATTCACACTACTAGCATTAACACAATCATTTGGCAGTTTGTTCCATTCATTTATCACCCTCTGTGAGAAAGAGTAGTTTCTCATGTCCAACCTACACTGCTCCTTAACTAATGCTGCTTTGTGTCTTCTGGTTCTACTGCCTTCTTTAAGTTTGAAGAACATATTCCTATCAACATCCTCATAACCGTTCACTATCTTAAACACTTCTATTTGGTCTCCTCTTAGTCTCCTGGTCTCTAGTGTTGTCAAACCACATTGTAATAAGCGACTTTCGTAACTAAGGTCTCTTAATTCTGGAATCATTTTAGTTGCTCTTCGTTGTATTCTTTCTAGCTTATCTATGTCTTTTTTTACGATATGGCCTTCATGCTTGAATACAATATTCCAAATGTGGTCTAACTATTGCTTTGTACAGGAGTACAATTAGATGTTTCTCCTTATACGTGATAGTTCTCCTAATTAGCCCTAGAAATTTATTTCCTTTTGAAGCAGCAATCCCACATTGCTCTGAAACTTTCATGTCAGCATTAAATGTTACTCCTAAATCCTTTTCTTGTGTGGTTCTACCTAGTACAGCATCCCCCATTTTATATTCCTCGTCCATATTTCCATGTCCTATGTGTATACATTTACACTTCCCAAAATTGAATAACATTTGCCATTTTTCTGACCATTTAAAAAAATTTTCTAGATCATCCTGTAAACTTTGTTTATCTGTATCATTAGTAACCTTTCTGAATACTTTTGTGTCATCTGCAAATTTGAGTACTTTGCTAGATATGTCATCCTCCAAATCATTTATATATATATATATATTAAAAACAGTATAGGGCCTAATACTGATCCCTGTGGTACCCCACTCAAAACAGATTTCCAGTTTGAAATCTCACCATCTACTATTACTCTCTGTCTTCTGTGTGTAAGCCACTTTTCTATCCAGTTGATTACATAATTGCCTATACCATGGGCTTTTAGTTTAAGTAACAATCTTTGATGTGGCACTTTATCGAAAGCTTTCTGAAAATCTAAGTAGACAACTGGTGACCCGTCATCTACCCACTTTGTAATTTCTTCTAAAAAACATAAGAAATTGGTTAGACATGACCTTGCTTTTAGGAAGCCTACCCCACTTGAATGCAGCCCCTTGTTTATCCAAGCCTAATGTTCAGCCCACAAGTTTCCCATAATAAACATGTCACTGGTCATCTGTACAATGCTGTTACATGTGGCTGTAGGGTTTGCCCTTTGTAG
Organism: Lamellibrachia satsuma; assembly: GCA_033239005.1. NCBI lineage: Eukaryota > Metazoa > Annelida > Polychaeta > Sabellida > Siboglinidae > Lamellibrachia > Lamellibrachia satsuma. Next base: position 3,017 of record BSQZ01000224.1, on the reverse strand, counting down.
TAATTAAAAATGTCCCCATGGAGAATACATGTTGGAGATTAGGATGTTGAAGACTCAAACTTTCCAGTAAATTTATGATACCACCACTGATAGCGATATAAATCTGACTCCTAGCATATTTGCTCCCCCCCCCAGACATCTGCCCCTTTTTTCTATGATAGTTGACAAGTGAAAATCAGTTTGCAGTTTTATCATTATTGCTACAATAACATAACATTCAATGACAAGTCAAAGTCACTTTAGCCTAATGCAATGGCCTATCCCCTGGAGTGTGTATGAGATGTTCTTGTCACCAGTTGTCTTCCAGGTATCATTGATAGTCAGATCAGTGGTGGAAGATGGGTTCTTGGGGTGATGCTTCCACAAACAGTGGTGGACAGTAACGAGTCAGAGATCAGCTGGTTTGGAGTGCCCCTGGTATTAGCTGCCTTAGTTTCCAGGTCCTCACCGACCTTGGCAGCTTCTATCTGTGCCGTGTCACCATCATGGTTGCAGGCAGTCTTGTTGATCGCATTCTGGATCTGGAGATCAGATCAGTGACCACAGCACCCTTGCATGATCAGGATCGACGCTGGCTTCACTCCCATTGAAGAGTAATCTTGTTGGTCCCCCTTCTTGGTGTAGGAATGACACTCAAAACATAGTTTCTGACCTCCTCAGATGCTAGTAGTAATTTCCATGGTGAAGTTATAAGTGAATTCTGACAACTCTGGCTTGTGCATCCAGTTTTATAGGAAAATGGAGTCACTCCAACTCTCCATGATAAATGCAATTCAAAAGAAACCTTGTTGAGATGGCTTCTTTCAAATATCCTCAATTGTCCTAACAGGTCCAGGTCCTAATGTCACTGGCTTCTTCCACAATTGCAATAAAGATAATCCTTTGATTACAGGATCATCTCCAACTATATAAAGTAATTTACTTGGCTGATCTGGCACAAAGAACATTAATTGCAATTAGGGTAATATATATCTTGAATTCATGTTCAGAAATAAAAAAATAAGTTAAAAAAACATTTCTTAAAAACTTACAAATAATCCAGAGGCTACGGACAGGGGGCAAATGTCCAGATTTTGAATAAGGCAAGGGGCTAATGTCTGGGGGGCAAGTGACAAAGGGGCAAATGTCCGGGAGGGGGGCAAATGACCTGGACCTGATATATATATATATATATATATATATATATATATATATATATATATATATATATATATATATATATATATATATATATATATATATATATATATATATATATATGGGTGTGTGTGTATTTAACGAACAATAATTTTGTAATCATAACTAATTAAATATGATTGTGCACACGTGACAAATAAAACTGTGTTAAAACGAATTGGATTTGAATTTTTCTTTAGCCTAGGATTTTAACAGTTGGAATTGATTTTTTGCAAGGCGGAATTAGAAACGATTTTTTGGAATTGACAAAACAGAATTGACCCCCATGCCTGATGGACTTCCTTCATATGTATAGCTTGTACTAATACTATTGTGGGTTGCCGATAGTTGCCCCCTCCCCCCACGATATTCATTACAGCGTTATCAGTCGACTCAGCATAAAATGTAATTAATACATCTCTTTATGAACTTCCGGTTATTACATGTGGGGTTTAATCTGATCAATAAAGCAAATTAATTTTATATAATTTTGCCTTATTGTCAAGTCACAAGAATTCAGACAGAAATTGTAAAGTGTCATTATAGAAAGCAGACATGTAATCTGAGAGTGTTCAACTGGGTAGATGACGATGCCTTAGTTAGTTTCCTCTCCAGCTAGACATTGCATGGGTGAAATACGTTTTATTAAATATTTAAATACTTTTAAAAAGTTTGTGTAACTGCATTTGCACTTAATCACAATGAAAGTATTGGTATATTTAAATATTTCCATAAAGAATTTGAAATGTAAACAGCAACAGTAGGGTTCTGTTGCGCTATAGTCTATACTGTCTTTTGGTGTGTTTCTCCCATGCATCTACCCCCTTAGGCTTAGCCTTACGCTTGCCGCTTGGTCTCTAGGCATTTAGAACACTGGAGTATGAGACTTATTATGACTGTCAATAAATAATATCAAATTATTTTCTTGAATAATTTTGCCTAGTACATACGCCATGGCCCATGTTATAAGGCTGCAGTATATCCTGTAGCACTTATTGAGTTATTGTTATTGTTTTGAGTACGGCCACGTATTGACGGTACGTCTGATCACGTCGAAAATAAATCGGCGGAGAGGAAAACACTCGTAATTATATCAAACTATTAACACTTACTCGCACTTTATTGTATTCATACATTTCGATTTACTGTGGATTATATATATGCTGACGTTGAAGCACAGCTGTGCTTATTGGGGTGGAACTATATTGTAATCGTAGTGATAAGTCACAATGGTAACGGTAATCCAATTTACTAACCTGGTTTCGGCTCGTCGCTTCCTGCGCATCGGTCTTTGATATCCGACGTTTCCTTGTCGCAGAATAGTCTGTAGATGCATGGTCATATGCGGAAAAAAAATCTAAGATGGAACGGTGTCTTTGACCAAGAATGACATCTTGATGCTCACCGTCTGTCCATGCTCATCACAGTCTTTTGTCTTGTAATTTGCATCGGAAAAGTGGTCGCTCGCAGTGCCTGCGGCTGGCGGACACGGCAATTTCCGCATTTGCAACCACCTTTTCCGCTGCAAATTCTTCCTCGGAAGTCGATCAAAAGTTTTTTCCTTGCTTTTGTAGTACTAGTTGATATATCCAGGAGCCATCCAGTGTACACCAGTTTTCTTTTTATTCGATTTTCCATGCGTTTCGGCCGTTTTTCCGAGAGGTTTTTACTGTGTGAACGCCGTGCCAGGAGCTCGTACTCAAACCACTCTGCCGCTGAGCCCCCCGCAGAGCAATATGGCGCCGCCCAGCGAAGATAATGGCAAAGTTTAAAAGGATATTACAAAATTACCGTGGCGTTGCGCCCATCATATAAGGGTGATATATACTGTAAATGGTATG
>BSQZ01000223.1:72500-76244 GCA_033239005.1 Lamellibrachia satsuma | reverse complement strand
TGTATAGTACATCAACATAAGGTATCGTAAATGTATCGACAACAGGCAAAATTCCGCCAAAAAGACCGGCTGATGTAGATTCTTTATCAATATACACCACATAATTTAATTTCATAATGGATTACTGACCAGCATCCACGTCAGTTAGATTAATGAACATGCAAAATAAAATGAAAACAGCGGGAACACTCGCCTGCATAACTGTAACAAAAGTGCTTTGCGCAGATTGACAGATCCCGTGGTGTAAAAACACCAATTCATTACATATGAATAATGCCCACAGATGTTAAAAACGTGTCATGCTAAGGTTCAACAAAAGGGAAGTGTTTTGTGCTTGATAGAACCCCGTGGTGTAAAAACACCAAATCATTACATGTGAGTAATGCCCAGAGATGTTTCAAACTACGTCATGCTAAGGTTCAACAAAAGGGAAGTGTTTTGTGCTTGATAGAACCCCGTGGTGTAAAAACACCAATTCATTACATGTGAGTAATGCCCAGAGTTGTTTCAAACTACGTCATGCTAAGGTTCAACAAAAGGGAAGTGTTTTGTGCTTGATAGAACCCCGTGGTGTAAAAACACCAATTCATTACATGTGAGTAATGCCCAGAGATGTTTCAAACTACGTCATGCTAAGGTTCAACAAAAGGGAAGTGTTTTGTGCTTGATAGAACCCCGTGGTGTAAAAACACCAATTCATTACATGTGAGTAATGCCAAGAGATGTTTTAAACTACGTCATGCTAAGGTTCAACAAAAGGGAAGTGTTTTGTGCTTGATAGAACCCCGTGGTGTAAAAACACCAATTCATTACATATGAGTAATGCCAAGAGATGTTTCAAACTACGTCATGCTAAGGTTCAACAAAAGGGAAGTGTTTTGTGCTTGATAGAACCCCGTGGTGTAAAAACACCAATTCATTACATATGAGTAATGCCCAGAGATGTTTCAAACTACGTCATGCTAAGGTTTAACAAAAGGGAAGTGTTTTGTGCTTGGGAGAACCCCGTGGTGTAAAAACACCAATTCATTACATATGAGTAATGCCCAGAGATGTTTTAAACTACGTCATGCTAAGGTTCAACAAAAGGGAAGTGTTTTGTGCTTGATAGAACCCCGTGGTGTAAAAACACCAATTCAGTACACATGAGCACTGCCCAGAGATGCTTCAAACTACGGCATACCACGGTTCATCTGCTCTCCATACCTATTGTGACAAAGAACGCCAGTTAACCTGGCAACCAATACATTAACCTCCTCCATTAAATGGTGATAAACGTCTACAAAGAATTACCCTAGAAAGTATGACGCATTGGCAAGAGAAAACACTGTACTTAACAAGTCTGGTTCATAATAGCATAATAAAAAGCAAAACAATTATTCTTCTTTCGAGTAAAAGAAAGAAACTGTCAGTTTATTGTCGTGCAGCACATACACATAAACCAGAGCACGCTATATGACGTCAGAGCACGCTATACATGACGTCAGAGCACGCTATATGACATCAGAGCACGCTATTTGACATCAGAGCGTTTTACTAGTTCATTCCTATGTAATAAATTACTTTTAACAACACATTATCAGTCCATTACTAAGTGTTGTTACAAACTAGCCGGGTTACCCGGCGGTGCACCATAGACAACCCAGGAGTTTTTGACAGTGGCAATAAAAACTTGACGCATTCATTACTGAAACAAATGGTGTATAACATGTGCATATCAGTAGAAAGGAAATATGTGCTTTGTGCATTTTAAATTACACGATAGTGTAAGTTTGTAAACAAATACTTGAACTATGCACCAGCATTTTTCCGTTCTGAGGATCTGTTTTGGCAGGGAACTGTTTTAAATGAAGCCTTTCAAAACAGAATAATCTTCAAATATATCATATTGTATGGTGCATTACAAGTGAGACATCATATCGCTATCAACCACGAAGACCTATTGTTTTATTGTTGACACCATATAGCTTCCCAATATTGAAATGTTAATTTTCAGAACATAGGTTGACAATTTCCTATGAAGATTCGTATACATCCACTTCCACCCTTTCCCACCTCCCTTATACATCAGCCCACATTCACATCCACAGTCGTCCATAGTCTATGTGCTCCCGTGTCCTAATCCCACCCCACCCTCTTCGAGAACCCTTGTACATCGGTTCTCCATTAACATACCTCCCTTTTCCACAACCCATGTACAGTACATGAGCATAAGGTATCGTACACGTATCGACAACAAGCAACATTCCGCCATATAGACCGGCTGATGTAGATTTTTTATCAATACACACCACATAATTTAAAATGCATATTGTGTTGCTGACCAGCATCCACGTCATTTAGATTAATGAACATGCAAAATAAGATGGAGACAGCGGGAGAACTCGTCTGCATAACTGTAACAAAAGGGAAATGTTTTGCGCTGGATAGAACCCCGTGGTGTAAAAACACCAATTCATTACATATGAATAATGCCTAGAGGTGTTTCAAACTACGTCATGCTAAGGTTCAACAAAAGGGAATTATTAATAATGCCCAGAGGTTTTTGAAAAACTTCATACCAGTGTTCAACTGTTCCACTGCTCACCATATCTCTTGTGACACAAGACCGCCTGTTAACTTGGAAGCAATACATTAACATATTCCATTATGTACGATTCCCACATAATGCATATTTTGTTACTGACCAGCATCCACGTCATTTAAAGAAGCATGGATGCAATACACAATACGATGTAATAACACAAACACATACACAAACACACACACACGCACGCACGCACGCACTCACACACACATACTCATACACACAAAACGCAAGCACACGCACGCACACATACTCATACACATAGAAAAACACACACACACACACACACACACACACACACACACACACACACACACACACACACACACACACACACACACACACACACACACACACACACACACACACACACACACACACACACACACACACACACACACACACACACACACACACACACACACACACACACACACACACACACACACATACACTCATTCACATATACATAAATGCACATATACATCAATTCATCCAGATAAAGTAATAATGTGTCGGTGTGGCATACGATTTCTTTTTTACACTGTAGTTTTCACCATCATTTCCACAACTTAGACAGTTACAATGGCTTCCTCTGACTTTTTAAAATATATGTTAAATTGTCCACTCTTACACGTTGTACTCTACATAAACAACAACCTTCCTACTTGCCTAGTCTTCTGCTTCTTTCAAATATCCATATGCAGCTCAAATCAGCCATTTCACAATAACTTATTGTTTACAAAACTGAACTTATTTTGTGCAAACGAGCAAATTTCTTCTCTGTCACTGCGCCTACGGTCTTGGACGAACTGCCCATCACATTGAAAGCATATGAAATCACAGCTATCTTCCGAGAAAAAACTCAATACCTATTTATTCCAAATTGCTTTTCTGCCATATATCTTCGGGTGTCCCTCGTTCTGACAATGACTTGTGTGTTTCCATGTTCTCAATAATGCTTAACGATTTTGTTTTAGTTGGGCCTCTGAGCTCAGGTTTATTAGGATGTAGGCGCCTTTTTGTTCGTTAGTATTATTATTATTCATGAACATGATTATTATAACGTAGCATTAACATTAAGAAATTTGAATAACAAACACATATATAATATATTCAACAGATTGGACTGTGCAAACATAAACCTGATCATATGT
>BSQZ01000223.1:0-62500 GCA_033239005.1 Lamellibrachia satsuma | reverse complement strand
AGCACGAACGCACGCACGCACGCACACTCTCAACCACGCACGCATGAACGCACGCACGAACGCACGCGAGCAAGTAGGTTAGTGCTGACATGAAACATTCAGAGCAGTGTGCAGTGTACAACATACGAAAAGTAAAACAAAATAGCTGAATTACCCGGCGTTGCACTAAGAGAAAAGGCAGCCATGGGTTTTTTTACTGATCTACATTATTATTATATAGGTCTTTTTTCAAGTGGCCACTATGGACTGCGCTACAATGCTGCTATAATGTAGCTTTTTTCCTAAAACAATGTCTTTGGATGCATACAATGTCACTGCAGTGTAGCTAGTGTTACTTTGTAATGCTATATATTGACGTTTCTATATACAAAACACCTCTATGGAACATAAAAAATATAAATTGAAATGTATTCCTGATTACTTTGTGCGTCCAGCGCATTTGTACGCATAATTATTATCTTTCCGATGACATAGAAATCAAAATGATTCCGCAACGTCCGCTATAGCCTTTTCTTTCGTCCGAATCGGCCGACAAATGCGGCCGTGAATAAGACACAACGGACAAAGACACATATAAACAGTCTCATTGATGTATATATTATTATATATGGAAAAAAGAGCTTATTATATTTATGAATAAGTAAACAGGCCTCATTTAAAAAGTAGGAGTGTACACCCCTCAGTCGCTATTACAATATTCAGGTAGAAAAAAATCAAACAACATAAATATATGCGTAATCATCGCATCATACGGACGTAACTAAAGAATGACCTCGCATCGCTTTGTGAAGTATATGCCAGATGTATTTATTAGTTTTTAATAGCTATTATTACTAAGTCATTAAGAGGTGTTTAATCGATGTATTAAGCCTAGATTAGCAACAGAAAGGCAGGTTTCCAAAAGATTATAGTTACACCACCCAAGTGGATATGGACAAAATCCATATGGTGCCGAAGATTGATGACAAAGTTTAGCCCCTTTAGTCCGCCCTTAATTGAACACGATGTTCCGCCCTTTAATACTGACATTTGCTAAATTGCTCTGAACTCGGAGGTCAACGTAATTAGGGAAGTGAGTGGGAAACCTGGGAACCCTGGATTTGGCCATCTCCAAGAGTTCAAAAGTTTAACTTACTAACTGGACAAGGAAGTGCTGGCAGATGTCACTGTTCAGCAGTTGAGACGGTAGATGGTTTAACAAGTTGACCAATGGTAAAGCGAATTGGGTATTTAAGCAATCACAGCGCCTATTGTGACGACGTCTGAATGTGGTAAGCTGATAGCGTAAGTGCACCGGAGGAACGTTTCCAAGGGCGGAGAAGATTATTTTAAATTCACACTGATGTGTGTAATCATGCCTAATTTTAGGCAATAAAAATTTCTGGCGGCGGGCCATACTTGCTTTAGCTTTATAATTAAAAATTTCCTGTCAGAATTTACTTGTCAAGTCTTTTAGACGTTAAGAGTCTATATACATTTTACGTAATGTTTACATTAAACACTTTTCTTTACGGTTTACGGTGATATATATCTTCACTGTTTCTTTTCTTTGTCATCATGAGTGATTATATTGCTACTATGTACGTAGCTGTCTGATGTACACGATTAAAATCCCTTCGAAACTGAAGAACAATGCGTTGACTACACTTCTGTAGTAATATATGTACTCATTAGTCGATTGAGTAAAAAATCAATTATAAATCTCCAACTGGCGAGCGCATAGAAGACGGACAATTAAAACACATCTACATATGTAAGAAATGCCTCCCGGACCTTTGCGTGCGGCACCAAAGAAGATACGATGGGGAGGCATATATCGTACAGCATGAATATTATTTTACAATGTGAACCTATATTTATTTGCGAGTGAAAATCATGCTAATATTTGTCGTTGTCACACATGATTTATAAACAGATCCTCTGTGAGAAGGAGTACTTCCTGATATCCAATCTACGCTGATTCTTTACTAATTATGAATCATGTCCTCTACTTCAACTATTTTTCTTCAGTAAAAAACATATTTATCATGTCCAAAACGTTACACTGTCGATATATATATATATATATATATATATATATATATATATATATATATATATATATATATATATATATAGATATATATATATATATATATATATATATATATATATATATATATATATATATATATATATATATATATATATATATACATACATACATACATACATACATACATACATGTATACATACACACGCAGACGCGCGCGTGCGTGCGTGCGTGCGTGCGTGCGTGTGTGCGGCGTGTGTTTGTCTTCTTCCCGTTACTCCCTTCTAGGTGTATGTGTCCACCATCCAGCCTCAGCCTTCCGTCTACTCTCTTTCCTATCTTCCTCCCTCCCATCCTCCAACCTCCTCCTCTCTTAAATCTGAATCCCACCAACAAATCTCCACCTTCCCTTCTCACTCATCCCGACGTCTCCCTCCATCCTTCCACCCTCCGTGCTCTGTCTTTCCTTCCTGTATCATGTGTCCTCTCTCTGCTGTCAGTCCTCCTTCCCAACCACGTGTCGTGCCTTCCTCCCAGCCTACTTTCCTCCCCTTCCGTTCTCACCATAAAATCCATTTTCCTACCCTCCTCCCTACGCCAATCTGCGCTCTCTTTTCCCAGCCAACAAGGCATCGAAACAATTCAAGGCTCTGTCAGATGACGTTCGCGTCAATTTAGCAGTTTTAGCAATATTAATGTTATCAACAATGATGCTCTATGTAAAAGGTCCGTGTCATAAAGTTATTCCTGTTAATTCCAGATATCGATGTATTTGATGGCTGCACTGGGCCAGTTAACAATACATAGTTAGCTTTCTACTCACCAGGTGTTGGAGACTGGTCTATAGCTTTTTAGCAGGTCTTTACTTTATCAAGATTGTAACTTTCTGGACATTTGGTTTCACAACTACATTCCCCTACAAATACTTGAACAGCTGTAGCCGATCCCACAGCATAAATACTTTAACTATTCCAAAAGGTGAAATAGCTATAAAAGCGGGCGATAATATGGCACACGTTTGCGTTTTGCACCACATAACGAAATTTGCGACACGTGTTCGGTCCCGCTTCGTCGCTTCCGAGATCTTATCTTACCGAGTCAATTCATCGTTCATTGTCTGATGGTGGAACGTTGAACCGCCCTTTAGTCGTGTTCAATGTTGTCTCTACATTGATCTTATCATGTGTGCTATACAATCAGGTAGTCACACGATTGTTTTGTGCTGTCACTGCAAGAAAGGTGGACCGAAAGACCACTGCTTAGGCGCTATAACGCACAATGTATCCGCCAGGAGGTTCAACAAGTGCACACCATATCCGCCAGTTCAGCAGGGCGTTGACCTCACGAACACATGTCCGCTGGTCAAGGATGACAATACTGACTCATTATGAGCACGCTTAGATCGAGTGATCATGGCGTTGACCTTTGTTCGGTGTTGTACAAAATTCTGTCGATGAAAGGGAGCAGGTAGCCATTTTGGACTAGAACAGTCATTTGTGATATTTGTTTTGTGGCGCAGTGCGTTAGCAACACTGTGTAAGAAATGTGGACAGAATAGTCGTATGTTGGTTGAGTCACAGCCACTGGAAGCGCTGCGTAGATCAGCATTTTCAAATCTGGTCCCAACGGGTATATGATCATATGATACCACTTGGCTATTGGTCTGGCACTTCATGTTCGCATGCACAATGAAAACCTGCCGGTAAAAAATAGCAGCAGCTAAAATTCCGCCACTGCCATACAACGTATGAATCAGCCATGCTAGTATAGATCCGGCACTAAAACATTGCAACACTAACTGCCGCACATCTCACGTAGGCGATAATAAGGCCTATGTATTGGTCTTCGAAAGATCGAGGCATATGTTTACTGCCATATTAGAACATCAGTGTTGTCAAGTATGTATATGTTCAAACTGTACTCATTGTCAATCATCGAAGTATGAAGATATACCTGCCTGCCTAAACTAAAGATGTCTCTAATACTTTTGAGATCGTTGAAGAAGAGAAGAGGCCTATCCTAGCTATACTTTTCAAATAATGATGTATCATTACTTTGTCAAATTTGAGTGTATCAGATAATATGCTGGTGTTTAGCACCTGGTTTATTAATGATTTGTTGACCGTCTGTAATTTGCATGCGCACATTATACGCCGTTGGGAATACGCGCACACACTTACTGCCCATACAAAGCGGAAAGTGTGCCGGAAGTTGTGCTTACGGGTCCGGAGCACTAACTACTTCGAACATTTAACATACTTAATCACTTACATAGATTCAAATTAACTGATAGGTGTATAATTAATTAAATTAACCTCACACAATTCCGGTCGGTTGTAGAAGTTTCATATATTTATTGGAATAAAACAGAAAAGCAATGTCATTGTCACATAACACAGTTTGATTATCCCAAAGTTGACCCACACAGATCGACTACTGCTTGGTGGACAGTTAATTATTGGCTCAAGGATAGGATGTTTGTCACACTCTTAGTCAATAGTGTACAAAAACTCACACGCAAGCACGCAAGTATCCTCGCACCCTCGATGACTGATACGCACACACCCTCGATCGCACGCACTCACACAGGCGCGCACACTCGATCGCACGTACGCATCCACGCACCACGGTCGCACGCACGCAGGCATCCACCCACGCACGCATGCACGCATATATGCATGCACGCACGCACACAAACATGCACACATCCACGCCCACACGCTCGCACTCTCGCTCGTTCGCACACTCGCATCCAAGCACGCATGCCCGCACGCACATATGCATCCACGCATTTTTTGTGTCTGTCTGCCTCTCTATGTAAGGCATTTGTACGCACGCACGGAAGCACACGCTCGCACGCTCGTACGCACCCACGTACGCCCGCACGCTAGAGCGCATTCACGCTCGCACGACAACACGTACGTACGACAACACGCACGTACGACAACGCGCACGTACGACAACACGCACGTACGCATCCACGCTGCTACGCACGCATCCACGCACGCTCGCTCGCTCGTTTTCACGCTTGCTCGGTCACTCGTTTGTACGCTCGCACCCATGTACGCACGCACACACGCACGCATGTGCCCTCGCACACACACACACTCTCGCACTCACCCACCCACCCACCCACACACCCACACACACACACACTCTCGCAATAGTTGATGGATCGGTTAAATCCGTGACCAAAATTAAGCAACACACAAAAACGTCCTTCATTAAGATTACATGTCAGTAGTAGACAGAGGTTTTTGGGACCCCCTTATCAGGTCGATCTAAGATCAAAGGAAGATCAAGGGAAAGGCCCCTAATATCGCTCAGCCGTTGAAGAGTGCGCGCAGCCAATGAGAGAGCAGTAGAGCGCCCCCTGGCGAGCGTAGCGGATCGCAGTGCATGATGGGTAAGGTAAACGCCCCCTAGGGACTGGAGGAGGAACGAATATTGACCTAGTAACCGGAGCGCCCCCTAGCGACTGGAGGAGGAACGAACATGGACCTAGTTACGTTTACCGGAGGGTCGTTAACCTGGTAAGGAGACGAACACGATCGTACGGTGCACACGTATTTTATTGAATGCGACAAAGCGGCAGCAGTACAAATACAACGAGCAGGGTATGATGAATATGAAGACGATGACGAGGCGACTTGCGAATGGTGACCATCGCGCCAGAGGTCGCGAACTTAGGGGTGTCTCCACCGCGCCAGAGGTTCGAGGGCGAGCTTACGGGTGGAGCGACCACCGCGCCAGAGGCTCAGTATGATACGTGATAGTACGGTATACCCTTTTTCAGCAGGTTAATCCAATCGAACACGCGACAATCGTTAGCGACCAGATCGGTGCGGAAAGCATTGACGAAAGTGCTCATAGGAGCGCCGTTACAACGAAACATGATATAAGTGACGCAATATTGTCCGCAAACGTTAGACAGAGGACTCTGAAGCGTCTTGCTGTTATGAGTCCACTCGGAACAGTGTTTGTTCAAGAAGGTGCGGAACGCCGCGTGACGAGGCGGCAGACCGTACGAACAGAAGTATTCGCCGCGCCCGTCGGAGGACAGGTACAGCGCTATCCAATGTTCGCCCGGTTCGTCGCCGTCGTCGGTGTTGCACACGAAGGCGATCGGCAAAGCGTCAATTGTTGCAGGCAGTCCATCTCGGGGTACGACGCCGCCAAAGACGGACTGGGTGTTCGGATCCATCGCCAGTAGACGGGCGATCTGCAGGGTGTCCATCTCAGTAGTCGTGGATGACGTTGCGGTTCTTGTCGATCTCCAGCACGGACTCGAATTCGGCGTAGGCGACGACGTTCACGGTGGCCTGGTGCGCTACGCGGAAATGGAATTCTAAGCGCAGGTTGCCCTTTTGTATCAGATGAAAGCAGGGACCGTCGCACTGGTCGGGGGTAAGGTCAAAACAGAAGAAGGTGTATCCGTCTCGATAGTCGTCGCGAGTCAGACCGTTCCCCTCGTCCTGCCATAGCTTGCCGTTCGAGGTGAACATGCTCGCGTAGCTCCTGGCGAAGAGGTTTTCTGCGAAGTTGGGCTGGAAGGGTTTGGCGGGTATCTGACGACCGTCCACGTACACGGAGACGAAGCTGATGTCGTTGTTCTTGGCGTGAAAGGGGTTTGTGGCGTACGTGCCGTTGTAGGCGTCGTTGTCGATGCAGCACAGTACGAGACGTTTCGGCAGGGAGCCGAGGAACAGGTTCTCGTGCGTGTGCGACAGAGCGCCCGCGGGAATGGAGTACACCTTGCATTCGACGGGTCGTAACGGATACTTGACCGTGGCCCGCTCGAGAGCCATGATGTGAGCCTTCTGCACGGCCGGAGTGATGGTAGCCTTCTTGACGAACAAGGACGCGTTGACGATGATTATCTTGTACTCGTTCTGTCCACCGGCTATCAGCGCAAACTCGGGCGTGCTGCGCACCAGGCGTAACTTGACGTCGACACCGTTGATCAGGAATTTATCCTGCAGAAACATATCCACGTGGAGACGACCCATCATGTCGACCACGCGACTGCCGGCTATGTAGTCTCGTCGAGTCACGAACCCGGGGTTAGGATCGGGTCCGGCGGCCAGCTCGGCGGCGTGCATGCGACTAGCCTTGTCCTTGTACCACAGCTGATTCGTCAGCTGCGTCGACTTGGCATCGAATCCGTAACTCAGCAGCGCCTCTATGTATGAACGATACGGGTACGAGTTGGAGGACGAAGAGGTCACGAGCGTGCCGTTCATGGAGAGGTCGACGTGGCTGAACAGCGAATGCAAGAAGTTGTTCACCGGTCCCACGGGCTCGCCCGCATCGATAGGGTTACCGTTGGCGCGCGTCACCTTCACCTGCAGGTGGAGCATCGTGTTGGCGAGATCTATGTAGTCGTCACCCGATCCGGGGATGAAGAATTCTATCGGGCCTCCAGAGTCCAGAGAGGCCATGGGTTGATGTTCCACCACGTGACTGTCGGCGATGCAGTTCTGAGTGGGGGGTACGGTAAAGAGATCCAGCTCGGTCTTGACCCCCTCGCACGACTGTCTATGCACGAACGCCATCGTTGTCGTCGAATATGTCGGCCGTGCGTTTCTTGGACGTTCGTTTCTTGCGACGTCTCGTTACTGCAGTGCCGAACGTCCTTGCACCCGCTCCTTTTATACGTTTACCAGGGGTCGCGGAATACTGCTCAGCACGGCATCGGTGACGCGTCGTTTGGCAGCCGTTTTTATGTTCTGGCCTGATAAGACGTCGCCAGCTATGCGAACGCCGGTCTTCAACGCTCCCCTGCCCAACGCCACGGCACCTCTCTTGATGAGCGGCATGGCGCTGCGCAACAGACCGCCGAACAGACTGCCCAGTCCGTGACCTCGCTGGTATTGCGCACCGGCGAAGTAGGGCAGCGCACCGCCAGCCTGACGCGCGTAATAATCGTTGTAATTCATCAGAACAGTCCGGTCTTGCGTCGACGAAAATGAAGCGTCACCGACACTCTACCGTATTCGAATGGCACGCGTCGACCCATGTCGTTCCTTATATCCACCTCGATCGAGCTGAAGCTCGAGCACATCAGGGGTACGTAGTGCACGTTAGTGAAACTAGCGGACACCCTGTCACCGTGACGTCCGCTAATCGGAAGGGTACGCAACAGAGGCGCGAGAGTGTCACCCACTATACGAGACTCCACGATGTCCGTGTAGACGTAGAGGGTGTCGAACCCCTGCGTCAGGTTCACCACATCGTGCGCCTCGATGTGGAAGGGGTACGCCGAGTCGGGATGTTGGGAGTCGTTGGGGAGGACGGGAGATGACGTAACCGCCTTCGGCTCGCTGGCTACGGGTTCACGGAATCCCAACAGGGACGCGGTCGCGCTGTGGTGCGGTATGGTGAACAGGGTGTTCTCTGTCATGTGTAACGTCATTTTCTGAGTGACGGAACTATAGCTCATTTGAGCCTTTGTCTCCTCCGTCTGCATACTGTACAGTCCCTTGTTGACGTGATACATCAATGTTAACGGATCGTCGTAATACCCGCACGGCAACTTCGAACGTCGGGACGAGTCCGTAGCATCGATCGTGTTGAGGAAGAACCAGACATCGTTCTCCGTGACGTTGTACCAAGTGTGCGGATACTGGATCTCAGCCAACCCACACTCCCACTCGCCGGTAAGATCGATGCGTTGAGGCAAGGCCGTGACGTAATGGGTCAAGGTGTTGCCGGGGTGCATCTTCATGGAAGCGTTGCTAGGCAGCGTCATGTAGAAATCAGTCGCCATTACGTCTCAACGTGGGATTGGGCAGTAGGTAACCCAAAGAACTACTCAACAGAGCCGTCCACAGATTAGAATCGACGTGACCTTTCGTCAGGTTGTAAATGCTGATCAGAATGACCGTGTACAAGACGACGACCTGACACAGAAACACGATCTCCTCTTTGGGGCACTCGGTACCGAACAGATGCCAGGGAGTGCTGTCTGGCTCGTTCGGTGCAGCGTCAGTACAGTCCTCGTGTTCGTTCACCTCTTTCTCCTCGTCTATGATGGTGGTGGTGGTGCAGGTCGGTGGTGGTGGTGTCGCGTCGTGTGTCATTGCTCGAATGCAGTGTCGGCATGTGCGAGGCTAGTCTTTATAGTTGACGAGTCCCTTGACATCGATCCAGCTGTTGAAGTGGGAGGAATGGCCGAACCATTTCACCAAAGCTTCCTTTCGTCTACCGACTGTACGGCGTTTCAGTACCGCTTCAACACGGTACACCTTATCAAAGGGTACCGTCACCTTCTGCAGCTCCAGTTCGTAGAAGGTACCCTCCAGCACTTCGCCGAGATCGTCCCGCAGCCGATACACGGGTGGATCGGAGGGGTGAACCTCGTGTATCGTGAACAACTCTTCGCTCCAGTTCGTCTCGTAGCCCTTTTCGAACGTGCGTTTGTACTTGCTGACACGCACGCGATCCGACACGTGCAACTTGGGCACGCCCTTACCATCGTGACCGTACAGACGTTGCCACACCTGTTCCTGGTTCTGTGCATTCACCTGTGACGGAGCCATACCGATCATGCGGTGGCGGGCATTGTTATACGATCGCATCAGGTCCGGAAGGATGTCGATGTACCGCCACGTCTGGTGTTTCGTGAAGTAGCGCCACATGCGCTTCTTCAACGTTCCGTTGAACCGTTCCACGACGGCTGCCTTCGTCTCCGCGTTGTGCGTGTAGAAGTAATGTATGTCGTAACGCTTCAATAGTGCCTGAACGGATTTGTTCCGGAATTCTGTGCCTTTATCCGTCTGCAAGGTCTGGGGGCGAACGTCGACGAACGTGGATTGCAGCGCCGCCACCAACGACGCCGCGGACTTGTTCTTCATGGGAACACACCAGGCCACTTTCGAGAAGACGTCGATCATCGTGAGGAGAAAGGCCATACCGTTGTTGAAGCGTTTGACCTTCGACATGTCCACGAGATCGGCCTGCCACTGCTGATGCATACCACCCACGATGACTTGTCGTCTCTTGAAATGACGTCTCGCTGGTTTGTGTAAGGTGTAGGTGTCCTGTGCCGACAACCATGCCTTGACGGTCTTCTCTGGCAGGCGCGTGACGCGTCGCAAGCCAGCGACGCCGCCATAACTGCCTACCTTCGTGGGATCGAAGTAGACCCCACTCAAGGTGCGGTCTCCCCTCTGTGCCATCAAAAGAGGAGGACCGATGCGTTGACGGGGGCGGTGACGTTGACTCCGGAGTACGACTGCTGACGAATGACGAGGAGCACGCCGACGTGTACTAGGACACACACTATGGCACCCACAACGCAAGCGGTGGAACAACAACGGTCTAGTAGCGTAACCATAGTCTGAATAACACCTGTTGTATAAGAACGCCGGCTGCAACGTCTCCCAGCAAGGTAAGTCCTTCGAACAATAGCGCAGCGACGAGGGAACGGTACGCGTCCTGTGGATCGACGAGCATGACGAACACTGTGCTACGGACACGCGTCGTACCACCTTATACGGTGTTCCATCCAGCCAATGACGACGAAGTCTTGCGTGATGCGGGGGGAGGGTGGGTGGATGGACGAGGAATGGTCCGTTCGTCGAGCGAGGGGGGTTCGAATAACGCCTGTTGCATATAACTGTGGAGTATACCGTGAGCAATCATGTAAAGTCCACTGATAAATATCGCACCGACGATGGAGCGGTACACGTGGTCCTGTGGATCGGGCGACATGACGAACACTGCGCTCCGGACACGCATCGTACCATCCTATAGGTTGTCCCAACCAGCCAATGACGACAACGCCTTGCGTGATTCGGGGGGTGGGGTGGGCATGGTATGTTCCATTCGACGGCTCTGACGGGCGAGGGTGTCCAACTTAGCGATCGTCGTGCACTACCCGATGCAGCACGCGGAGGAGTAAGTGACCGGCGAGAGGGAGTGACCGTCGGCTCTGGACGTATGTAGGCTCTCCTGGAGACGTTACCGACCAACGTCATGGGTAGGTTGATGGCACGGAGTTGTCGGGCGAATGGCTGCCAACCCGTCGGAGCGTTCTTACTCTTACTCTTACGCAACAGATCATTAACGAGATCCACCACGTTACTTCCGACAACCGGCACGCCCTCGTGTATCAGTTCGCCGCGAGCGGTCCACGCGACGTCTCTCTTGAGATGCTCCATCAAACGGCTGGCTTTGACCTTCATGGTCTTGGGAACGGTGGCCAAGACGGTGGCCTCCAGTCCGCTAATAGGGGCTCGTGCTGTACCCTCCGACCCCGACTCCGACGTCACCTCCGGCTCGTTCACCGTGACCACGCGTAGCGGTTCCTTGACGCGTTTATCGACCAAGGCGTTGTACCGCTGCAACACCTGATTATACAGGGTCACTTTGGTCCCGTCGTCTAGGTCCGTTCTATCTAGGATGGTCTTCATCTCGTCATCGAGGGCTTGCACCTTCTTGCCTAAGGTGTCGGTTGCGGGTGGGGGTGGGGGTGACCGCAGCGTGTCCAACAGTCGCGGGTCCACCAAGGCCATCCTGCGTGCGTGCTCCATGTATCTACCCCCCTGAGGTCAGCGCCTGTCGGAGCAAGGGTAGCAAGACCGTACTTGCCAACGGTGCTAGGAAGGCCGATAGGAAACCGCCGCTCTGTCCCTCGCCAACCTGCGGCTGCAGCAAGATGCGTCTTCTTCTGGCAGCGAGCGTTCGTTTATTAGCCAACTCGCGTAACTTCGTCTTGTATTTATTCAATCGTCGCCTCTGTAAGGCGGTCAATGGAATGTTCTTTGTTAGTATGTTGTAGGCACACTCGGCCAGTGCACACAGCAGATCGGCGTCGGCGTTGGGGATGATGGCCTTTTTAATTTTGTTGTTCTTGACTCTGGCCAGGGCCTGTATGCATACGACGTGTCTCTTCACCAGGGCAGACATGATGCGAATGAAGAGACTATCCACACACTCGGTCGTTTTATACCTTCGGCAGGTACACGTACTGAACACGGTCGTCTGGAAATATGGCCGTGCGCAGACGCATGTCCTCGGGCGTGTCCTGTTTGAGATCGATCAATAGATAACCGTACGGTACCGCCGTGGCGTCTTTAAACGCCTCTTGCACGAACTTGCCGCGTCCCGGATACATCTGCCGCGCCAAGGTCGCCATCTGCGATGCGTCACGTGGATTCTTGAACACCACCATGTACTGGGAATTCAGACTGATGGTGCGACTCTCTTTGTTTTTAGGGAACAGGTTCTGTACGAGATACAGCACGGACGTGTTCCTGTGGTGACTTTTTTTAGTGAACAGGGTCGTGACCCGTTCGTCCGTTTCCGCCATGAGATCGTCTATGACGATGAGGTTCCTCGTCGTCGGAACGAACATGTCCGCCGTCGGTAACCCTTCCTCGAATCGCACGTGACCCAAGTCCGTCGTTGCGTAAGCCTCTTGCCATTCTCCGTAACACCACGTTATTTGTTCGGGTGGCGGATCGATCATCGCAGCGGCGTGACGCAACATACGCGTCACGAAAGTACTCTTGCCGCATCCCGTCGGTCCGGCGACGATGCACGTGAAGGGGTGTTTCCATCGGGCATCCATGATTGCGTATGAAACGAGTGCAGCGTGCATCGCCTTTTCTATACGTCCACCGGACCCGTGGTCACCCCGTCCTCGTGCACCACGCGTTTGGCGTAAAAGTAGGTGAGTGCATCCCGTACCTGCACGTACGTCATCACGCTAGATTTATGCACCCGGAAACCACGGTTCGATCCACCTCCGCTCCGACGGTTGGTGAGCACCGCCAGGAACGCGTCCTTGTCGATTGTGTTGTGCCGTTTGTTCAGTCCTTTGGTGCTGTACTTGTCGGTCGCTCCGAAACAATAGTACGTCTTGCTACACAAGCCCACGAACCCGGCACCGGACCACTCGACCTTGAACAGACCCGGTGTCCTCTTGTCGAACGCTCTTCGCGCCTTACAGCACGCATCGTCTCCGACCCACGGTCGATTGGCGAGACGACAGCGCACGTAGTCGTTCCGATGGTCGTCGCAACATTCCGACGGGAGCCATTCGGAACGATGTCGGAAATAATGTTCTCGTAGTTCCGGGGTCACGAGGTCGTCGACGGACTCGCCGGCCAAGGCCAAATAGGCGGAATCTGTATCCATCTCGCAGTACTCGAACAGAGGGTGCTCCACGTATCTGATGATGAAGTCGTAATAGAACTGCAACATGCGCATCTTGGCGTATTGCAGAACGAAGAATCCCACGTGTACGGGTAAGGTGTACTTGACGACTTTCTTGTTCAACTCTATCTCGTACGCGTCGTCGACGACGATATCGAGTTGTCGGAACCGTTTATCGTTGACCAGGAGCGATGCCGCCTTCTCCGTGCAGTAGCTGACGTCACGATGTCGGTCAACGTTGGTGATGGTCTTTCCGTAGCCCGAGTTCCCCAGCAACTTCATGGTGTCCGCGATGATGGTCTTGTCTCGGTGAACGTCGCCCTCGCGTCGGGCCTTGGACACTGCATAGCCGAACTGCCGGAAACACGGAATAGGATCGTATTCCATGACCTGGTATACGTGCAGCACCTCGAGACCGTGGTCCAGATACCATCGCAGCAGTGGCGTTGCGAGCAGTATCTTATCGCCGCAATAACTACCCACGAGCATGCGTCGCGGAGTCTTCATGATGTCGTGTTCTTCGGCGTATCGGCGCATGAACGGACCGAGATCCTCGCGCATCAGACTGATGTTCTTGAACACGGGCTGCATCTCGGCAAAGTGCGCGCGCAATTCTTCCGGTACGCGTATGTCGCACTCGATCATGCCGAACACGGTTCCCGCACGCACTCCGTTCAGGATCTGTTGCGACGTCATGGTCCAGCGCACGTGTCGACGTCGAGGAAATGCAGCATCCAGACACTCACGTACGGCCGGGGTTCGTCTCATCTCTTTCCACTCGCATTCCCACAGCTCGACGACTGTGACAAAGTGACGTAGATAGGCGGTGGTCTTTCGGGTCTTGGCGAGCAGTTCCGCCATTGGTTTCCCGTTGACGGCGTTCACCTCGTCACGGTTGCACGAACAACCGTGGAAGTAGCACCCTTGGAACTGATAAGCCGTCTTCGTCTCGCTACACCATCCGTCCACCCGATGTTTGCCTATTCTCTTCTCTCGTCCGTTGATCTGATGTCGTATGGGACGTCCCGTGCGTTCGGATTCCCACGTCAACCATTCCCCAGCCATCTGTCCGTACAGCTGCGCCGATTCGGGGCGGAAGTCCTTCTCTGCTCGTCGTCGCGTGTACCATCCCATAGGCATGTCTTGCATGAGCGACCACAGGTACAGCGCGTTCGCATCGTATCCGACGATCGCTCGGCACGGACGAGCCGCCTCTCCGTACTCGTTCTGACGTAGCGTGGTGACACCTTTCTCGTGATAGCGATGAAAAATGATCGACGGCCCGCCTACGATGTTCTCTTTGACGAGGTCGTGCAGGTCTTTATTCTTCTCGTTGAAGACGGTAAAGTAGGTCTTCTCTGGAAGGTCGTTGAACAGGTACAGCAGGGTCAGACCAGGTACGCTGATACCTTGCTTGAACATGTCTATTCCCCGTTGTCGATAGAACGCGAACTGTCTGTCGATGGCCTGTAGAAAGGGAACCACGTCCCTGTTGTTGTACCAGACGAGAAAGTCGCGCAACGTCGTCATGTCATTGACGCGCCAGGCCTCCTGACAACTGACGTAATCCTCGTCGGAAATACCTTCGTTCTTCAGTCGACTGAAAAAGGCCTCTTTCGGTGGAAGAGCGGTGTCGTCGAGTCTCTCCAGCCGGTCCATGTAATCGTACGGGAAATGACCTTTCGTCACCTCGCATCCATACGCTTTCATATACTTGTCGTAGCTGAACCCGGGGGCTATGTAGTTGATCATGTCGAGGAATTTCAGTTGATCCGTCGAAAGACACATGAAAGTGTTGTTGCGTTTGATGACGAACATTGACCCGACGCCATCGTCCTCGTCTTTCTTGTTGCCCTCTTGCTCCCTCTCGTCCTCGGTCTCATCTTGTTCCACGGTCTTTGACGTCGCCAGGAAGTACGGTATGAGGAACTGTTTGATGACATTGAGATCATACTTCCCCGAATTGAACCCGATGACAGGTAACTGACGCATCCATCCATACAGTTGTCCCATCAGCGTTTTGTACGGATTGGTTGCCGGTCGAGCCTTCTTCTCGGTGGCCTCCCGTGAATCTGCCTCCCGTGCAGCCTCCTCCCGTGCGTCCCATTTCGACATCTCTTCGGCGAGTTGGTCCAACACATGATCGTATGAGCCTTTGATCTTGTCGTACGCGGCCTCACTCATCGATTGCAGGATAGTCATCATGGCGCTCACCAACTTGTTGGTGTCTCCGTCCGTGACGATGCATGTCACCTGTTCGTGTCCGGGTACGTTGGATGCTACGCTGACGCTCAGCGGGACGTGACGCGCAACCCAGTGAACCTGGGCACTGTCAGACGGAAGGTTTTCGGTGTCGAACCAACACTCGAAGTCGAAGGTGGCTCGGTACGGATAGTACTGCAACGCTTCGGCCACTCGGATGTTCTCGTCGGCCAGGCGTTCGAACACCGATGGAGTCGAATGGTACACGCCACCAGGATAGACTCGGCGCACACCCCCCGTACACGTGCTCTCGTGGTTGCGTAGATGCCATGCGTCTTTCCACAACGAGTCACCACACTTCCGACATCTGTACGAGTGACAGTACATGCGTATATCCTGGATGAGGGAAAAATGCGTCCCGTGAAGATTGAGGTAGAGCGTGTCAGGGTACTTACATACCGAGCGACGAACGAGTTCTGCAGTTGACTTTCCATCCTCTCCATCCGGTGGTACTAGACTGTACACGCACACATTCGTTTGGAACGTGGTCTCTACACGATAGAGGTCGTCCATCGTGACCCCGGCAAAAGCTGTCATGGGTACGTCGTCTTGGGCGTAAGTATCGTACAGCGTCTTCACAGCTGGTTCCAATCGCCGCTTGTCACATCCTCGATGCAGGGCCAGACATCGGAAGAGACACAGGTTGTCACTGTACCTTTTGCTATACTGGGGCTCCTTTTCCAATCCGATGACGGCTTTGTTCCTCTTGATGTAGGCTGGAAGGTCGGTCATTCCTACACATCCTATCGGGTGTTCGATGATGCGATTGACGTAAAATGTGACATTGGTCACGAGTTCGCACACCCACGCCGAATCCGGTCTTTGATTGATGGCCCATTGCAGGACGTCGCGTTCTCGGATGCGTTCGAGGAACTCATCAAAGTCCTTGCTGTTGGTGATGAGACTGGGCTCGTCCAGGTAGCGTCCACAGCAGTTGCACGAGGGATGGTAGTACTTGTATTGACCCGTGTTCTTGTTCCTCAGAATGAACCCGTAACTGAGGTTAATCTTGAAAGCGTTGGTCTGTTCCTGGAACACGTTCCTCAACGGCGTCTCTAGAACGGTCGTGTCCAGAGTCGTTAACCTGTACTCGTACCTGGACTGCAGAGGACCTCTCGCTACACGTGTCCGTATGCTCGACCAGTGCGCTCGTACGACATCTAGCAGTTCCGTCGACAGGTTGTCGGCGAAGGGGAGTCGAGCAGGTGGATCTATGGGGTCTGCATCGGTAACGAGTGGATGCTGGGATGTGGTGGGTTCCCTGATTGGTCTCTTTGGAGATGGTGGCTTCGTGACGTGTTTTTCGTGCGTGTTTGGTCAGGGCACGGTGGCTAGGGCACCTCTGTCCACATTTCGCACATGTGTACACTGTGGTCTGTTTGCTATTACTGCTACTGCTACTGCTACTGCTAAGACGACATACGGACCTCACATGTTGTTGCAGATCGTCCCATATCTCAAACGTCGCATCACATTTACACGAATATTTCGTTCGCTTTGCCTGATCGCTAGGTGGCACCTCCATTGGTTGCGCCACCGAATACGTGTGTTCGGTCACTGCCGGTGTCGCATGACTCACTAGGTGGCGTTTTAGCGCTGCATACGTGTCGAGCACCAGTCCGCAGTGCCGACATTGGTGACGTTTCATGCTGCTCTACGTGTCTACAACTGAGAGAGAGTGGTCCTTAGTACAGCTATATAGTACGTGTGGTGGTGGTGGTGGTGGTGGTGGTGGTGGTGGTGGTGGTGGTTGGTGAAGGGTGTATGACCTAAGGTGCGATCCTGTGGTATTGGCTACTGTGTGTCCGCTATCGATGGCTACGGGTTCTCTTTCACCTATGTATACCGTGGCAACACCACTGACAACACGTTTCAATCATTGTATGACTTTTATTGAGTATATACTGACATAGACATAGACATAGACATATACATATTATACATATACATATACACGGTTAGACTTATATAATTACTATGATGATGATGACTGTACGGTTTGTGGGAGTGTTCCATCCTCGACAGGGACCCTAGCTTACGTTCGATTATCGACACGCCAGTGGCTAGTAACATGATTATTAACTTGTGGGCTTTTACACCGCGACAGAGGTTACGTGCAATGATGGTGATGATGTACTATATAAGTCGGTATATATATATATATATATATATATATATATATATATATATATATATATATATATATATATATATATATATATATATATATATATATATATATATATATATATATATATATATATGTATAGAACTATTACTCTATGTCATACCACTACAATATGACAGTGACTAAATACAATAAAAGAGAGAGCTACCGTTGCAAACGGTGCTTCTTAATATGACTACGTTTCTACCATACAATGAATAAGTATCTGTAATATGACTAAATACAATAAAAGAGAGAGAGAGAGCTACTAATTCCCATACAGTTCAACACGTTACACTAAGCTACTGTTATTCCGTTGCAAACGAGAGAGAGAGAGAGCTACTAATTAAATGCCGGCGTTTCTACCATGAAATCAATAATTATTTGTAATAGTCTATGTAGTGCACGTGTCCTCTCGTCTCGTGCTAGTACGGGTGTCTCCTCATTCACCTCCTCCTCCTTCACCTCCTCCTACATAAAGAAATACACCTATTGTTCATCGTGCGTCGATATCATATATTCTATTAGTAGCACTATTAATTGACGACTTGCACGCCTACGCGCTTCAATCGGTCGCACAGGTACGTCATCATCCTACAGAACAAATTAAAAGTTACTAACATTTCACTCCATATTACTTAATACTACCTACTAATAATAATATTCTGTTGACGACATCATATACGGACCGTTCAGTACTACAGCTCGATTCCGAATGCTGGCTGGGAGTACGGGTGCCTCGTCGTACACTTCATTCTACATAACAACAACAATATTACTACTACTACTACTACTACTACTACTACTACTACTACTACTACTACTACTACATAACAACACTATTACTACTACTACTACTACTACTACTACTACTACTACTACTACTACTACTACTACTACTACTACTACTACTACGACTACCGACTACGGTTCGTCGGGTCGTCCGATGGCGCATCGCACATAGTTCATTAACATGTTCTGGTATGAAGCCGCCAATATACTGAACGCTACTTCTCGGCTCACATCCAGGGTCGTGTCTTCTATCGTGGATGGGGCGGATGTCCTCCACTTACGAGCTATTAAAGATGCTATATTGTTCTGTATTTGTATATGCAGGGAACACACCTGTCGCGTAGTCTCATCATCATTGGCGGTCGACGTCGACGGCTTCCGATCCTCCTCATCATCATCGGCGGTCGATGTCGACGGCTTCGGTGGAGTTATTGTCCGTTGGTCAGGGATGTGCTTGCACCCCCGTCTGGCGACAGGACGATGGTTGAGTTGGGCAGTACGTAGAGTGTAGGTGCTGTTGATGTTGATCTTGTTGTTGTTGTTGTTGTTGATGTTGTTGATGTTGTTGTCGGTGGTGGAGTTGGTGGTGGTGACGCGGGACTGAACGTGAAGTCCTTGTCGTCATCACCTTTCTCGGGTGCTGGGGATGAGACGATAGCATCCTCATCAACATCATCATAGTAATGAGGGGGGGTCTTGATGATCCAAGGTTCTTCGACATCTTCCTCATTCTCATCCGTGTCCGATAGATTCTCCACAGGACCCCACGGTAACTGCTGCGTCGCCACCACCCCCCCTCTGGTGTTGTCATCTGTCGACTCCGTCTCCGACTCCGTCTCCGACAAGGATTGGTAGAGTGGTTCCCACGGTATCTCCTGTGACTCTGGGCATTCATCTGCCGGGCCTGTTTTCTGACGTTTCCCCGATGGCGACACCTCGTCCTCGTCATCGGCATCATAGAGGTCGTCCAACTGGCGCTTGTATGCTGTCTCCAGCTGCGTTAGACCCGTCTGTTGAATAGAAAGAATCGGTTACATTCGACATATTTTCATCCACGTCGCCCTGTATATCGTTGTATTGGGCGTACATACTCTTTCTAACCAAATCTGTCACTTGCTGACGCCATTTCATGTTCCCACACGTTGTGATGACATCTATCGATAGCCACCGCAAGACGTGCATGACCATGCTGACCGATGGTACGTAACGTTCCTTATCATCATCATCATTTAAATTCATTATGCGTTGCACCTCGTCACAGGCAAATTGCACGCTGGCGACCTCTAGTGCCTTATAGAAGGTTTGATCGTTCGTCATGGCTTCGGCTCGATCACGTATCCTATCTAAACCACTCACCGTAGCCTCCATATCATCGCTACTGCTTATGGATATGACGTCACGCTGTGACGCACTATCGTCCGAGTCATCTGATATTCTAATTAATGGTGGCGGTGAACAGCTGTCCGCAGAAGAGGAGAATAGTATCTCCGAGCTATTAGCATGTAACCATTCCATTACCTTAGAGCGTCCATCGCTGTCGATGACGTCACTGCTTCCGGTCGCAACCGCAGTAGCTGCAGCAGCGATGGTCGCAGTAGCCTGTGAACAGATGGATTCACACTGTGACTATTTCCATGTCTGACACCGTGTAATTTACATACTGTCCCGCCTCGCGTTTCCTAACGGTCACCATGACTTGGGCCCCCCGCAACATGTCCAGTGCTGCATACCGCTCGGCGTCTCCTTTCATGCTCATGTACTCGTTAGCGGTGAATCCCAACACCTGGACAGCCTTGGCATTAAATAAGGTTGCCCACACTTCACTACCGATGGCGTCTTGTAGGAGGATACGCATAGCGAACTGATACACTACACCACGCTGCCATCGATGAATCGGACACACATACCCGTTGTTTTCGGGACTCATACGTTTGTTACACTGCTGACATGATGGATAAGCTATATATTTCTCTTGAACAGCACATTGTACTATGGTTAACGGCCGTCTAAATATATAAGTCCCGTTACCTACCTGTCTCTCGAGTTGGCTGACTGTCAACATCATATCGGCGTCTTGGGCGGCCATTTCTATATCTGCGGATGCTGCTAGCGGTCTTGACGTATGCTGTGAATCGGAGTGTGGTTGTGTGTCTCGTTCACTCTGCGCCGGGTTTATATACACCTCCAACTGCCTATGGCGCGCTTTCTTATCACAACCCTTGGTCGCGCGCGTGATGCTGGATGTCTGGCATCTATATCTCGCTGTACTCTGTTCACCGGTCTTGTGACCGGCTCGCATTACGTCTGCTGATGCAATCGAATGAACTCGCGTACTCGCTCGAGTATATGTCCTAGCATGTTCTGACCGGCTTGACCACTGTATGTCAGCGCACCCCAGTATCCTTCCCGACTCTTGACCCATTCCTGCAACTGGGAATACCCAGTGTCTAGGAGTCGTTTACGTAGGGTTGGATCGCGATATTTAACAGCAACTAACGCATACATTAGTGAATATCGTTGTTCGTTCCATGATGCGCGTAACTGTTCTTTTTCTCGTATGCTCTTGCTGAGGTGTTTCGCCTGTAGACCAGTGCGCGTGGACAGCATTTTTTCTGCGGTTTGCAGGTCACCGTGATGCATGCATTTCCGCCATTGGTAAGCGCTTTCGACACTCGTAAATTCTTTATTCCACACACGTATCCTGCACACGTAGAAGTTTGACAGAAAATGTCGGCCGCCTCTGAAGCGTATATCACGGTTCATGGTGACTTTATAACGTTAAATTGTACAGTTACTGTCTTAAATACACGCCGTTCTAGCGCTCTCGAGTACTAGTCACCCCCACTTTTTCCTTGCGTGATGGATGCCCGGTGTCGGTAGGCTGACAGTTGCCGGCCGCTTATCTGCTTTCTCATTAGGTCGTATTGTTCCTCGGGTTGCGTCAGCTGTCTGGTTTATTTCTAGCATGGTATATATAGACGCTGCGTTCGTCGTGTCGTCATTACAACCGCCATTGCCTTCGACACCGTTCAACACTGCTGTTCATCATGCCTCCTTTCATTATGGTGCGCGACTTTGCCGAGTTTTTGGCCCTTCTCACTGTTATGGGAGATGCGTTGATCCCTCTAATGCGTCGTGTGTGAGTATTTCTTTTATTTCTTTATTTATTTATTTATTTATTTATTTATTACTATTATACTTTCATAGCTCTACATAACTGTACATAGATAATAACTCTTTTCACTGTACATACTGTTCTATCGTTCCTGTGTATACATGTCTCGCCGTGTGTTCGTCGGGTCCAAGTTCCATATGTAGCGGCTTGCCTAGCGTTAACGTCTGCCAGCCGATCGGTTTCGTATTACCTATCTCTCGTTGCTTGGTTACGTCTGTTATATATAGATGTCTATGCATGTTCTCACTCTGGTTGTGTCCTTTACTTACAGAATCCCTCGCTTTCACTGGGCGTGTGTCATGTCACAGTTACTGGAGGATGCCGTACGCCGACGGGTCTGTCAGGCGACAGTGCTCTTTCGGGACGCGCTTTATGATGACGATCTGCTGACAGCATTCGGCGAACATGCCAGTCGTTGGCGACATGTGATGTCTGACATTTGCTTTTATTACGGACCTGGCTATCGTGACCCTTCCACAGTCCCCGAGTCGTGGTCAGACTCCGACGACGACGACGACGTCGATGATATCGCCGCCGACTACGACACCCACGAGGACTCTGACGCTTTCCGCCTGGCATTCCGCGCTCATATGTTGCAGTGGGAGTGCGTCATGCACCAGCTACTCGTATTACATGCCCCGTCACCCATCCCTATTTTCCGTCGCCTTCACAGAGGCCCCATACATTATCCTTCCCTCTTCCGTCGGCGTCGATCGGTGTCGCTACGAATTGCGTTGGCTCGTCGGATGACTGCTCGTTCCGTTCGGCAATCGCTCTTGCCGGCCTTCAACACCATCTGTCATCCCGAATGAATACATGAACACTTCTACAAACGATCATTTTAATAAAGTTATAACCACTACCGTCATTGTGCTTTTTCATGTATTAAAGTTTGCATCACCTTATATTCCCGTCTTGTATTGCGTTTTGTTGGCATATTATATTTTACACATAGTCCATTTTCGTCCTGCTACATTTTATTTAATGCCATATTATATTTTACACATAGTCCATTTTCGTCCTGCTACATTTTATTTAACCAACGGTCCGATTTCCGTCGTCCAGCGGTTATTTTATAGCCATGCATGTCGGCTAATTAATAACTATTACATATTCCCCTTATGTTTATCGGTTTTACTTTTATTACGTCTTTTGTTCACTCCATATAACCCGCTATAACACACATCAATGACGTCTCTGCCACATAGTTGCTGTTTATCGCCGATTAGCTCGGCTCCCTTGCTACATTGTACCGATTAGCGTCCTTTGATCTCGCGCTACGGCTCACAGCTGGATAAACGCCTCGGCTTACACTTAACTCCAGTCGTTCGGACGTCCAGTTGACATTAGCTAACCACTCGGACTGGTCACTCCGTCGGGTCACGGTTCAGGTCACACGGTCACGTGTCTACGTGGGTGGGTGGGTGGGTGGGTGGGTGGGGGTGGTGGGTGGGTGATATTACGTGTATTTTCTTTGTTCCTATGTCCACCATCGATGACTACTGGTCAATATTCGTTCCTCCTCCAGTCCCTAGGGGGCGTTTACCTTACCCATCATGCACTGCGATCCGCTACGCTCGCCAGGGGGCGCTCTACTGCTCTCTCATTGGCTGCGCGCACTCTTCAACGGCTGAGCGATATTAGGGGCCTTTCCCTTGATCTTCCTTTGATCTTAGATCGACCTGATAAGGGGGTCCCAAAAACCTCTGTCTACTACTCATGTCATTATAGTGATGTGAGTTTTTTTGGATTTGTTGAATCTTGTTTAAAAACATATGCATATTGCATTGTATTTGCAACTCGTTTCGATAAACTCGATCCTCCGCTGTCTGCGCGTGTTGACCACTCTGCAGTGGCCGTCAGAGGGCGTCGACGTCCGTCGTAGGCCGAGATAGTTCTTCAGAAGACGTTTTCGCTCTCAGCTTAGATCGTTACATTTGTTATTAAGACACCTTTCTGCTCGTCCAGCTGAAGAGTTTACACTGACAACATTCATTGCTATGCCAGTTCTGTTGTATATTTGAACATAATTCGAAAGGAAAGGGAAAGCCGACTGCATCCTGCGACAGTGAAGTCTGTAAAGGCGCGAAAAGTCCGCAAACTTGGTGAAAATAGATGTATGCATATTAGGTGGGGGGTCTCTCAAAAACGAACGTAGTTTTATGGGTGTATACAGTCCAGTGTTACGAAACCTGACAAGGAGGTGGGGGCATCACGGAAGAAAAACAAATTGCGTGTATTTTATGGATAGGCCCTTATCTTGCCGGAAACACTATCACGCCCATTATCTGTTAGAGATACGACAGACCGCCCGCGTCCAACAACGTCATCACATCGAGGGCACTTGTCAACATATTATCAGTTGTCGTGATACAAAATCAAGTAGTTGCAGGATATTGTTGATGCTCTCCCTGCAAGAAAGGTGAACAACACAATTGCTGAGGGCAGTGTTTAGACCCTACGAGGCAGTTTGTGGAATGTATATGCATTTTTAAACTGGGACATAACTTGATTACAGTAAAATGATGACGTATTAAATACCCACCACACTTTATTCTTAGATACAGTAGCGTATCTGGGATCTCCCGTGTAATTGTGTAGCTAGGATCCCCCAAAGGGGACAATGCTTGCACCCATGTTATCATGTAGCTAGGATCTTCCAAAGGGGGAATGCCTTGTCACCCATGTTATCATGTATATAAGATCTCCCAAAGGGGAGCATGCCTTGTCACCCATGTTATCATGTATCTAGGATCTTCCAAATGGGAGCATGCTTAGTCACCCATGATGTCATGTATCTTGGATCTCCCAAAGGGGAGTTACCCATGTTATCATGTATCTAGGATCTCCCAAAGGGGAGCATTCCTTGTCACACATGTTATCATATAGCTAGGATATCCCAAAGGGGAACATGCTTTGTCACCCATATTATCATGTAGCTATGATCTCCCAAAGGGGAGCGTGCCTAATCACCCATGTTGTAATGTAACTAGGATATCCCAAAGGGGAACATGCCTTGTCACCCATGTTGTAATGTAGCTAGGAACTCCCAAAGGGGAACATGCCTTGTCACACATGTTATCATGTATCTAGGAACTACTCCCAAATGGGAGAATGCCTAGTCAACCCTGTTATCATGTAGATAGGATCGCCCAAATAGGAGCATGCCTAGCCACCCATATTTTCATGTATCTTGGATCTCCCAAAGGGGAGTCACCCATGTTATCTTGTATCTAGGAACTCCCAAAGGGGAGCGTGCCAAGTCACCCATGTAGTCACCAAAGGGGAGCATGCCTTGTCACCCATGTTGTTATATATCTATGATCTCCCAAAGGGGAGCATGCCTTTTCACGAATGTTATCATGTTGCTAGGACCTCCCAAAGGGGAGAATGCCTTGTCACCCATGTTATAATGTAGTTAGGATCTCCCAAAGGGAGAGTTCCTTGTCACCCATGTTATCATATAGTTAGGATCTCCCAAAGGGGAGCATGCCTAGTTACCCACGTTATCATGTAGCTAGGATCTCCCAAAGGGGAGCGTGCCTAATCATCCATGTTGTAACGTATCTAGGATCTCCCAAAGGGGAGCATGCCTAGTCACCCATGTTGTTATGTAGCTTAGCTAGGATCTCCCAAAGGGGAGCATGCATAGTCACCCATGTTATCATGTAGCTAGGATCTCCCAAAGGGGAGCGTGCCTAATCATCCATGTCGTCATATATGTAGAATCTCACAAAGGGGAGCATGCCTTGTCACCCACGTTATCATGTAGCTAGGATCTCCCAAAGGGGAGCGTGCCTAATCACCCATGTCGTCATATATCTAGGATCTCCCAAAGGGGAGCATGCCTTGTCACCCATGTTATCATGTAGCTAGGATCTCCCAAAGGGGAGCGTGCCTAATCACCCATGTCGTCATATATCTAGGATCTCCCAAAGGGGAGCATGCCTTGTCACCCACGTTATCATGTAGCTAGGATCTCCCAAAGGGGAGCGTGCCTAATCACCCATGTCGTCATATATCTAGGATCTCCCAAATGGGAGCATGCCTAGTCACCCATGTTATCATGTATCTAAGAACTCCCAAATGAGAGCATGCCTAGTCACCCATGTTGTCATGTACCTTGGATCTCCCAAAGGGGAGTCACCCATGTTGTCATGTATTGAGGATCTCCCAAATGGGAGCGTGCCTAGTCACCCATGTTGTCATGTATCTAGGATCTCCCAAATGGGAGCATGCCTAGTCACCCATGTTATCATGTATCTAAGAACTCCCAAAGGGGAGCATGCCTAGTCACCCATGTTGTCATGTACCTTGGATCTCCCAAAGGGGAGTCACCCATGTTGTCATGTATTGAGGATCTCCCAAATGGGAGCGTGCCTAGTCACCCATGTTGTCATGTATCTAGGATCTCCCAAAGGGCAGCATGCCTTGTCACCCACGTTATCATGTAGCTAGGATCTCCCAAAGGGGAGCGTGCTTAATCACCCATGTCGTCATATATCTAGGATCTCCCAAAGGGGAGCATGCCTTGTCACCCATGTTTTCATGTAGCTAGGATCTCCCAAATGGGAGCATGCCTAGTCACCCATGTTGTCATGCATCTAGGATCTCCCAAATGGGAGCATGCCTAGTCACCCATGTTGTCATGTACTTTGGATATCCCAAAGGGGAGTCACCCATGTTGTCATGTATCGAGGATCTCCCAAAGGGGAGCGTGCCTAGTCACCCATGTTGTCATGTATCTAGGATCTCCCAAATGGGAGCATGCCTAGTCACACATGTTATCATGTAGATAGGATCTCCCAAATGGGAGCATGCCTTGTCACCCATGTTATCATGTAGCTAGGATCTCCCAAATGGGAGCATTCCTAGTCACCCATGTTATCATGTATCTAAGAACTCCCAAAGGGGAGAATGCCTAGTCACCCATGTTGTCATGTATATAGGATCTCTCAAATGGGAGCATGCCTAGTCACCCATGTTGTCATGTACCTTGGATCTCCCAATGGGGAGTCACTCATGTTGTCATGTATCGAGGATCTCCCAAAGTGGAGCGTGTCAAGTCACCCATGTTATCACCAAAGGGGAGAATGCCTTGTCACCCATGTTGTTGTATATAGATGATCTCCCAAAGGGGAGCTTGCCTTGTCACCAATTTTATCAGGTAGCTAGGATCTCCCAAAGCGGAGCATTCCTTGTCACCCATGTTATCATGTAGCTAGGATCTCCCAATGAGAAGCGTGCCTAATCACCCATGTAGTCTTGAATCTAGGATCTCCCAAAGTAGAGCATGCCTAGTCACCCATGTTATCTTGTAGCTAGGATCTCCCAATGGGGAGCATGCCTTGTCACCTATGTTATCATGTAGCTAGGATCTCCCAAATGGGAGCATGCCTATTCACCCATGTTGTCATGTATATAAGATCTCCCAAAGGGGATCATGCTTGGTCACGAATGTTGTCATATAGCTAGGATCTCCCAAAGGGGATCATGCCTTGTCACCCATGTTATCATGTAGCTAGGTTCTCTCAAAGGGGAGCATGCCTAGACACCCATGTTGTCATGTAGCTAGGATATCCCAAAGGGGAGCATGCATATTCACCACCCATGTTATCCTTTAGCTAGGATCTCCCAAAGGGGAGCATGCCTTGCCACCAATTGTGTCATATAGCTAGGATCTCCCAAAGGGGAGTATGCCTTGTCACCCATGTTGTCATGTAGCTAGGATCTCCCAAAGGGGAGCATGCATATTCACCACCCATGTTGTCATGTACCTTGGATCTCCCAAAGGGGAGGGTGACTAGTCGCACATGTTATCATGTAGCTAGGATCTCCCAAAGGGGAGATTGCCTTGCCACCCATATTATCATGTAGTTAGGATCTCCCAAATGGGACCATGCCTTGTCACCCATGTTATCATGTAGCTAAGATCTTCCAAATGGGATCATGCTTAGTCTCCCATGTTTTCATGTATCTAGGATCTCCCAAAGGGAGCGTGACTAGTCACCATGTTTTCATGTTGTGGCGCAACGGAAAATACGGTAACAAATCAATACATTTTAGCCACTGCATAGGTGTACACTTATAAACATATAATCGCTGTTGTTTCAACGATATCAAATTAATGATTAAGAAATATGAAGAATATATATGAATGTTATTTGTAATGCAGGCGGCATAGTAAAAGGGGTATTTATGTCGGGCGCTTTGTCAATTGCTAACTTCCAGTTGATACAACAGCCAAAACTTAAACATGTTACTTATATTTACCAATTTGATTGCACTACTTTCCAGTCTGGGCGTGGACATGTGTGGCAACAGGTTCACCGAACTGACGTAGTTAATCAGCTTGTTATACGATTACTACAATTGGCTTAATTCAGTCAGTGAATACTGAGTAACGAGGTCGACTATTTGCATTGTCTTAATTCATGTAGGTCCAATGTAATCTACAACATGTCAGTTACCCAAAGACGCAACCACGCTCGCACGCACGCACGCACGCACGCACGCACGCACGCATGCATGCACGCGCGCAAACACACACGCACACACACACACACACACACAAACACACACACACACACACACACACACACACACATGACGTACAGACGCATGCACGCAGGAACAAAAGCGCACGCAAGCACACAAGCACGCAAGCACGCAAGCACGCACGCAAGCACATACGCACGTACGCACGCTCGCACATATATAGGTGTGATACGTACAGAGGCATGCACGCAGGAACGAAAGCGCACACAAGCACACAAGCACGCAGGCACATACGCACGTACGCACGCACGCACATATATATGCAAGCACACAAATACACTCACCCACCCACCCACCCACCCACCCACCCACCCACCCACCCACCCACCCACACACACACACACACACACACACACACACACACACACACACACACACACACACACACACACACACACACACACACACACACACACACACACACACACACACACACACACACACACACACACACACACACACACACACACACACACACACACACACACACACACACACACACACACACACACACACACACACACACACACACACACACACACACACACACACACACACACACACACACACACACACACACACACACACACGCAATTCATCCTCGGTACGCCCTCGTTAGACGCTGCATGTTTCACAAATTACTGAAGCGTGACGGGTCACCCGTCTGACTGTAATTGAGTACACAGACGCGCGTTCGTGGAATGACTAGACCGTCACACCGGTCGCTTAGCGGTGAGATTAGATCAGAGAATCTGTCAACAGTCTACACGCTGCGCCCTGACAGACACAAACTCTTGCTGTCTGACCACAGTATACAGAACATCAATAATTGGATTCCTTATTAATTTACCAACGAGATCCCTACGCGTTTACCAATCTGTCTCTTATTGCACCATGAACCAAAATGTGAAACTCGTTATTTTCTGTATTTTCTTCAATCAAATAAATTAACAGTCTACTTTAAGGTACATCCAACTGCATTAACAGTGTGGTTATATGTCAATATGTCAGGTATGATTCTTAAATAACAATGTGGGTGTGTATCAATATGTCAGGTATGATACGGGAGATTCTTAAATAACAATGTGGGTGTATATCAATATGTCAGGTGTGATACAGGAGATTCTTAAATAACTATGTGGGTGTATATTAATATGTCAGGTGTGATACGGGAGATTCTGAATTAACAATGTGGGTGTATATCAATATGTCAGGTGAGATACGGGAGATTCTTAAATAACAATGTTGGTGTATATCAATATGTCAGGTGTGATACGGGAGATTCTGAATTAACAATGTGGGTGTATGTCTATATGTCAGGTGAGATACGGGAGATTCTTAAATAACAATGTGGGTGTACATCAATATGACAGGTATCATAAGGGAGATTCTTAAATAACAATGTGGGTCGATATCAATAAGTCAGGTGTGATACGGGAGATTCTTAAATAACAATTTGGGTGTATATCAATATGTCAGGTATCATACGGGAGATTCTTAAATAACAATGTGGGTGTATATTAATATGTCAGGTGTGATACGGGAGATTCTTAAATAACAATGTGGGTGTACATCAATATGTCAGGTATGATTCGGGAGATTCTTAAATAACAATGTGGGTGTATATCAATACGTCAGGTATGATACGGGAGATTCTGAATTAATAATGTGGGTGTATATCAACACGTCAGGTATGCTACGGGAGTTTCTGAATTAAAATGTGGCTGTATACCAATAGGTCAGGTTTGATACGGGAGATTCTGAATTAACAATGTGGGTGTATATCAATATGTTAGGTGTGATACGGGAGATTCTGAATTAACAATGTGGGTGTATATCAATATGTCAGGTGTGATACGGGAGATTCTTAAATAACTATGTGGGTGTATATCAATATGTCAGGTGTGATACGGGAGATGTGATGACGCTGAATGACGTCATCGTACACTTCAGGCAGTTCGTAATTGCTCTCGTCTCTGTTGATGTGTGTTCTGGTTTTCCTGATCCAGATGGTTTCCTTGATATGCCGGATTCTTCGGTCGGGTTCCTTGTCTACAATGTTCACTCCCTCCCAGTCTATGATGTTGTTTTCAATTGTCACATGGTCTGTAAGGGCGGATTTATTGATGGCAGACATCAATCTTTTTTCTGCTCCTTGTGTATTTCCCATTTTTCGTGTTGTCTAAGTCCTTTCTGTTTTCCTCCAGTCAGTCATGTTTTAAGTAGTCTTCCTGTCTCCCCAATGTACTCAGCACCACAGTTCTTGCATGGTATTTGGTACACCAGTTCACCCTGTTCTTCTAGCTCTGCTTTGTCCTTGGGATGTACCAACAGGCGCCTGAGGGTGGTATGAAGACGCATGACTTTTGCTACTCCATACTTCTTCAGTACTCAATGTACTCTCTCTCTCTCTCTCTCTCTCTCTCTCTCTCTCTCTCTCTCTCTCTCTCTCTCTCTCTCTCTCTCTCTCTCTCTCTCTCTCTCTCTCTCTCTCTCTCTCTCTCTCTCTCTCTCTCTCTCTCTCTCTCTCTCTCTCTCTCTCTCTCTCTCTCTCTCTCTCTCTCTCTCTCTCTCTCTCTCTCTCTCTCTCTCGTCATTTAGCATTTCTTAAATTTTTCCTGGTATTCTTTCGTTTCCAGGATGACTGTGGCCTTTCCCTTGTCCGCAGGGAGTATGGTGATGGACTTCTCTTTCTGTAACTTTTTAAAGATGTTCTTTTCTGTCTGGATAGGTTCCGTTTTGGAGCTTTTGCTGACTTCAGAACTCCCGCGATATCTGCACGAAGTTTATCTTTTTGTTCTTATAGTAAGCTCCATGTCGCTTGTTCTGCCGCTACGACGAACTCCTCGGTCGAAACTTTCTCTGGCGTTACTGCGTAATTTAGCCCTTTCGCAAATATCTTATTCTGATCCCCGGACCATACAGGTTTATCACCCATCTTTTTAGCCGGGTTCCGGTGAGGTCAGCTTCGTTTGTTCTGTCTCTCTTCGCTTCCAAGCGCTGAATTTGTTTTATGACGCCATTTTGTTTTCTCGTACGTACTCTCGCTGACATGCGCGATGTGGAGCGTGATGTTTTATTGTTCTTCCCTTGACAACGAAGTAAACAACTTCGTTTCTAGGGCGAGTTTCGTCTCTTTAAACGCGTCCAATTTGTTGTTTTATGACACGTATTCTCTCTCTCTCTCTCTCTCTCTCTCTCTCTCTCTCTCTCTATATATATATATATATATATATATATATATATATATATATATATATATATATATATATATATATATATATATATATATATATATATATATATATATATATATATATATATATATATATATATATATATATATATATATATATATATATATATATATATATATATATCTCTGTCTGTCTCTTTCTCTCTGTCTGTCGGTCTCTTCTCTCTCTCTCTCTCTCTCTCTCTCTCTCTCACTCACTCGGTCCTTCCTGGCTTTGTCCAATGTTCTCCTCGCATGTGTCGTGTTTATCGGGCATTTCCGACTGAGACTGGAAGGTGTTACATTGATGTTTTTGCAACTTAGCGTAAATACAAGGTGATTCCTGTGGCGAGAAAACTTTCTGGTCAAGTTTTTGACACATTTGACACAAATTTTAATTTTACATATCCAAGGTGTGCTTAATTTATCTGGTAGAGGCTTTCGTCAACCTATCACGTCGCTTTCATCAGGGCCGATGACGATGAATGACGTCATCGTACACTGCCTCACGTATGTGATAAATGGTTAGCATCATATTTGTTAGATGTAACAGTTTACGATATTGTGATATTACATTGAGGGTTTTAATTATCCGAAAATGCCCATAAACCAACCAAAATCCCCAAATGAAATGTTCCAATAACCCAGAGACACTTTCCAAAATACCAACATCAACAGTAAAACCTAACACCGTCTATAATGCACAGTTGATCGCATTTCATACATACGTTGTTGTGTACTGGCCCCTGCCGAGTAGTTTAACACCAACTGCACATTATGTATTGTGTGCTTGCGTGCATGCCTGTGCGCGTGCAGGAATGTGTGTGTTTGTGTGTGTGTGTGCGCGCGCGCGTGCGCGAGTGCAGGTGTGTGTGCGTGTGTGCGTGTGTTTGTGTGCGTATGTGTGCAAGCACGTGCATGCCTGGTATGCCAGTGAGCGTGAGTTTGAGCGGTTATGAGCGCATACAATTGTCTGTGTGTGTGTGTGTGTGTGTATGTGTGCGCGCGCGCGCGCATATCCACACTTCTTTGGCAATCCATGATAATCATTGCTCCCAAAATCAATTCAGCGATTATTTCCACTACAACTTCCACTGGACGGCTGAGAGCAGATTAAAACTAAATGCGTTCCAGAAGTAGCGTGGCAAAAATAAGAGTGTTTGTCTGCACCTTTCTTAAACCAATATATCACAATTGTAGCTTCTGCACGGAATATGGGAGTTTTTTTATAACAATCTCAATTTCAGAGGTCATATTTGTAAAACGTGTAGTTGGTGTGCTTTTTAGCATTTGCGTTGTCAACGTCGTATACGTCATTGTGTCACGTGACATAACGTGAGAAGCTGTACGAAGGTATTGCGTAAAGACAGTTATACTTCTAAGGTTGTGAGTTCCAGACAACATACGTTCAAGCCACGCCAACGTCGGTCAAAAGTCACCTGAAATATTGTGTAATTGTGACAGCTGCACAACGCTCACTGAGAGTAAACGTGTTGTGAATCGTCGTCGTTGTCTGAGTCACATTGGGAACCATTCCGCCTGGCTACATTCGTTAAGAGTGGCGTCTTTGTCATATAGTCCTGCTGACAGCTCATAAAGTATTTGTGTATCATTCGGGTCACGCTTTCATTGCCGCTGGCTTTTCGTGCAACACATATACTAACGTCGCTGTAAATAAACACCGGATTGGCATCCATGCGGCGCTAGACAATGACTGACCGACTTCCAACACAAGTTGTGTTTGCTTGGCCTCCAGTTTGAGATCACGTGAAAACAACCCCAATTGCTGCTCAATTCTGATTAAATCAAATGTTACAAATATGCAAGAGGCATTATTGTTATCAGTTATCATGCCAAGCAAATACCATCAAATGGCAAAGAAGCAAGGAAATCATTACCTCAGTAAGAATCCAGCAAATGTGTCACGCCACTGTGGAATACAGGTCACTTAGAGTTGGGCGAGGGCAAAGTGCACACCTTTAGAGACAAACACGATTTGGCGCAAGCTAGAAACTGGCGCATCAAATAACTTATATTTCTGTATTTTATTTATTGGAAAATTCACTTTCGCGCTAATGTAAACATACAATCCAGGAGCAATATATCATATATACTTGTCTGTAGTAAAATCAACGCAGCAGAAACGTTGATAGCCGCGTTTTGCTACGCCAAACCGCTTGTTAGACCTCTATGCCGCTTGTTAGACCTCTATGCCGCTTGTTAGACCGCTATGCCGCTTGTTAGACCGTTTTGCCGCTTGTTAGACAACTGTGCCACTTGTTAGACCGCTATGCCGCTTGTTAGACCGCTATGCCGCTTGTTAGACCGCTATGCCGCTTGTTAGACCGCTATGCCGCTTGTTAGACAACTATGCCACTTGTTAGACCGCTATGCCGCTTGTTAGACCGCTATTCCGCTTGTTAGACCGCTATGCCGCTTGTTAGACCGCTACGCCACTTGTTAGAACGCTATGCCGCTTGTTAGACCGCTATGCCACTTGTTAGACAGCTATGCCGCTTGTTAGACCGCTATGCCGCTAGTTAGACCGCTATGCCGCTTGTTAGACCTCTATTCCTCTTGTTTGCGGCATTTGGTTACATTATATGTGAACATATATTATTATAAAATTAATAATACACAACACACCTTCTTGTGCGAATAAATATGGTGATGACCAGCGCAACAGCCAACAACCCGCTCAGGATTCCCACAGCAATAAGCGCGAAATGTTCTGCAAAACACAATCATCATAATATAGTAAATACCAGCATTGTATAGTGTTATGCATTAATGTATGTTGTTATAAATATGTGGTAGTGTTTAACAAATAACGTAATTATGCATGCTTAGAACAAAGACAACAACATTGAAACACAATGCTAATACTCATCCAAATTTGTAAAACTATGTTCATATATCTTGACACTGGGAAATATATATTTCTAACTGTTGGACTGATACCACGTCCATAATGTGACCTAATCGTAGCTACAAAGGAACACATCAGCGGAACAAACATAAATGTGACATCCTATAAGGAACTGGACTTTTACCGGTATTGTCCTTGTCACCGTCGTTGATGTTTGCCCGAGATGTGCTGGTGGACGATGTTTGAACTGAAGTTGGGGCGTAAGACCTGCTGCTGACTGTGGTGACCACATCTGCCGATCGAATACATACATACATACATACATACATACATACATACATACATATATATATATATATATATATATATATATATATATATATATATATATATATATATATATATATATATATATATATATATATATATATATATATATATATATATATATAACATATATATAAACATATATATATATATATATATATATATATATATATATATATATATATATATATATATATAAACATATATATAAACATATATATATATATATATATATATATATATATATATATATATATATATATATATATATATATATCTATATATATATATATATATATATATATATATATATATATATATACATGTTCTGAAATGTTGTACACTCCACACCTGAACCTCCAGCGAGCCCACCATCATCATGTATTTTGTTATTATCTGTTGTCGTGCACATATATTTATATCTGCATCCACAAGTCCTAACTTAAGCAATGCTACCATTCTTTGCATGCTATGTACATATACATGAGTAGCGAAACATATTACACACCCATGGTTCTAATGTTATGTACATATACATGAGTAGCGAAACATATTACACACCCATGGTTCTAATGTTATGTACATATACATGAGTAGCAAAACATATTACACACCCATGGCTCTAATGTTATGTACATATACATGAGTAGCACAACATATTACACACCCATGGCTCTAATGTTATGTACATATACATGATATCTCTGGGTAACCTGGCTATGAAATATCCATTAATCCTAAGTATTAAATTAAATTAAATTAACCCTTTTGGAAAAGGTTATTAAACTAGACTTTCTGTTAATGTTAATTAATTAAATTAACTTAAAATCGATAATTCAATTACAAATTAGCGCGTGCTTTGCGCATATCTATCATATCATATCTACATATCTATCATATCATATGTAAATACTAGACCTGATGCACAGTATGTGAAGCAGCGTCAGCGAGAATGTACGTTTGACGTAATATTTAATTATTTTATTTATCCACATCCGGGCGGGGGCAGCCGAATTGTGCATCTCGCTTTCATTTCATTGGGGCAGCAGGCACAGTCAGCAGATCGCGCGGATTGCATTTTGCCGAACCCAGTGAATTATGACGGAAAATATGACCTGGACTAGGCAGCAGTAATTGACAGTAAAACAATATTTTTTGTTAATAAGAAAGTAATAATATTCAAGTAAAACGATAAATGATTATATTTTTATTATTATCTATTTACTGACAGTTTAAAAACGCATACTTAACAAACGAATGAGCACTGTTGCATACTATTAGGGATACGAAGCCTGTACCTGTTTCAGTTGATGTGACAGAACACAGCGAAATGTCGTACGACACAACGGGAGAGCCTTCGAGAGTCGGCGGACTGGAGCAGAGAGGATTGTCATAGAGTATATTCGCTTTCGTTCGCAACCACGCCAGTCCGCAGTCACACACCAGGCGGTTCTTGTCAATGGACAGCTCTTGCAGATGTGACATGCTATGAAAGAGGGTAGGACTCGTCGTCGTCAGGCGGTTGTTGTCCAGATACAGATACTTTAGATGGATAAGTCCGCAGAAAGCGTCTTCTGGGATCGTTTCGAACAGGTTATAGGAGAAGTCCACGTACTCTAGCCGTGGTAAATGACTAAACCATTGTTGTCAGACGGTTGCTGGACGGAGACAGATTCGTTGACCGGTTGAATCCATCGAAAGCGGCTTGTGGGATCG
This sequence comes from Lamellibrachia satsuma, assembly GCA_033239005.1. Classification (NCBI taxonomy): domain Eukaryota; kingdom Metazoa; phylum Annelida; class Polychaeta; order Sabellida; family Siboglinidae; genus Lamellibrachia; species Lamellibrachia satsuma. The sequence goes on along the minus strand of BSQZ01000223.1, from coordinate 26,203 downwards.
TTTCTAGCCGGTTATAGGAGAGGATCAGATACTCCAGTTGAGTTAACTGGCTGAACCAAGTTGCGTTCACTGTCATCAGGCGGTTGCCGGACAGATCTAGTTTCGTTAGCTGGCTGAGTCCATCGAAAGCGTTTTGTGGGATCGTTTCTAGCCGGTTATAGGAGAGGATCAGATACTCCAGTTGAGTTATCTGGCTGAACCAGGCGGCACTCACTGTCAGGTGGTTCTTGTCTAGATACAAATTCTTTAGCTGGTTGAGTCCACCGAAAGCTTCATATGTGATCATGTTGAGGTGATTGGAGGTGAGAATCAATGTATCTAGGATATTCCCGAGACCGGAGAACGCCCCCGGTTTAATTGTCGTGATACTTAGGTGGGACAATATTATGCGCGTGACGTTGACACCTTCAAAGGCGCCCGCTTGCAATGTCGACAATGTTGTCTCTCCGCTTATCTTCAACCGATAGTACGTGGTGCTCGAGCGATTGAACGGCGGCACCTGCGAGATGACGCCGAGATTAATGCAATAGATGCTCCCACTACTACAGCAGCAGTGAGGGTCGACGGCGGGACAGTCGCCGTGAGTCGACGACAGAGTGGCCACTACTAACATCGCGGTCAACGCCAACAGGCACGACTGACGAAAGGGGCACGATGGCTGCTCAGACTCAATGTAACGACACACTTCCGTCTTAACACCAGCAACGGTCGGCTCGATGTTTTGTGGAAGCGTCGTCGCTCGCATGGTTGCTTGGTACCTTTCTATAACTGAGTGATGCTAGAGTTGCGTTCCGTTTGAAACCAACTAGGTCGCACACCCGCAGCGACAGTCATTCAGTGTCGTCAGCCAGTTGTGACAAATCATGCCAGCACCTGCCTGTTGAGTGCGTGTTTTTTTTTTCTTATTTAAATCATCATAGCAGGTAGCGCAAAAATTTAGAGCACACAACAAACCTGTGAGAGGTAACTTTGAAATTGAATTACCATAAGTGTAGGCGTGTGGAAATTATGTTACTCGTCCTATTTTCTGTGCCGTGTGTATGATTGTTAAAATGTGATATAGTGCATAAAGGTTAGCTTCCATTTTTAAGTAAGCTGTGTACCAAACAAGTAATTACTACAGACAATTGTTATTCACTACTGCTGCTGCTGTCGCCACAACTGACCACCAATAATAATAATAATAATAACAATAATAATATAATAAATAATTACACGCATGCTAATGTGTGCATTTCTTAGAGAACATAGCGTGTGTGCTTCTGTCATAACTGAGAAAGTATTCTATTCTCATGACAGTCTTTTTCTGACATTTTCTAGTCACGTGCGCCATCTGGGGATCAAAAAGGGACTAATATATTACAACATCTCCGCCACAGATGGCAACACATGTAGACGTGTGTGTGTGCGCTTTTGTCTGATATATGGAGTAACTGCGAAACACTATATATACGTTTTATATCAACACATTGAAATACTTATGTGTTGTTTAATACATAGAACCTGGTAATAATATAGTATTATATTATATATGCTGGAAATAATATTGATGTTGCTGTAAAGAACATGTTTAAACTCGGTCAAGCTGTTCCATATATAAGTCAGAGAAATAAGTCAGAGAATTACAGACCAGTGAGTTTAACGTCAGTGATTTGTAAATTATTAGAAAGGTTAATTAAAGACCATATGGTGGACTTCCTCGTTAAGCATAGATTATTAAATTCATCTCAACATGGATTCCTTAAAGCGAGGTCATGCTTAACAAATATGTTGTTTTTTGGAAGAAATCACTAAGTGGACAGACGTGGATCGCCAGTAGATATTATCTACTTAGATTTTCAGAAAGCTTTTGACAAAGTGCCACATCAAAGATTGCTACTTAAATTAAAAGCCCATGGTATCGGGGATAGCATAACTGACTGGATAGAACAATGGCTGACTGACAGAAGACAACGAGTTGTAGTAGATGGCGAAGTTTCAAATTGGTTTTGAGTGGGGTACCTCAAGGATCAGTATTAGGACCTATATTATTCTTAATTTATATAAATGACTTGGACGAGAGTATTACAAGTAACGTACTGAAATTTGCGGACGACACAAAACTGTTTAGAAAGGTTAATACTGATGGTGATAAACAACATTTACAAAACGATCTAGACAGATTAGTAAAATGGTCTGAGAAATGGCAGATGCTGTTAAATTTTGGGAAATGTAAATGCCTACATACAGGACATGGGAACTTGAATGTAAACTATAAAGTGGGAGCTACTGTTCTTGGTACTACTGTAAAAGAAAAGGACTTAGGAGTTACAATAAGCGCTGATATGAAAGTTTCAGAGCAGTGTGGTATTGCAGCTTCAAAGGGTAATCAAATTCTTGGATTGATTAGAAGAAACATAACATACAAGGGAAAAAGTTAATTATACCTCTTTATAAAGCAATAGTTAGACCTCATTTAGAATACTGTATACAAGCATGGAGACCATATCGTAAGGATATAGATACGCTTGAACGCATACAAAGGAGAGCAACTAAAATGATTCCAGAACTTAGAGACCTTAGTTATGAAGAACGCCTGAAAGAATGTGGTTTAACAACTCTAGAGACAAGGAGGTTAAGAGGAGATCAGATTGAAGCTTTTAAGATATTGAATGGGTATGAAAATATTGATAGAAATATGTTTTTCTCACTCAAGAAGGATAGCAAAACTAGAGGACATGAGGTAAAATTAGTAAAGGATCAATGTAGATTGGACATCAGGAAGCACTCGTTCTCACAGAGGACAATAAATGAATGGAACAAACTGTCTACAGATTGTGTAACTGCTAGCAGCGTGAATATGTTTAAAAACAAGGTTGACACATATATCAGGAGGGCGGGTTATAAGTAGGTGAACATTGTTGGACTCTCGATAAGCCAATGGCTTCCTTGTCCACTTGCCATCTGGGCCTTTGGCTTGGATGGCAAATCTTGTTAAATCTTGTTAAATATCCGATGTTCCTTAGCATTCAGAACGGGGATTTATATGTTCCTGAAGCTAGCTTGGAGAACTATGAACCCATTGTCTAATTGTCTAACAACTGCGAATACATGAGAGAGATCTAATTTTTTCATGTTTAACGTTCTAAAAGAAATGAGAATTTGGGGTCTCCTGGGAAACCACTGGGATGAAATGGGACGCCTTTCGGGGATAAAGTGGGACATCTATAAGAATTACAGCTATGTGTATCTAAGCTCTGATTGACGTTTTAATGTCATGGGATTGAGCACACTATGTCATCCTTAATGCGAGCAGTTGTGATTTTGCATTAAGGTTTAGGTAGAATAGCTTGGATTTGACAGTTGTTGACAGTTGCTATATTTTGTACCTTCAGCGTCAGAAACGTATTTGCACCTGTTGGCTCTTCTTACGTAATCCATCTTCACAGTTACGATTACAATTACAATTACTACGTAATAATAATAAATAGTTTCATAAAAATCATCCAAATAAGGGTGACTTAGGAATATCTACGAATTACATTGGGATTAGCTTCACGCCCATAGCTGCACAAATATACAACCGCATTATACTAAACATAATTAGACCACATGTAGATCCAATCAAATCCACTCCTGTGACATTCCTACACCATTTCGTGAGGCCATTGGACGAAACACTTCCAGAAAATCAGTAGAGCGCCGAGTCTTCCGGGCACTACTTCCTGGGTTGGTCAAATGTGCGGACAGTGATCCAACTTGGACGTGGGCGGACCACTGCAGTGCAAGGGACAATTTGTAGCGCACACGGAAGTTAAAGTCCAGTCATTCCACTTCCGTATTGTCGTTGTCGGTGCACGGGTTAATAACCTTCTGTGTCGCAGCGGCGCCAGTCGCATGGGCCTCATTCTCAAAGTTAACGAGTTTAAGGGGGTGTTCAGTTATATCGGATGCCTCAAGACTGAGCCCGTAAAGATCGTGCTGCGGGGTGGAGCTGAGCCATATGCGCTGAAAGTCGCTGAAGGGGGAACTAAATCTTCTCCAAGCAGCAGTCTGAATTTGCGTTGATCTGCAGAAGCTCAACCAAGAGGTGACAATAGATGACGTCATTTCAAAGCTGACCGACGTATGCTGGGCGTCCATACGGCCAAAAATATTTTTATACAGGAACATCCTTAGCTGGGTCTCATGGTATATCGGGACACAGTCATAGCCGCATCGGTATGCAGCCCCGATCAACTTAATATGGGTCGTCACTTCCGCACGACCCGGACAACCCTACGACGGGCACTGGGGCCAAGCTGGCCCAACCCAGACCTGGTCCGTCAGAAGAACTATGACGCAAAGTAGTCATACCAGTTCCACTTGAACCGTCGCCGCGGGCTACATTCACTGTTGTCACTGTGCCCAGGTGATATGGTGAGGGTCAAGAATGATTTCCACAAGAACTAGACCAAGAAAGGGTGGTGACTAACTCAACCAACTCCCCACGATCATACACCGTGCAGACAGAGTCTGGCATCTACCGTCAAACCAGGCCTCAACTTCAAGCTAGTAGTGTCACATTCAACATCACGTCAGTGGCAGTGCACAGCCGCGATTTCCGTTGACAAGTGCCAGAAGGTGTCAAATCCACCTGGGCCCGAGGTTATAAACCGTACTCAACTCAATTGAGCACGGTTTCATGCTCAAGCCTCGCTTTCACACTATGCTCAAACTCAGGCGAGGTTATAAAACATTTTGAGCACGAAATCGTGCTCAGCGTTGAGCACGAAATGCTGAAATCCTGAGTATGCTCAGGACCGTGCTCAACGCCGTGTTCAAGCATAAATAAAAATGGCAGCTCACGCATAAATTTATTGAAGTCTTTGAAAGTTCGTCCGTTTTCAGAAGATAAGCTGTCCGATTTTAGGGTCCAGGCCGCCTACTTCCGAGTGTTATCCGTATGAAGACCTGATGGAATACGAAATGTGTGAAAGATTTTGTTTGATGGCTCAAACTGCACTATTTAACGAACATTTGCCGAATGTAACCGCAGCAGCAACATACACCGCAAAACAAGTGACAGTTTAATTTTAGCATATCATCTATTAATTTCAGTCACTTTACTCTGTAATACTACACCCATATAAAAGATAGACTGGACTAAAATTATAGACTACTAACAGTGGGTAATCCCCGTGACACAAACATGTGACACCCGACATCAAAACTAAGCCTAGGCTAAGGGGGCAAACAAAATTAGTTGTTAACACCGCTATTTCTTAGTTTTGACAAATACTTCAGTTTCTGGGTTCACTGCGCAACAATCTGAATACATCACTGTGTACCACACAGAGTCTTCTACGTGACTCTGACGTATGGTTCCACCAGACAAGTGAATAGACTATAGTTCAAGTGTATAGCCATAGGTACATCATGATCTGAACAGAGTAGTTTTTACATATTCAATACACATACAATGATCAAAACTATGAAACTGAACCTTTGTCTCACAAAATGTTTATTTTTGTACTCCTCTTTCCAGTAAGTGTGTATTGTTACACGCATGTATAGATTATGGAAACAATGGACATTCTTATGAAATATTAAAACAAAATATTATAATGAACCACGGCACGGTCACGGATTTAGATAATGTCATTATTGTTTACCTTTGACAATATAAATATAGTATATTTTTGTAACGAAATTGATGTTATATTAACACTTGTATTCATTAAAAAAGCACCATGTTCCTCGGTACATTTCCAGAAGTTCTAGTTACCACGCTGTAAATGAACATGGCAAACATGATTAGGCTGCCGAATCGCTTAGTTGGGGCATAATCTTAGCCTGGCTGCGAGGTATTACTTTTTGCTATTTTTAATGTTTAGGCAGTTTTATCTTGTGATTCGTCTCGTTCTGTCTGTTAAATGGTTCACTGCGTGCTCGACTTTCCACACACCGTGTGATATTGGTGATGGGTTGATTTTTCTCCGGCGCTTTTTCCCGCAAAAGAGACGCTTGCAGCCGAAATTCTTCGTCCACCACTGTTTATATGCAGAAGTATCTTTGTTATCTTTTTCAAAAAGAAAGTTCCACTTGGCCGCTTGTGCTTTTGAAAAACCCGCGTCGTTTCGTACTCAGCGGAGTACGTACTCAAGACTTTTGAGCACGAACACTCTGGTGAGCATGAAATCTCAGACTTGAGCACAGACTTGAGCTTGAGTTCGAGTACGGTTTATAACCTCGGGCTCGGGCCCTGGACACCCAGTATACGAGGTGCCGTTGAGCCCGTCTCTAACACCCCCAAGCCTAAGAGACTATTTGAGGAGTGATATCTAGGACATCTACGATAGTTTGCCAGGATGTCCAATTTCGTTTTTGTTTAACCCAAGTAACCAATATTACTAGAAAAGACAATACTCGAGAGGCACTGTTAAATACATTGCCGTCAATCTATACAGTGTGGGCATGGATACACATAAAGAGGGGAGATGTCGTGTATTCCCAAGTCTAGTCATGCCGGGCTGACTATGCTGCCACCTGGTAGAGTTGCTGAATAAAGATTTGCTTGTTGTCACGTGACGTGTCGTCTTAATAAATATCAGTAAATACTCACTGTCGTCCATATTCCAGAACTTATGACAGCCATATTGGTTCTCTACGACAAAAAATTATGTAGATGTCTTGTCTGTAGGTGGCGAGAGTGAGATATTTGAAAGATCGACTGGTGTCCTACCTGGTTGTAATTATGCTCGATGGAAGTCAAGTTTAAATATCTATCTTAAAAGAAGATTGTTTAAGAGGAGTGATTGAAACAGGTGCAATTAATTTATTTGGCAGAAACATGGATTGTCACCAACATAATATACAGGAACGATTGTGTGGATGCTACACACGACTTCTACGTAAACTGTTCAACATCTCCTCAACAAAACACATGCCAAACACATACTTTTACATGCAAACACCAAATATATAAGAGACAATTACAAGGAGGCGAGCCCAATTCGGTGTAAAGAAAAGGCGATAGAGATGGTTACTTGGTAATCAAAACGTCGACATCGAAGAGATGGGAGACCATGCAAAACGTACCCAAATTAACTTGCACTTGAAGTCGGGATAACAGTTCCTGAACTTGAACATGCTACGCAGGACAGAGCCGAATGGTGAACATTAGACCCGTCCTCCGCATTACTAGCAGTCGCTAAGCAACGTGTTGTGTGTACGCAAAACTGGCCCATATAGCTAATAGATATTTCAATAAGCCGTGACATGTTTATGGACATAGCGGCCCATAGGCAAAACTAATTCCCTTTGCTGATAGCGCACTAATTTCTATTGCATATTCGCTACTTACTATGAACATTTCAGCAAGATCGGCACAAAATTCTAGTGTCTCCATTTGTATTGAAAATTGTGTGATTTTGTCCGCTGTTTAACTGCTTTTTAGCGCCCATTGAAATCCTTACATATATAGTTTGTTGCCGATAGCAAGGATAGATGGCAACACTGCATAGTTCCAACGTGTGCGTTTTCATGGCATTTGCATATATTTGTTAGTGTCTCCAGGGGTGCTGAAAATTTACTTTTTCTCAGAATTTTAAATTTTCTATTGGCAAGCTGGATGTCGTTTCTTTCAAATAAATTCATTGATCTTTCCATTACATTTGCCTTGTTATAGTTACTTAATCAGCTGACTGTATCGGTGGTGTCATGTTACATACCAGCTTAGTAGATTAAAATTTCGGATTGCTTAACGCCACAACATCAATAAACTTACCTCGAGTTCACGAAGTCATGGATGCCGTCAATGCTACTCGCTCATTGGTAAATCACAGCACGTGACTGTGCTGCAAGCGCCCCTTGCGGATCGGATAGTTTATGGGTTGTTGGTAATGGGACGTGTACAAGAATACGTGAGAAAGTATTGAGGTAAAAAACGGCCTTTGTTCATGAAACTTACCGAAATGAGTTTATCTTTCTCATAGCAGCACATATAATGCAAGTGGGTCGGTCTGCTAACTTGAATCTGATTGGTTGATTGAAAGTGGTAATGTTATCAGTGTACCTGAGGCTGGCTGGTAGTTTGTTACACAGGTGTGCTGGTAGTTTTTTTGCAAAGGTTTGTTCGCCTTAGGTGCCGGTCTGTGCGCGGCAAAGTCACCCTGACCTAGGACTCCCGCTCCCCGGGACTCACGCTCCCCGGGACTCAAGCTCCCCAGGACTCACGCTCCCCGGTACTCACCCTCCCAGGGACTCACGGCCCCGGGACTCACGCTCTCCGTGACTACCGCTCCCCGGGATTCACGCTCCACGGGACTCACGCTCCCCGGGACTCATTCGACTCGATTGTAGCGGCGTCCCTCATTCGACTCGGTTGTAGCGGCGTCCCTCATTCGACTCGGTTGGAGCGGCGTCCCTCTTTCGACTCGGTTGGAGCGGCGTCCCTCATTCGACTCGGTTGGAGCGGCGTCCCTCTTTCGACTCGGTTGGAGCGGCGTCCCTCATTCGACTCGGTTGTAGCGACGACCATATTTTCATCCCACGCAGCTGCAAAGCCGCCAATTCATCGAGCATATCTTTGTGCGAATTTCTCAGAAGGTCTCGCTCATAGACTCTAGCGCTGTCATCGTACGATTAACTAGGCTTTTCGGGTCCCCGTCGGTGACGAAACAGCGTGCTTGCTCGTGCCATAGACGACGACGTTCACCGTCCGCTGAAGCGCTGCAGCGAAATGTACCTCGATTCGTAGGCTGCCTTTTTTGTACCAGGTTGAAATGCCGTCTGTGACAACAATTACGCGACGATCTACATACTAACGTTACTCATTGCTAACATATCAACACAACTTCAGTGCTATTAACTATATTGAACCTACGCACCCAATTACTTTTCGTTTGGCTATAGGAATACTAGACCCTATACGTGGTATCATATCTTCATTCGTGAGCGTGTGCTGTGTCTCTTGTCAGACAGCCACGGCAGACAGTTACAGCGATACTGTCAGGCATTGCATATTATAGCGAACTGTTCTTTTTACCCGTAGCCCTGCTTCGGATTTAGGTCTATTTTATATATTATATTATTATTATGTACCAATGCGTTTTACATTTTCTATCACATTAATTAATACTTAATTAAACGACACAAGACATCAGGATCTGATAACAGCGACGTATTCAACGAACACGACAACAACAAATTAGTTAATTAAAATACCAGTTGAACACGGGATAGTTTACCTCCGCTGTCGTCGTCACCGATCTCTGTACGGAGTTGTCTACAGCCACAACGACAAGACTCGTACAAACCGGTGAACATGGCCTTCAGTTTTTGTCGAGTCGAGCGGTGAAAAACCTTGTACCGAAAACTGTTCATGAACGAATTGCAGCGGAGCAACCAAAATGCGAAAAAATAAATAAACACAACTTGTTCCTCTCGTAAGATGTAAAGAATAATCAACAAATGGCACTGAAAGAGCCAGAACTAAAATGAGCCAGAGATACAAAGAGCCAGCGCTACAAAACAAATGACGAGGACGTTTCTGGCAGAGCGAATCGCCTTTACAGTCACCCTACCTAATTCGTCGACGCATCCGCTTGTAAAGTATAGGCCAGTTTGGTTTAATTAGTTTTTTATGCGCTAATGTTTAGTAAGTCATTTGGAAGTTTATTCGATGTGTTAAGCCTAGATTAACAATAGAAAAACAGGTTTCTAAAAGTTTATAGTTAAACCACCCAAGTGGATATGGACACAATCCATATGGTGTCAAAGATTGATGGTACTGTTTAGACACTTCAGCATTCCCTTTAATCCTGACATTTGCTAAATTGCTCTGACCCGAGGGTCAACGTAATTGGGGAACCGAGAAGGAGCCCTGGGAACCCTGGATTTGGCGCAGCTCCAAGAGTTCAAAAGTTTAACTTGCAAAATTGGGAAAGGAAGACTGGCAGTCGTCATTGTCAAGTGGTTGAGAGGGTGGGTGGATTTAACAAGTTGACCAATAGTAAAGCGTATTGGGTATTTAAGCAACCACAGCGCCTCTAGTGACGGCGTCTGATTTTGGAAAACTGGGAGTATAAATACCCCGGAGGAGCGTTTACAAGGGGGCGGCAAGACTATTTTAAATTCACACTTAGGTGTGTAGTCATGCTGAATTTTAGGCATCAAAATTTTCAGTAAGGGTGGTCCTGGCGGGCCATACCTGCTTTAGCATTAGAATTCAAAATTTCCGGCCAGAATTTTATTGTCAAATCTTCTAGATTTTAAGAATCTGTATACAGTTTGAGTGATGTTTACATTCACTACTTTTCTTTACGGTTTACAGTGATAGATGTCTTCACTGTTATTTTTATTTGTCATCGTGAGTGATTATATTGCTACTATGTACGTAGCCGTCTGATGTACAAGATTAAAATCGTTTCGAACCTGGAGAACAATGCGTTGACTACACTTCTGTAGTACTCTATGTACTCATTGGTCGAGTGAGTACAAATTCAGTTATAAATCTCGACCTGGCGAGCGCAAAAACGACGGACAATCAAAATATCCTTCGTTGTGAGAAATGCCTCCTGGACCATTGCGTGCGGCCCCGAAGAAGACAAGAAGAGGGAGGCATATACGTTACATTGGCGAGCGACGCCAGCGATTTTTTTCGGCGTACACTGACTAGCGTACATTGGTGAGCGACGCCAGCGATTTTTTTCGGCGTACACTGGCGAGACGCGCGAGCGATTTTTCGGCGTACACTGACGAGCGCACTTTAAAACGTACATTCACGACGATTACCAGCGACGATCTATTAGAGAGGTATGTGTCTCTCGAACTTATAATCGTGATGTTTCACTACCCTATTGACGCTATGCGGAACGAAACATTCCTTCATTCACATTTGTCATTGGACGAAAACGAACAGTGATTTTTTTTATTTACGTTAATTGGTTTACGAACATTTCAAAATGGATGCGGCACAATTTCAAAACTACACATTAGGACTGGCACAACAAGAAGCCGAAAGACGACACATTCGAACACAACGCGAACAAATTCGAGATTTAATACGTCAGACACAAACGTGCGATGGTTCTACGACAGCCGCTGTTCGAAATTGGATCCGAGAGGTTACGTTGGCTTTCAACCAGGTTGGTGCGGACAGTATTATAGAAATTGCAACTAAAACTGTTTCCGGACCTTTGCGATTTGAACTTGAGCGATATATCGAGGGAGTAATCGTTGCAAATCAAGTCGCAAGAGCAGCTATTCTTTGGGCCGATTTGCGTAACCATATTTCCGCCCAGTTTCTCAACCCAGATGAATCTGCTGTGTTACGTGATGAACTGGACAAAATTCGTCAATCCGTTTACGAACCAACTGCCCAGTATGCTCGACGATTTCGAGATATCGCTGATGTGGCATATCCTACAGCACACCGCAACGCCGACCAGGAACGTCTCCTGATTAAAGCTTTCGCTAGAGGATTGAAATCCAACGAACTAGCACGAAAACTCGTCGAGCAGTCGCCTGCTACGATAGAAGCGGCATTCGTAGACGTCACACGATTCTGTGAGCGACAGGACGCTTACACTCGCCTCGGACGGGACGAGCAGCCGATGGAAGTTGGCATGATGGGGAAGCCGGCCTCCGATTCCACTCCGCCATTAATCAAAATGGTTGATTCCCTTTCGTCGACAGTGGAGAAGCTGGCCACGAAAATCGCCAAGATCGAAGCGCGCAGCCCTGCCCCCCGTGATGCGTCCACTCACGCGACTAACGACCGTCGTAACGGGACACCTGTCAATACGAACACCCGCCGTGTTCCTCGAGAGGACACCCGCACAAGACGCCAGCTGCTTTGCTTCAACTGCGGCAAGCCGGGACACTATGCTAGGGAATGTCATCGCCGTTATTCACAACGCAGGTTGTCGGAAAACGGGCATTCGTCTTAGATCATAAAGGTCAGGTAAGCGGGCGGCCTACGGTCAACCTTATTCTATCTGGTATCAAGGTGACTGCCCTTGTAGACACAGGCGCCTCTTGTACTCTTCTAAGACGAGACATTTTTGACCTTATTGTAAGGAGAACGCATCGTGCATGTTTACTAGAGCATTCTGGACCATTGCAGGGTTTAGGTGGAGTGTCACTTAAAGTATGTGGTAAAACACAGGTTGCTATATCAGGGATTATTTCTCCTGTTGAGGTAGTAGTGTGCGATGAATTACCACACGAAATGATATTGGGTGATCCTTCCTTGCGACAGGGTAGGAGTGTGATCGATTTAACACGAAATGTGTTTACCTGGTTCTCCCAGAAATGGCCTTTAAGATGTCACTTACAAGATGGTTATACTAGCATTGGTCCAATTGCGCCCGAAACAGGCAGTAGTGAAATTAACAAATTAATCCAACGAAATTCCGATTGTTTCTCTGCCAAGGGAGAGCGAAATGGTAATTGTTCAACAGGTGCCTTGCGTATCAAAACACATGGGCCTCCGATTTGTCAGAAAGCGTATCGTATGCCTTTAAGTAAGAGAAAGGTAGTCGAAGAAATGATTAAGGAAATGCTAGATGATGACATTATATGCCCAAGTAATTCGGCGTATTCTAGCCCTATTTTGCTCGTTCCAAAGAAGGATGGCGAGTCTCGTCTGTGTGTTGATTACCGCAAACTAAATGAGGTAACACAGAAAGATGCTTACCCATTACCACACATTCAAGAAATCTTTGATTTAGTAGGCGGGAGCACGATTTACTCAACGTTAGATTTAAAGGCAGGTTATTATCAAATGCCCGTGGCCGAGGAAGATAAACATAAAACTGCTTTCCGATGCCATTTAGGTCATTATGCCTTTAACAAGGTCCCGTTTGGTCTTAAATCAGCTCCAAATTTCTTTCAAAGAGAAATGAATAAGATCTTGGCTGATTTGATTGGCAAGTGTGTCTTTGTATACATCGACGATATTCTGGTGTATAGCAAAACTGAACACGATCATATCAAACACTTGCAACTCGTCTTTGACAAACTTAGGGATGCCGGACTTAAACTTAAGCCGACAAAATGTGCATTTGGTTTACCAGAAGTAAAACTGTTAGGCTATGTTCTTAATGCTGACGGAATTACAACAGATCCGGATAAAGTTTACGTCATCGCTAAACTGAAACCACCGACTACAGTCAAAGAAGTTAGATCGATGCTTGGCATGTGTAATTACTACAGGAACAGCCTACCAAATTATGCGACAGTAGCTGAACCATTAATTGCTTTGACACGTCAAAACGTTAGATTTTCGTGGGACGACGACAAACAAGCGGCGTTTGACGAATTGAAACGGTTACTGACGTCATCACATGTGATGGCGGCTCCTGACATGAATCGACCGTACCAACTTTATACCGATGCATGTCAATATGCGATTGGAGGGATACTGGTCCAGGAATCTGATGACGGGGTAGAGAAAGTAATCCAGTACGTTAGTCATATTTTGTCTAACACACGACGTAAATGGGCGACGATCGAGAAGGAAGCATATGCCGTTGTATTCTGTATTGAGAAATTACGAGCATACTTGTTTGGGTCTCAGTTTCATGTGTACACCGACCATAAACCTTTGTTGAGTCTTTTCACGAAAGCGTTGAATAACACGAAAATACAAAGATGGGGCATTCTTCTAGCTGAATTTGGAGCAACAATTTCTTATCGATCCGGTCGACACAACATTCGCGCTGATATGTTATCTCGTATAAAACATACCGCGAATAACAATGTTGCTGTGATAGACACAGAAGATATTTTTGACCCGGAACTGATGACAAATGACGATGACATAACGGACATACTACCACTACTCCATGACGGACTAGATTTGAAAGCAGTAGCACAGGATCAACGCCGCGAATTTCCTGAATTATGGCAATTAGCCAAAGCCGATGATGACTATGAGATTTTAAACGGTGTTTTATACAGTCTGAAATCCCCCAACCTACACGCGCCTTTATATCCTCGTTTAGTTCTCCCTACAGGCTATCGCGAAGCTGTCATTTCACGCGCACATCAAGAATGTGGCCATTTGTCTGTCTGGAAGACTGTACGTCGAATAACAGAAGCCTATGTGTGGAAAGGTTTACGTAAAGATGTCCGAGCACAATTACGAAATTGCGCAGTTTGTCTAACAAATAACCGACATTTTCAAAGCCATGCTATGGGAGACATGCCAATTGCATCATACCCCATCCAAATTATAGGTGCCGATTTAATCGGACCGCTAGTGGAGTCACCCACAGGGAACCGCTACATTCTCACAATCATTGATTTTTGTACCGGTTGGGCCGAAGCTTTCCCCTTACCTAACAAAACTAATGAAAGTGTTTGGAACGCCTTTGCAAACGGATTCATATGCCGTCATGGCGTACCGGAAGTGATTATTACAGATAACGCGAAAGAATTTACAGCTTTTGAATTCGAACGATATCTCAGTCAAATCGGAATTGAGCACCGCACAACAACCCCAGTACATCCACAATCAAATGGCAAAATTGAGAGATTCAATAAATCAATTAAAGAACTGATTCAGAAGGCAGTAAATAATGTACCTTCCCGCTGGGAAAGTGTTTTGAACGACGCCCTACTTGCGTACCGCGCATCTGTCTCCACAACCACCGGTTATACACCGTATTTCTTGATGACTGGCCGACACATTCGTATGCCTCTACAAAAAGGCACTTCGCATTTCTAATGACCAAACTTTTGGTAATCGACTCGATGAATTGGCTCGAGCTTTGAAAATAGCTCGTGCCATGACTGAAGATAGTCGTAAACACAACAGAGAAAGGTTAGCCAGGAAAGCTAACGCCCGTCAAATTTCACCTGGAGATTCGGTGATTATTAAATCAGAAGCGAGAGTGACTCTAACTTCTAGGTGGGACCCACACTGGACAGTAACCCGAGTAAGGGGTCCAGTTATTTCTCTCCACCACCAACAGACAGGGAAAACCAAAGTGCTAAACGCAGAAAAATGTCGAATCGTTAACCCCGAACAAAATTGGGACTCGTGCAATCCGCGTCCAATTCGTCATCAGGTTCCTAGCACTACTCGCAGACGACTTGCTGCCCATACTGACAGTAACGACAGACCGATGAACGTTGACACTGGCCCTAATCAAATTCGAGACGGTCCCTCTGTGAAGCCTGGTCAGGTCACACGTAAACGACTTAAGCGACGTAAGCGAGAACGCAGCTTATCATCCAGCGATGGATATGACCCGCCCCGCGAGGACAGACAGCCGAACCCCAGGCTTACCCGACGCGCGACGGACAGATCGCTCCGCCCCAGGACACGGTCTGTGACTGCTCGCGAAGCAGCGGACAGATTCGACAGTGACAGTGAGTCATTATCGACGACGAAGTATTTTAGAAAGCGACGCAACTTAGCGCCGCCGACTGAGACTGAAATAAAGCGACAGAAATGCGCAGCTATAGCGCTCTGTGTGTATTTCACACACTGATGGCAATTGCAAAATCGACTGAATACGTCCATATGGACGTACGTTTTATAAACCGTATCTACTTAACAGATTCCTTGTAACAGGCGGTGATGAGATCACATGGCGACATGGGTAGTTATCATTACGATAGCAACGCCGACCGAAATCCCGGGATTACGCTTTAAATTACAACGTTTCAAATTGGTGACTGGCGACATGACTCGATCCACGACGTAGCAAACGCGACAGTTGAGTCTAAGAGTATACGTATCGCTGAAATTAAAAAGACAAATGTCCATCCCGATATACAGTGCACGGTATAACGAGGATTACGCGACATGTTCGATTTATTGTCAAAAACATTCTTTGGACCAGCGACCGACATCGACGTTCGTGAATGCCAACGTTAGTGCGACTCTACAGCCGACGAAACTAGCGTATTTATTAACTTCGGTAAACCAAATGCTTTCAGTAATTAGCTAAAACCCATGATCAGCTAGTGAAGTTTCGTGAGAATATTATTGGTTTACAAGTGAAACACAAAAGGCATAGTTAGAATTAGGTTTTCTAACAAAGGATTTGCTTAAACAGACAGGAATTAATGCGTATTCTGACCTTCGCTAATCTCCAATGGTACTTTTCTAATGTGGAAAACGTATCCGGGACATGTATCCTGTACTGTAGCAATTGTTATATTGTGTTTGTTCGTGGTGGTTGGAATGCTTTATAAGAGTACTGTGTCGACACTGAAATGGTGTCACAAATGGACAGTGAATCATGTCGTAACGTGAGAGACCATGTCGAAACCGCTAGCTGTTAAAGATGTCGACATACTTATTGTAGCACATGAATTGATTTGTGTGGATTGTTGATGTATTCTTGCTTTTATCATAGCACTGTGAAGCATCATTTTATGATTGTTTATGTAGCTTTTATATACAACTGTGTATTATTGATACGCACTGGATTATCTGCCAACGGACATTGATTTGTTTAATCGGCGTTTTTATCAGTGCTGGATATAGTAGAACGTATATTCTACATGATCATTTGCGTTTGTTCAGTGTCTGTGTATTTTCTGGTGCATTGTAACATGCATGTGATTATCGATGTTTTATTCTGTACTTTGTATGATGCATGTATGTACCGACGTTTGTTTTACGGTACTTTGTAAAATGCACACGACTACCGATGCTGTATTCTTTGTACATTGTGTGGTACATGTATAAGTACTAACGTTTATATTTCTCGTATGTCAAAGACATATTGTCTGTTTTAGTGAAGGTATACTTTCATGGTATTCTAGCAAAGTCGTTGTTTAGACGTACGGTAGCAAAATCAAACTGACCTTTCCTTTAAGTTTTTTTTAATTGTTGTGTTAAAAACAACATGTTGTTTTGAACAAAAAAAGTGTGGGAGGAATGTAAAGTATAGGCCAGTTTGGTTTAATTAGTTTTTTATGCGCTAATGTTTAGTAAGTCATTTGGAAGTTTATTCGATGTGTTAAGCCTAGATTAACAATAGAAAAACAGGTTTCTAAAAGTTTATAGTTAAACCACCCAAGTGGATATGGACACAATCCATATGGTGTCAAAGATTGATGGTACTGTTTAGACACTTCAGCATTCCCTTTAATCCTGACATTTGCTAAATTGCTCTGACCCGAGGGTCAACGTAATTGGGGAACCGAGAAGGAGCCCTGGGAACCCTGGATTTGGCGCAGCTCCAAGAGTTCAAAAGTTTAACTTGCAAAATTGGGAAAGGAAGACTGGCAGTCGTCATTGTCAAGTGGTTGAGAGGGTGGGTGGATTTAACAAGTTGACCAATAGTAAAGCGTATTGGGTATTTAAGCAATCACAGCGCCTCTAGTGACGGCGTCTGATTTTGGAAAACTGGGAGTATAAATACCCCGGAGGAGCGTTTACAAGGGGGCGGCAAGACTATTTTAAATTCACACTTAGGTGTGTAGTCATGCTGAATTTTAGGCATCAAAATTTTCAGTAAGGGTGGTCCTGGCGGGCCATACCTGCTTTAGCATTAGAATTCAAAATTTCCGGCCAGAATTTTATTGTCAAATCTTCTAGATTTTAAGAATCTGTATACAGTTTGAGTGATGTTTACATTCACTACTTTTCTTTACGGTTTACAGTGATAGATGTCTTCACTGTTATTTTTATTTGTCATCGTGAGTGATTATATTGCTACTATGTACGTAGCCGTCTGATGTACAAGATTAAAATCGTTTCGAACCTGGAGAACAATGCGTTGACTACACTTCTGTAGTACTCTATGTACTCATTGGTCGAGTGAGTACAAATTCAGTTATAAATCTCGACCTGGCGAGCGCAAAAACGACGGACAATCAAAATATCCTTCGTTGTGAGAAATGCCTCCTGGACCATTGCGTGCGGCCCCGAAGAAGACAAGAAGAGGGAGGCATATATCTTACACGCTGATCGACTGCACCTGCGCCGAGACTTGACTGTCAGCTCGGACGACAGCGAGGAAAATTCGCACATTCGCACATTCGCGCAGTTCCGGACAAACCAACGAGATTAGGTACAACACTAACACCAACGCAGAAATGATTATGTTGTGTGCCTAGAATGTAAACCAGCAAACGTTTGTATTCCACGTCGGGTTAAGAATTAACCCTGAAGAAGCAACAGCGGCGCCGAAGATACACGCGGAGACAATGATTCTGTAGCAGCGATTTCTAGAGAGCAACTGCTCGTACCTAAGCGGCTTCGATACCGATACCATCTTAGACAAGGCTACCCAAGCCTGGCTGTGCATCGAAACGAAGCCGAACATCGACATGCATACCATGTTTATCTTGGGAAGGTATTGTGTCAAATATTGCACTCTTTGTGTAACTCTTGAACAGACCACAGCAGTGACTGGTCAGGCCGTAAGTCCGATACCTGCGTCAACCAGAGAGAGCGATATCTTGAAGTGAGCAGTGCAATCTTCGAGTATTTCTCCTTATTTCTCGAGAACAGACCCCAGCAATGACTGGTCAGGCCGTAAGTCCGATGTCTACGTCGTCTAGAGCGATATCATGGAGAGAGGAGTGCGATCTTCGCGTAGTTTTGTATATTTCACGAGAACAGCGATGAGCAGAGAGTTCACGGTGATATGTAGGACGATCATTGCAACGATTACGCCTGTTTTCACGTCGCTGTGTTCGATCGAATCTATGATAAAAAGAATATGTCACCTCGCGTTTGCACTCGTCAATATAAGTACGTCCGTACGTCCGCTAGAGAGAGTACAAAGTTGAACGTTGAATTTTAACTAATAAACGCAAATTATCGAATTCCGTTCAATTATTAACTTCAACGTGTTAACCAGTCATCCACTAGAAACGTGGTCTGTCTCTTCCATTAGTGATTGCTAACGTGTTGTTATCTCGTACTTCAGTCACGTCCTGGGCCGTACACCCAATGACACGTCGTCCTAGTGTAAAGTACTCAAAGTGTCAACGTGCACAATGCACCAACAATGAAACGGTAAACAACGACACCACCATCTATCAGCGCCCTCTACATATTCGCTGGCGAGTTCAACTGCCAACACACAGGATAGCGGTGTTCTAGACTGGGTTTTACCAACGATGTGACGGTTGAACTCACAGACACTAGATACCTTCCGCTCTAATATATAAAATAGACTTAAATCCAAAGCGGGGCTACGGGTAAAAAGAACAGTTCACTATAATATACAACGCCTGACAGAATCGCTGTAACTGTCTGTCGTGGTTGTCTGACAAGAGACACAACACACGCTAACGAATGAAAATATAATACCACGGGTAGGGACTAGTATTCCTATAGCCAAACGAGAAGTATATGGGTGCGTAGGTTCAATATACTTAATAGCACTGAAGTTGTGTTAGCAATGAGTAACGTTAGCGTGTAGATCGTCGCGTAATTGTTGTGACGGACCGAATTTCAACCTGGTACAAAAAAGGCAGCCTACGAATCGAGGTACATTTCACTGCAGCGCTTCAGCGGGCGGTGAACGTCTTCGTCCACGGCACGAGCAAGCACGCTGTTTCGTCACCGACGGGGACTCGAAAAGCCTACTTAATCGTATGATGACAGCGCAAGAGTCTATGAGCGAGACCGTCTGAGAAATTCGTACGAAGATATGCTCGATGAATTGGCGGCTTTGCAGCTGCGTGGGATGAAAAGCTGCTCGCCGCTACAACCAGAGTCGAATGAGGGACGCCGTTAGAACCGAATCGAATGAAGGACGCCGCTACAACCCAGTCGAATGAGGGACGCCGTTAGAACCGAATCGAACGAGGCACGCCGCTACAACCGAGTCGAACGAGGGACGCCGTTAGAACCGAATCGAACGAGGCACGCCGCTACAACCGAGTCGAATGAAGGACGCCGCTACAACCGAATCGAATGAGGGACGCCGCTACAACCGAGTCGAATGAGAGACGCTGGTACAACCGAGTCGAATGAGGGGCGCCGCTACAGCCGAATCAAATGGGGGATGCCGCTTCAACCGAATCGAATGAGGGACCCAGCTACAATCGAGTCGAATGAGGGACGCCGCTACAACTGAGTCGAATGAGGGACGCGCTGCACCGGACGATTCCGGTACATCTTTATTCCAGGCAACCCCTGCGATAAGATGATAGGACACCTACTCGGCTGTCAACCCCTGCGGTAAGATGATAAGACAACTACTCGGCTGTCAACCCCTGGGGTAAGATGATAGGACACCCACTCGGCTGTCAACCCGTGCGGTAAGATGATAGGACACCTACTCGGCTGTCAACCCGTGCGGTAAGATGATAGGACACCTACTCGGCTGTCAACCCGTGCGGTAAGATGATAGGACACCTACTCGGCTGTCAACCCCTGCGGTAAGATGATAGGGCACCTACTCGGCTGTCAACCCGTGCGGTAAGATGATAGGACACCTACTCGGTGGTCAACCCCTGCAGTAAGATGATAGGATTCCTACTCGGCCGTCTACCCCTGCGGTAAGATGACTACTCGGCTGTCAACCCGTGCGGTAAGATGATAAGACACCTACTTGGCTGGCTCCGTCAACTCCCCGCACTCGGCTTTAACTCGGGAACGTACGATCTGTACACTACCCTTATTCATTGCTAATATATCAACTCAATTTCATTGCTATTAACTAAATTGAACCAGCGTACTCAATGACTTCTCGTTTGGCTATATAAATACTACCCTACCCGTGGTATCATATCTTCTTTCGTTAGTGTGCGTTGTGTCTCTTGTCAGACAGCCGCGACAGACAGTTACAGCGATACTGTCAGGCGTTGTATATTATAGCGAACTGTACGTTTTACCCGTAGGCCCGCTTCGGATTTAGGTCACCTGTGGCAGATTTGGTTTATCGATGCTGCCATCGATTACTTCTCGTTTGGCTATAGAAATACTGGTCCCTAACCGTGGTATCATATCTTCATTCGTTAGCGTCATTGACGTCATCATATTCATGTCATCACATTCATGTCTTCAAATTCACGTCATCACATTCCCGTCATCACATTAACGTCGTCACATAAACGTAATCATATTCACGTCATCACATCACATGTACAACCGCGGGAATGGATGAGACGGCGAATTTGTAGAAAGGCGAGGAAATGGAGAAAAACGGCAAGTTAGTAGAACGCGGGAGAATTATAAAAAGGCGTGTAGAAACGGCGGTAAAATTGAGAAAACGGCGAATTTGTAGAAAGGCGGGAAAACATCACCAGTCGCTAGAAACGCTGCAGTGCGTAGGTCCGTGGAAACGGCAAAAAATGCGCGAGGATTGGCGGCGATGTCGTGTTATGGACTTCAAAACGAGTGGCGATTGCCCAGTAGCCGATTCGAATATCAATCTCAAACGAAGACCGCGTTGTTCAGCGGTTCTCCAGTGAGTTGTCAGATTGTTTATTTGTGCGGTTAACCGCAATGTACTGGGCAATTACTTCTATCGAGAGTGCCGGATTATCAACGTGGGGGGCCTTGCAGAAACTTGTTGCTGGTGCACATAACTAGACCTTCATCAACAAATGCCTCAGCAGAATCTTACACGTAAATGGTCAGACAACGTATCCAACTTTGGGAAAGGACCAAACAACTGCCAGTAGAACAAGAAATAACGAAGAGAAAGTGGAGGTGGATAGGACACACACTGAGAAAACCAGAAACAAACATCACACGACAAACACTTACATGGAACCACCAACGGAAGAGAAGAAGAAGAAGCCCGATAAACACCTGGCATAGATAAACACCTGGCAGACAGAAACATCTGGCAGAGAGAAACACCTGGCAGGGAGAAACACCTGGCAGAGAGAATCACTTGGCAGAGAGAAACACCTGGCAGAGAGAAACACATGGCAGAGAGAAATACCTGGCAGAGAGAAACGCCTGACAGAGAGAGAAACACCTGGCAGGGAGAAACAACTGGCAGAGAGAAACACCTGGCAGAGAGAAACACCTGGCAGAGAGAAACACCTGGCAGAGAGAAACACTTGGAAGAAAGAAACACCTGGCAGAGAGAAACACCTGGCAGAGAGAAACACCTAGCAGAGAAAAACACCTGGCAGAGAGAAACACCTAGCAGAGAGAAACACCTGGCAGAGAGAAAAACCTGGCAGAGAGAAACATCTGGCAGAGAGAAACACATGTCAGAGAAAAACACCTGGCAGAGAGAAACACCCGGCAGAGAGAAACACCCGGCAGAGAGAAACACCTGGCCGGGAGACACCGACAATGAAGGTAAGAAGATGAGATACACCGGGAGAGAAATGGAGAAAATGACGACAAACAGACAACAGCAGAGGAGCCTGGTCGATGGCCTATGATCCCAGAGCAGAGGAGCCTGGTTTATGGCCTATAATCCCAGAGCAGAGGAGCCTGGTCGATGGCCTATGATCCCAGAGCAGAAGAGCCTGGTCGATGGCCTATGACCCCAGAGCAGAGGAGCCTGGTTGATGGCCTATGATCCCAGGGCAGAGGTGCCTGGTCGAGGGCCTATGATCCCAGAGCAGAGGGGCCGGGTCGATGGCTTATGATCCCACAAAAGAGGAGCCTGGTTGATGGCCTGTGATCCCAGAGCAGAGGAGCATGGTCCATGGCCTATGATCCCAGAGCAGAGGAGCCTGGTCGATGGCCTATAATCCCAGAGCAGAGGAGCTTGGCCAATGATCCCAGCGGGCAAACAGACCAAAGTAAGTAAGTAACTAAGTAAGTTATTAACATACTTATTAACTTAAGAGATAAGCACCTGACAGAGAGAAACACCTGGCAGAGAGAAAAACCTGGCAGAGAGAAACACCTGGCAGAGAGAAACAGCTGGCAGAGAGAAACACCTGGCAGAGAGAAACACCTGGCAGAAAGAAACAACCGGCAGAGAGAAACACCCGGCAGAGAGAAACATGCGGCAGAGAGAAACACCCGGCAGAGAGAAACACCTGGCAGAGAGACACCGACAATGAAAGTAAGAAGATGAGATACACCGGGAGAGAAATGGAGAAAATGACGACAAACAGACAACAGCAGAGGAGCCTGGTCGATGGTCTATGATCCCAGAGCAGAGGTGCCTGGTCGATGGCCTATGATCCCAGAGCAGAGGAGCCTGGTCGATGGCCTGTGATCCTAGAGCAGATGAGCCTGGTCGATGGCTTATGATCCCAGAACAGAGGAGCCTGGTCGATGGCCTATGATCCCAGAGCAGAGGAGCCTGGTCGATGGCCTATGATCCTAGAGCAGAGGGGCCTGGTCGATGGCTTATGATCCCAGAATAGAGGAGCCTGATTGATGGCCTGTGATCCCAGAGCATAGGAGCATGGTCGATGGCCTATGATCCCAGAGCAGAGGAGCCTGGGCGATGGCCTATGATCCCAGAGCAGAGGAGCCTGGTCGATGGCCTATAATCCCAGAGCAGAGGAGCTTGGCCTATGCTCCCAGCAAGCAAACAGACCAAAGTAAGTAAGTATCTAAGTAAGTTATTAACATACTTATTAACTTAAAATTTAAAGGATGATAGTATTTTATGTAATTTACAAATGTATTTCATATACCAAATATTAGAGTTTTACTCTTTTTCCTCAGTTTCACCTTAAAATAGGTTGTCCTCGTAAACCAGTCCAAAAAAACATTACTGTATATTCACCCACCTATTAAACACAATATAAATAATATGAATACCTATCATAACTCGAATCATTATCCGGTGCCGTTATGCAATGTCTGAGCTACTGGCAAATATGCCATTACTATCCACCCATCATTCTATGTTAAGTGTTTTCCTGGTCCCTCCAACTTATAATCATAAGAACACTTCTATTGCGTGTAAATCCCAAAAAAACCCGAGCTCAGAAGTAGTACTGTATTATGTATGTTTATGATAACAGTACATTCGGTTCGGATGTCATACTGCAGTCAGGGACATGATAACATAAGGTAGAACAACAAGGTTATTGTGCCACATTACACTAGTATATCACATTAATTTATTTCAATAATACGTTTTATCGTAAGAGTAAAGCCAGGCCACAGCTACTGTGCCCGGCTTTCATACTGCTGTCCGGGTCGCGACACCGAGACACGTCCAGCGTCCGTGTTTGCTGTCATACTGCTCCATCCAGTACTACTAATAGGTGTGTCTACTGACAATTATCACATAATCCAACCTTTTAATTAAATTAATTTGAGTTGTTGATTCAGTTGGCCGTGGTACGGGGGGCTTCAGACCGGCTGAGTAGGTCGAGTCGAGACAAAGACGGTCAACGGATAAATCGAATGTACGAATACGTGGGCGTAGGGGCCGGTCCGGGCGTACCGGCCATGGCCGGACCACATTTTCCTAGGCCTAAAAATGCCCTGGCAACTAGCCAGAATGCCATAAAAGATAAACAATGGTTCACAGCCAAAACATTCCGTGCCTTATATTTATATAATTAAACAGGTCTATGCTTGCCTTCATTTGCAATTACTAAAACTACAAATTAGCACGCGATCGTATGCCGACGATTTGTATAGCTAATATTTTAAGAAATCGGTTATAAAATTACATTCAGCAGTCATCTGAGCTAGCCTATCGTCGGCCCGCGGTAGAAGTTTTAGAAATCGAAGGATCAGCGCTGTCAATCATGCATCACGTGAACTCTCCGCGGGCGAAACTAGATTCCCGCCCGCGATCGCTTCCTACCGAAAGACCGCGTCGTCTGCATCCTTGCGCCGTAGTAGATGAATGAATGTCTTGTAGCCAAAATGCCGACTAGATAAAGAAAAATTAGGGAAAGGGAGAAATGACCCTTGGCTCGAAGTCAATACGATCTCTCTTCGCTCATGTGTAAGTTACTCAGCCAACTAATATTATGCGTAATTAAATTCAGATGTTCAGACCGAATAAATCTGTAAAATGTAGTGTTGACCCATGACTGAGGTTGCCTATACTAGCTATCAATATAACTATGCCCTTGTTGAAAACATATATTTAAACAATAATTTTATTAAGCCTGCGTAAGCTAGGGCAGATTTACACGAGTGGTTTTTGTTTTTGTCTAGACACTAGTCTCTGCGTCTGCAATCTAGTCCAACTACTTCGGGGAAATGTCCCGGCGGACGCCGACCCCATTAACGCGTAGAACAAATAAACGCAGCCTTAACTGCTGCATTGTTTCGCCCAGTAACGCGTGCATTGTAATATTACAGGATTATTATTTGAGGAAATTCAAATCAGACAAATACAGACGGAGTTTGTCCGCGATTGCACATGTGACGATTAGCGCTAAAATATTGTTAAACATCATGTCTGTTTTAAATAAATGGCCCAGCAGCACAAACGTATCCAGGTTGTTTTATTGGGGGTGGTGGCAAAACCTCTCAGCGCAATTTGCATTAAAAACCTGCGCTCAAATTAACACAGTTTTGCACCACGTTATATACTGGTGTTGCATGAATTGGTCATAGTTAACGGAATAAGCCATTTTGCAAAGACACAGGATCAAATGGTTAAACTTCTGCTTTCTCCATTTTACAAGAAATTGCGACTGAATTTGACATTTAACACACCATATTGTATGCATGATATATTACAATGGTCTTGAGGAAATAATATATATACACGTGATCAAGAACACACGTTTCGTTTGCTGCCCATTGTTGGGACACTCTGGATCGGTGGCGTCTTACTGTCGTTTATGTTGTTGTTGGGACACTCTCGATCGGTGGCGTCCTACTGTCGTTTATGTTGTTGTTGTTGGGACACTCTGGATCGGTGGCGTCTTAATGTCGTTTATGTTGTTGTTGTTGTTGGGACACTCTGGATCGGTGGCGTCTTACTGTCGTTTATGTTGTTGTTGTTGGGACACTCTGGATCGGTGGCGTCTTACTGTCGTTTATGTTGTTGTTGTTGGGACACTCTGGATCGGTGGCGTCTTACTGTCGTTTATGTTGTTGTTGTTGGGACACTCTGGATCGGTGGCGTCTTACTGTCGTTTATGTTGTTGTTGTTGGGACACTCTGTATCGGTGGCGTCTTACTGTCGTTGATGTTGTTGTTGTTGGGACATTCTGGATCGGTGGCGTCTTACTATCGTTGATGTTGTTGTTGGGACACTCTGGATCGGTGGCGTCTTACTGTCGTTTATGTTGTTGTTGTTGGGACACTCTGGATCGGTGGCGTCTTACTGTCGTTTATGTTGTTGTTATTGGGACATTCTGGATCGGTGGCGTCCTACTGTCGTTTATGTTGTTGTTCAAACGT
>BSQZ01000222.1:60136-76381 GCA_033239005.1 Lamellibrachia satsuma | reverse complement strand
ATTATTATTATACCGAACTTATAAAGCGCTCGTTTCATACATAAAAGCCTGCTCAAAAGCGCTGTATACAATTAATATAATAATCATAGACAGTAAAAACAAAGCATAAAAAACGATAACATGATAGAAAAATGAAATATTATAGAAGACTGGATATAATAAGATGAATATGTATATACTGCTTTTAAAATGTAATAAAAAAACTGACTAGAAAGAGTTAAGCACCAAAATGAGCCAGGAAGAAATGTATTTTAGCAGCTTATTGAAGGTGTTCAGTGTTTTTTGTTTTACGAATGTGAGCCGGTAGCGCATTCACCAACTTAGTGGCTGAACACTGTCGCCGTAAGTAACTGTTCTAGCCCTTGTAACTTCTAGTGTCACTGAATCCATGGATCGTAGCTTTCTTCTTGGTTGTAGGGTTTTATATGTGTGCATCAGGATTTGGAATTGCACACGATAGTTAACAGGTAACCAGTGCAGGTTTTTCAACTCTGGTGTGATGTGGCTGTAGCATGATGTTCTGGTTACAATCCGTGCCGCGGTGTTCTGCACACGTTGCAACTTGCTAATTGATGTCTGGTGCAGTCCACTGAGCAGAACATTACAATAGTCTAGACGTGATGCTACAAGCCCGTTGACTAATGATTGTGTGGCATCGTTTGTGAGATAACGCCTAATGTGCCCAATGTTGCGGAGCTGATAGGACCAAGACCTTCAAACACTGTTCAAATGTTGCTCCATGTTCATGGCAGAGTCGAAGATAACACCCAGGTTGTTCACATTGTTCACTGATGTAATGTCAGTGTCGCCAACACGCACAGTAACAATTTCCATCTGCATGGCATTATGCTTGGATGTGAACAACACAACCTCAGTATTTTCACTGTTCAGTTTTAGCATGTTTATGCGCATCCATCTTTCAATGTCCGTGAGGCACCTCTCAATTAGTTCCAGGGATTCCGTTTGGGCTGCACCGTCCTTCGGCTTGAAAGAGATGTACAACTGGGTGTCATCCGCATAGAAGGGATAACACAGTCCATACCGACGGATAATAGCTTTGAGTACATGGTGTATTTCTTCGGACCGAGTACCGAGCCTTGTGGTACACCATATTCCAGGAGAACTAGATCGGAGTGCTCGCCATCTATGACCACTACCTGGCAACGGTCGTGGAGATACGATGCTATCCAACCGAGAGCAGCTCCGGAGATTCTGAATTTGTTCTCAAAACGATCCATAATCGAGAGCTGACAGATCGAGCATGACCAATGTGATGGTTTTAGTACGTGGTGCGTGCTTATCAATCAGCGATGTGAGTCCTTCATTAAAAGCACTCACCAAACCATCCACATCACCATGCGTAGTTTGTAACATGGAGAAATCCACAATGTCCTGCTTAAAAGCTTCCACGTCTATGGCACGTAGCTTCCTGAAGGAAGGTTTGGTCAGTGCCATGGTGACACCGACAGCGAAGTGAGTGAGTGAGTGAGTGAGTGAGTGAGTGAGTGAGTGAGTGAGTGAGAATGTTAAGGCAACTTGGTCAATGGATAATGCAGACAAAGATAGAGGCAATTAACCCGTGTCATATTCTCCCACTATATTATTAAATAGCTAAAGGAAGATCGCGTGTTGACAAAATGCAGTCAACATTAGCCACTAATTGACACCGCTCCCGTATATGGACGTAAAATCGTGTTATCCGGGTTGGCATTTCATACAATTTTGTAATCCTGTTTTTATAATAACCCAGCTAATATGTCCGACTGATTTAATGTTTATTGCACAGCTAAATAACCCCGCTTGTTCTCGTCAGTAGCATTGATCACCGGTAGGCGGCAGCACGCTTTGCATAGCGTGTTTATAGCAATCATGTCGTTTTGTTTGGTTGGAATTCGTATTCTGTGAAATCCGCATACCGTTCTCTATTGGTTTTGCGACCTAGCAGTATCAAATTCCGATGCAAATTTAGTATCGCCATCTAACAGGCTACGAAATATACCATCAGCAAACGAAATCTGCTAGGAAACACCAGGCGATTGTTTTATTTTTAAACAATGCTATTCATGTCAACCTGTGATACTCAAAATGTTGGTCGCGTTGATTATTTTCGTCGTTCTCTCATCGACGTTGCCGGCCCATGGGACGACGTCTTATTCTAGGAGATAAACATATTTTGGTGAACATTTGGCGTCATTATTGTTACGGAAAATCACGTGTGCTACCACCTCAACTAACACCAGTGACAATAACACCAGTGACAATAGCACCAGTGACATATTCGACGAAGTACAAATGCATGCTGCGCTTGAAAGGACTGCACAGTAATATGATATGCCCTACTTGAATTAAACAATTCACGAACGTTCATCCAATAGCAGCTTTTCCCTTCAGATGTGATCCTGTCTTTTGTAAATTTGATAATACCAGTGGCGCCAAACATACGCACTGATTCAACACACTTTGTGTTTGGAGAAGACAACATTAAGAAAACATTATATCTTCGCTTCGACTCCGCGTGTACGACGGTGCTCCTGCCGACACGACTCCTCGACTCCGCGCGTACGACGGTGCTCCTGCCGACACGACTCCTCGACTCCGCGCGTACGACGGTGCTCCTGCCGACACGACTCCTCGACTCCGCGCGTACGACGGTGCTCCTGCCGACACGACTCCTCGACTCCGCGCGTACGACAGTGCTCCTGCCGACACGACTCGTTCATGACAAGGATAAAAAAATGCTCCAGATTTGACTGAGACTCCGAAATCACGCAGAATAACACCATTGACCAAAAAATCGAAGACACTTGGAACCCGACAAATATCTGCTTAGTAATTCAAAATAATCAAATAATTGACTATTATCTCATTATAGGAAGCATTCGCTTTATTTTCTGTTATATACCAAAGTATTTGCTTTTTTGGGTGCAAGATCAAAAGTCGACCCGTAAACACATAGCACCAGTGACACTTCGATGGTTTAGGTCCACGTCAACGAAACGTTTGCGCTTTTTAAAATAAAATATAAAAAAATAGCGAAAACATAAAAGGTACGCTGTTATGAGAATGACCCACATAAGAGGGACAGTAACGAAATCACGAGAAACGAGTGTCGTTTAATATTCAGTGTCCAGTGACGTTCAAATATGAAATACGAACATGTCGCGATATCGGGTCCTGCAAAGTGGTTCACATTTGAACCTGTAGTAGGGTAACTTGGGGCAACGTGGCCCCCCAAGGGAAACGTTCAAATGGTACACCATTAAACTATGTTGGCATGTCGTATCATGAATAAATGTGTGTGTTAGCCATTTGTAAGCTATTTTCAGCAAACAGATAACCTAACTAGGTTGCATTTGAAAAAAATGTAAGGGTACCTAAAAAGGTAACTCCCTCACTTACCCATTCATGGGGAACGACGACCGCCTACATGGGGCAAGACAACCGCCTACATAGGGCAAGGTGACCGCCTACATGGGGAAGACGACCGCCTACATGGGGCAATATGACCGCCTACATGGGGCAAGACGACCGCTACATGGGGCAAGGTGACCGCCTACATGGGGCAAGGTGAACGCCTACCTGGGGCAAGACGACGGCCTACATGGGGCAAGAGAACCGCTCACTTGGGGCAAGACGACCGCCTACATGGGGCAAGGTGACCGCCTACATGGGGCAATACGGTCCAAAACTCCCTCCCACGTACTTTTCGCTGATATGACCGATTCATTACCTGAAAATAAAATGTATACACACGTACTTTAGGATAGCAATATATCGGGCTAGTTCAGTTGTTATTACATTTTAACTGGATTTAACATATACTATATACCTTGCAATCTTAAATCATCATCAAAGAATTGGTATTGTAATATTCCATCATAACTACAGAATACAGGCTAGCAGAAATTAAATTATGCAATGTTCGTATTACATTAAATGTATTACTCATAACTGGGCATGCGTAATACATTTGATATATTTTGACCATGTGGGTGTGAGGTAAGACACGTGACAGTCTTGTCCCACATACACAACATATCTCTTTTGATGTATATAAAACACAACATATTATTGCCCATTCTATATTGTCTGACCTGCAAAATGAATAACGATATTATTATATCACCAATTAGTTCATGAATCACACCGCTATATAGTGAGTTGCACAATTTTTACTGTTGGCGAATATTAGATCAGTCCATATAATATTATTATATTTATAATTAGATTAGTCCATATAATATGGTTATATGGAATTATATAATATTCGCCAACAGTAAAATATGTCAGTTTCAACTCTTTCCCGAATTAAATCTAGTCAACAGCCACCAGCCAACTTACAAAATATAGCAGGCGACGTCATATCAAGGTTCACGAACAACAACTCTACATCCTGATAATTGTACGTATCGGCGAATGACTCGAATGCCTTGAGACTTGCATCTAGAACAAACCCGAATAAGTCTGAAGAGGTGGAGTTCCACGTGGTTGAAATTATTTAGCGGGTGTGATTTATTGGAAAGTTTTATTACCCAGTCAAGTAGACGTTAATTGGGATGTCAAAGCGATTGATTCTTACGCCCAGTTTATAAAACGTCCAATGTCGTCCGCTCTATTGCATGTTCATGTGTCTGGAAATGTATTCGTAATAATTATTATGATTATGAAATAATACCAGGAGGCGATACAGAGGTGGCTGCCAGTGTTACCATGCCAGAGAAAGCAGCGCCAATAAATATGTGCTGCATTAAAGAAATTCTGGGACGTGTGTCAATTTGGCTTGTATCTATATATGTATGTACGTATCATTTGTTATTATTATATTTGCATTGAACACGTGTAACACATTCTGCACATGGGCGATATAATCTTTTTTGATTGCATAACAGAGACGTGCCTGATCAAAATGTGAATACCTCCTTGGTCCACAACTCAACGAACAACTGGAGTGCATCAAGGATTGCCTCGCGAAGAAAGCTGAATAAACGTTAAGCTGGTGGAGTTCCCCTGATGAATTGTCACTATTATTGACTGGATGCGATTGGGGGAACCCGAATGTTGACGTTGTTGTTACGGCCAGTTCCAATGAAGGTGTTGGAGTATCATACCATATTATTTAACAAGATTTAACAAGATTGCCATCTCGAACAACTAGTTCCATATGGCAAGTGGACAAGGAAGCCATTGGCTTATCGATAATCCAACAATTTTCTCATTTATGTGTAGCCCGCCCTTATCAGATATATGTCAATTCTATTTTTAAACATATTCACACTACTAGCATTAACACAATCATTTCGCAGTTTGTTCCATTCATTTATCACCCTCTGTGAGAAAGAGTACTTTTTCATGTCCAACCTACACTGCTCCTTAACTAATGCTGCTTTGTGTCATCTGGTTCTACTGCCTTCTTTAAGTTTGAAGTACATATTCCTATCAATATCCTCATAACCATTCACTATTTTAAACACTTCTATTTGGTCTCCTCTTAGTCTCCTGGTCTCTAGTTTTGTCAAACCACATTGTAATAAGCGACTTTCGTAACTAAGGTATCTTAATTCTGGAATCATTTTAGTTGCTCTTCGTTGTATTCTTTCTAGCTTGTCTATGTCTTTTTTACGATATGGCCTCCATGCTTGAATACAATATTCCAAATGTGGTCTAACTATTGTTTTGTACAGGGGTACAATTAGATGTGTCTCCTTAAACGTGATAGTTCTCCTAATTAGCCCTAGAATTTGATTTCCTTTCGAATCAGCAATCCCACAATGCTCTGAAACGTTCATGTCAGCATTACATGTTACTCCTAAATCCTTTTCTTGTGTGGTTCTACCTAGTACAGCATCCCCCATTTTATATTCCTCGTCCATATTTCCATGTCCTATGTGTATACATTTACACTTCCCAAAATTGAATAACATTTGCCATTTTTCTTACTATTTAACTAATGTGCCTAGATCATCTTGTAAACTTTGTTTATCTGTATCATTAGCAACCTTTCTGAATAATGTTGTGTCATCTGCAAATTTGAATACTTTGCTAGATATGTCATCCTCCAAATCATTTATATATATTAAAAACAGTATAGGGCCTAATACTGATCCCTGTGGTACCCCACTCAAAACAGATTTCCAGTTTGAAATCTCACCATTTACTATTACTCTCTGTCTTCTGTGTGTAAGCCACTTTTCTATCCAGTTGATTACATCATTGCCTATACCATGGGCTTTTAGTTTAAGTAACAATCTTTGATGTGGCACTTTATCAAAAGCTTTCTTAAAATCTAAGTAGACAACATCCACTGGTGACCCGTCATCTACCCACTTTGTAATTTCTTCCAAAAAACATAAGCGATTGGTTAGACATGACCTTGCTTTTAGGAATCCATGTTGAGATGTATTTATTAATTTATGTTTTACAAGGAATTTCACCATGTGGTCTCTAATTAATGTTTCAAGTAATTTACATACAACTGATGTTAAACTCACTGGTCTGTAATTGTCTGGCTTCTTCCTCGATCCCTTCATAAATAGCGGCGTAATGTTTGCTTCTTTCCATTCTGAAGGAACTATTCCTTCTTCTAGTGACAAATTAAAACAATTTGCAAGTGGTGTACTAATTTGATCAACAATTTCCTTTAGCAGTTTTGGTGGTATGCCGTCAACTCCAGGTGATTTATTATCTTTCATCTTCTTAATTTTCTTTGCTATAATTTCAGGAGTTACAAATAACTGCCCTAAATGTTCTGATTTATTGCCCTGAAAATTAGTCAATGGAACTGGAAGTGAGCTAGTATCTTCTGTGGTAAAAACTGAGCTGAAATACTCATTCAGAACCTCTGCCATTGGAACCCGTCTGAAATTATGTTTTCACTGTTGTTTTCCAGTGGTCCGACCTGATCTCGAACTTTCTGTTTACTTCTTACATAAGCATAGAAACTCTTGCTGTAATTTTTTATATTACCTGCCAATTTTTTTCAAAGGTTCTTTTAGATTTTCTAATTTCAGTTGTAGCTAGGTTAAGTGCCTCTTTGTAGTTTGTGTAGTCTTCTACATTTCCAGTGTGTTTATAGACCCTCCACAACATCTGTTTGTGAGCAATTTTTCTAATAGCTTCTTTTGACAGGTATTTTTTCCTGGACCTTTTCCCTTGTTTTCTTAATAAATTTCTCAATAATGCCCTCAATCTCATATTTTAAACAAGTCCAGCATTCTGTTGCTGTCTTGTTCTTCATCAAGTTTTTCCAATCTATATATCTCATCACTTTATATTTACCTTTGTTGAAGTTCCTCCTCCATTGTTTTTTATATTTATTCCCTGTTTTTACTTTTATATTAAAATGGATTTGGTTATGGTCACTTGAGCCCAAAGGTTCGTGTACTTTAACATTGTCAACTAATTCATTTTGAGAAGACAACATTAAATCTAACACATTCCCACCTCTGGTTGGTTCCAAGACATGTTGAGTAAGGAAACAATCCTGTGTTAGAAGTAGAAACTGATGGTCGTCACCTTTAGCACTCTCTAATGATTCCCATTGTACATGGCCATGGTTAAAATCACCCATTATAACACATTCTCCATTGCTCACCTCCCTTATCGCCTTTTGTAATTTTACATCTTCCTCTTGTCCTATGTTAGGACCACGATAAACTACTCCCTGTTATTTCATATGCTTGGATAGATTCTTTGATATATAAAATTACTCCACCTCCCCTTCTTTCTCGTCTATCCTTCCTTCCTAAACATTACATAGCCTGTCAGTGCTAACTCAGCATATACTATATCTTCATTTGCCCATGATTATGTGATTCCTATTACATGAGGATCAATATCTGCTACCATAATGTCTAACTCACTTTTTTTTATTTACTATGCTCCTGGCATTTAAGCAAACACATTTAAGTTCATTGCCTGAAATTATTGGTGAACATTTCTTTGGATGTGTATTTGTAGTAGTACTCCTTTGAGTTTTCTCTGTCAGTTCCCCCTGCGCATCTAGTTTAAATAATTTATGGTACCTGTGCCCTCGTCGACAACTCTGGCAAACTCATACCCAAGAACTGCACCGCCCTTCCTTGTCAGATGAAGTCCATCTCTCATGAAAAAGTCACCTCTTCCCACAAAGTTTAACCACATGTCTACGAAGCCTACTCCCTCCTCCATACATACCTTCTGTACCTGTGTGTTGATCGCCATCCTCCTACAGTTCCTGTATTCCTCACCCCTGCCTCCCATTATTGGTAATATCCACGAAATACGATCTGTCCAACTCGTGCCTCTTTAAGTGTCTTGATCAATCTCCTGTACTTACCAACGATGGCTGACGTTCCCTCCTTCTCTGCATTGTTCGTTCCTACATGCACGAGAACAGCACCTCCTGTGCCACCACCCATGACTTGTCCTGCCTTCTCTGCTATATCCTCTACTTTTGCCCCTGGTAGGCATACTGTTATGTCATCTCCTCTATTTACAATTTTATCCACTTTCCTAATGATGGAATCCCCCATAAATACAAGGGCTTTCCTCGCTTTCCCCTGTGATACTACATCAGCAAAGCTCCTTTCCTGTTGCACACTACTAGTATGCCCCCTTTCTCTCATATCATCAACCTTTACTGTCTTACCACCTGGCAATCCCTCTCCACTCACCCGCTTACCTCTCTTTTGTTGCATTCTCTGCCTTCTGTCATCTTTCTTCTTCTTACCAGCTTTCTCCCTCACATTGCCACTGCTCTCCTTGTTCTCCTCGGTCTCACCACCTCTGCTCTCCTCGGTCTCACCACCTCTGCTGTCTTAGGTCTCACCACCTCTGCTCTCGTCATTCTCAACACCTCTGCTCACTTCTGTCTAACCCTGCCCTTTCATCATCAAAATCATATGCCTTAGCTCAATCACCTGCTCCTGCAGATATTTCACTGTCATACACCCCCTATACATGAAATGAAAATCATCCACCTGCACCTCCGCCCACGAATTTACACACCCGGACTTTGCAAAGTCTATCCAGCTGTCGCAGCTAGAACATATCAAATTACGTTTCGCCTTTACTTGGCGTTTGCACGGCGCCATGTTAGAAATTAAATTTGTATTTGTTTATAATCCGTTTATAATAAATGTATACTAGGTAGTCTTCACAAAGACTGTTTTTGTGTTGTAATACACACTTTATAGTATTTTACTTATGTATTAATTAAATTTACAACTACAGCCTTGCAACTTACTTTCTATGTAACAGCTGACTAACAAAACGTAATATCGCTCGCGCTAACGAAATGTCAGTGACCTTCTTTAAATTACACTGAATTACTACCTACGGCTAACTTTTAACAGTAAATGTTACTAAAACAAAATGTTCAGGTTTTCAATATTTAATATGACTAAATTATTTACAATAATATTATGTCTCGTATTATGTACCCAATCAACTGAAAACAACAACCCTTAATTATCGCTCGCGCTACCGAGTCCTCGGAGACCTACGATATAAACTACCCTAAATTACTCCTATAACTAAATTTTAACAGCAACTATTGACTAAACAAGGACTCTTGTAAGTTTATGTTTAATATACACGCAATAATAATACTTATCCGATCAATATTCCACGCTTTAGACAAATATAAAATCCACCAAATTCAATTCCGTGTTCTCCTCAAGATTTCCCAAGATGCATGGTCAATTATATTATATACAGTACACGAAGAAGTATCTTTCCCATTTCTACCGTGCGTAAGATAGCCATAGCTAATCTTGTCGTGACCGTATCTCAATCGCTACAATGATAACAGCATGCTACATTTTATGAAATTAGATGTCGGCCCACTACTGACCACTAATGATCTCAGAACTGAGTGAAATTAGTGATGAAGAACGTCTAAACGAATGTGGTTTAACAACCCTAGAGACGCGGAGGTTATTATTATTACACACTTATAACGCGCCATGTTACCAGGTTAAAAACCTGCTCAAAGCGCTAACAAGACGACACCAATTAATTGAGATAGGGTAAAAAGAGACCAAATTGAAGTTTTTAAGATATTGAATCGTCATGAAAATATTTATAGAAATATTATAGAAATATATTTTTCTCATTTAAGAAAGTTAGTACAATTAGAGGACACATTAGCTAAGCACCAGTGTAGATTGGATGTCAAAAAGTACTCGTTCTCACAGAGGACAATAAATGAATGAAACTAATTATCAACATATGGTGTCAATCTTAGCAGCGTGAATATGTTTAAAAACGAAGTTGACAAATATCTCAGGATGGCGAGCTACACACATTTGAACAAATGTTGGACTCTCGATTAGCCAATAGCTTCGTTGTTCACTTGACAATTGGGCATTTGTCTAGTTAACCCCTTGACGAAATCACGAGACACGAGTGGCTAGATAATGTAGCAATTAGATAATTTTTTTACAATGTTGGCATAGTTCACTGTAAGCATGAGATCACAGTACAGCGAAGATTCAATACGTAATCTTAGACAAATGAACGAACTAAATTCTGAAGACATATGATCCCATGTTCTCACAGTTTTGGTAGTATGGCATCAAAAGCATGGTGTGACATCTGGAGATGAAAGTTTATTAATGATGGTTTAATCTTGCTAAAAGTTGGTATATTTCACTATAGCTGAATTATGTGTGTTTGTGTAAATCTTAGCAGCGTGACACTGTTTAAAAACAAAGTTGAAAAAAAATATCAAAATATCTCAGGTGGGCAGGTTACACATAATATGAAACATTGTTGGACTGTCGATAAGCCAGTGGCTTCCTTGTCCACTTGCCATCTGGGCCTTGGTCTTGGATGGTAATCTTGTTAATTTGTTTAATCTTATTAAATGTAATGTGCGTGTGTATGTGCGTGCGTGCGTGCGTGCGTGCGTGCGTGTGTGCTTGTAACGAAACCACGATACACGAGTGTCGCTTAATAATCAGTTTCAAGCGACGTTCAAATATTAAATACGAACATATCGCGAGATCGGGTCCTGCAAAGTGGTTCACCCTTGAACCTGTAGTACGTGTAATACGTGGTTTCAGAAAGTGAGATCTGGCGGCATTGGCAGGAAGATTGACCTGACACTAGAGAGCTGCCAGGGTCAAGTCTGTCCCTACTTTAATCTAGTCAACAGACAACATATAAAATACAGTGAGCGACGTCTACGCGGATGTAAAGGTTCACGTACAACAATTCGACATTCTGATATTGGTACGTATTGTCATTGTATGACAGATGTTTGCGTGTACAGTGAGCAGTAACGTACACGGGACGTACTCGGAGGATAATCCCTCGGATTTGACTAAACATTTCGCGTACACCCGGCGATTTTCTTATCAATATGATATTGTTCCAGGTACATGTGAAGGATCCCGAAGTCTATGATACGTGCATGTGTGTGTATTTATGTGTTCTAGCTTTAAACAAGATCTTTGAATTCCTGTGAACAAGTGTAAAGAGACCCGTACGTTCTGCATCTACTTGACCTAATTGACCTTTCAGGTCGTCACGTGGATTATTCTCATCGTTCTCTCGTCGACGTTGCCGGCCGGTGGGACGAGGCCAGATTTGCAGCCATGCAAGGATATGTGCGCCTTTTTATTCTACCAGTGCGTAACAAATGTATGCCCGACCAAAACGTGGCCTCTTCCTGTTCCACAGCACTGTCTCGACGAACGTCTCGAATGCATTGAGGCGTGCTTCTAGAACAAACCCGAATAAGTCTGACAACGGTTGAGTTGCAGGTGGCTGCAATTAATTAGATGATGTGATTTAGTGGAACGTTTTATCAACCAATCAAGTAGAGGTTCATTGGACGTCAAATCGATTGATTTATTACTCTCAACTTATAAACAGTCCAATGTCGTCCGCTCTATTGCATATTGATGTGGCGTCAGTCCCGTGATTTTAAAAGCGTTCGTAGGTTTCACCTGTGTCTGGAAATGTATTCGTAATAATAATTATGATTACGAAATGATACCAGGAGGCGATACAGAGGCTGTCGTCAGTGTTACAATACGAAAGAAAGCAGTGCCAATAAATATGCGCAACATTAAAATTGCCGGACGTGTGTCGATTTGTTTTAAGTATTACTCGATATTTCAGCATTATAAGTAAAACAGTATCTCACTCCCCATTAGCGAAGCCTTATAAACACTGCCACAATTTGATTAAACATAAGAAAATGGACAGTTGCGGAGTGGTATAAACGACTGGTTGGCTTGGCAACGCGATTGATGTTTACGATTTGTTACATCATTTCGACTGTGCACTTGAGCATGCGTGAAATAGTTTCAAACAAAAACGAACGTTATTGTGTTGGTAGATACATGTTCGATGCATAAACAAATGTATGCAAAAGAAATTTAAAGAACATGGATTTTGCCAAATCAAATAAAGATGTGCAGAATCCGCATATCAAATATAAGTTGTGGCATTGGTGAAATAGTGAGTGGCGCCCCTAGTGGGAAGTTTGGTACAATAGACTGATACAGACTGTTATACGTCACGTAATGTTGTACTTTAAATTAGAGAAAGGGGACAATGATGTATCCATGACAACGAAAGAACTAACACTTTTGACGAATTGTTGTATCACCAAAGAATACACCGTCCCAACATTAAGACTTTCAGGTAGTAAGCAAAAATCACAATGCTAACATAAGAGAAAAATAGGCTGATCTGACACCCCCGCAGGTAGAAAATCACTCATGCATCGCATGATGAAAGCTGCAAAATACACTAGAGAGGTACGTGTGGCAGGGGTCTCTCAGTCCCATCTGTTTTGGGGGCCAACCTCCCACCTATTTTAGTCCATATCCAACCAAGTCCACCTCCCACCTATTACTGA
Organism: Lamellibrachia satsuma; assembly: GCA_033239005.1. Taxonomy (NCBI): domain Eukaryota; kingdom Metazoa; phylum Annelida; class Polychaeta; order Sabellida; family Siboglinidae; genus Lamellibrachia; species Lamellibrachia satsuma. Next base: position 63,528 of record BSQZ01000222.1, on the reverse strand, counting down.
GGCGAACCTCCCACCAATTTTTAGAATCGACTTCCCACTTCCTGCCACACACCCCACTATCGCTCAATAGGCACGTTCACTGCTTCAAACTTATAGCTGAAACTACATTACGGTTACGTATGAGATGAGTTCAACGAATAGGCTGTACGTAGATACGTTGGGAGCAAAAACGTATAGCTGAAACTGTCTTACGTTGAGTTACTCAAGTTCACAGTTGCAATAACGTAACTCGTCGTAGACAGCAATGACGAAACACGTCGTAGACAGCAATGACGTAACACGTCGTAGACAGCAATGACAGTAATTTTGTTTATGATGAGGTAAATTGTCGCGTACTAGCTCTCAAATACTACACACTCATCATCATCATCATCGTCCACACTCCCTGACAGTGGCGCCACTGGTGGGGTGTGTGACGAATACCCAAACTCCCCGACAGTGGCGCCACTCAGCATATCACCACTGCCATAACTTAATTATAAATTCAAATAGTATAAATGTCTGCTTAACACGAATGTTGTCTACGATATGCTACGCCATGCTAACTTTACGCTTGAGAATACGTAACATATGTTTAAATAAGAACGAACGTTATTACAATCCACAATTGTATGCAATTGAAGTTCAGATATTTCTTGAAAAAATTAGGAGTACCTATTGCATCGTCAGATCGCCTATCGCTATCCATCGATAGTTCGATGTATTGTTACACCGATAGTTTTAGGTATGACGTAATCATGTGTACGGTACAAAACAAGTTAAGAGTGACGTATGACCATCGACTTTGGATGAAAATTAGCATTTCATAATCGATAATTGCTGCAAATGAATTGAAATTACCCAGAGTTGCTGCGTAAAATTGTCACAAAATAAATTATTTTCAAACCAACAAAATTGAAATTGGCATCGAGTTCGTGTATATTTATGTTGAGCGTGTATCAAATACTTTCAAATTGTACTTTTGTCTAATCTTTAGCAATTGTTGTCCACCAAACATGCCGGGTATATATACACGCCCGTCCGCACGCACGCACGCACCGCACCGCACGCATCTAGTCATTCTTCATCAGCACTGACGATATTACGTTAGAGAAATATTACAACTGATCCGATTTCACTTCCATTATGTCACTCGAGTGGTTAAACACGTTTACGTCATCCTAACGACACAGGTGGCTACTGTACTGCTCTACCCCTGACAACCATCCTACACGATGTATGAAGTGCGCCGAATCATTCGTACTTCGTCCTACTTTCTGTCTTGGTCGGTCGTGATTCTCGGAATTATCATTTGTTTTTATAGCAGTCTCGCTTATCCGACTCTCGCTCGGCTACGTGAATCCGCCGAGAACAGAAGTTGTGTGCGACAAACGGTGGCGCCACAACGCGGAGCCTGGATAATCGAGGCTATGTCCATAGGCGACAACCATGTTAACGTTTTAGTCCTGTTCGCAAAATAACGATTCGGATTTTATCACAATGGCGCATAGTGTTGCATGTCAGGTCAAGCTATAGAGTTTTCGTTAAATCCTTTTTTATTTCTCGAGAAAATCAACACACAAGATGCTCCACGTCAAGTGTCTCCAAACACATATTTCGTCTACACATGCAGGGATCCTTCCATCACTGACCGGCCCATATTCTGATAAAAAGCAATTAGAAATTTAATCCGGTGCGCACCAGAAGTGCCGTAGTCGGCAATACTATCAATTTTGTTTTTAAACATATTCACGCTGCTAACATTTACACAGCTCTGTAGATAATTTATTCCATTCATTCAGTGTCCTCTGTGTGAACGACATTGTGAGCGATTCATGACAGTATTATATGAAATATATATTATTGTGCTATTGTAACTTTTAGAAAAAAAAATTCTGGGTAGGATATTATATTATGCTTTTTTGTTTTTTCTTTTCGCTGCACATCCTACACCGCTGCTTCCAGTTGTAGCTAGACTCGATCGATCTCGTAGACTCGATCGCTCTCGTAGACTCGATCGCTCTCGTAGACTCGATCGCTCTCGTAGACTCGATCACTCTCGTAGACTCGATCGATCTCGTAGACTCGATCGCTCTCGTAGACTCGATCGCTCTCGTAGACTCGATCGCTCTCGTAGACTCGATCGCTCTTGAAGACTCGATCGATCTCGTAGACCCGATCGCTCTCGTAGACTCGATCGATCTCGTAGACTCGATCGCTCTCGTAGACTCGATCGCTCTCGTAGACTAGACAGGTTTCGCCGCTTCATCACCCTTTTCTCCGCTACGGCGCCTCATACACTACCACCCCTGGCTAGCGAGGATTGGCCACACCGACGAGAGAACGACAAGAATGGATCACGCGATGACATGAGACGTCAGCTAGGTTACGTAGAGGCAGAAATTATAAACGCAGATGAGGCGATGCAGAATATTGTTTACACATGTTCAATGTTATTTAAAGGTATTATTTCTAATTTATAACAAATACACGCACGCACGCACGCACGCACGCATCCCTAATTTCTGTCAGACACCAAATAACAGGTCCTTCCGAATGGCTTGACATTTACGGGGACATTGTCATGCTTTTTAGAAAACGTCGGGTGTTATGTTGTGCGCGTTTAATTAATGATGCGCATTTGTCCGACTGCGCTGCGTAGATAGTTCATAGTCATGCATTTTTTTTATTAATTAGCCTTAATTTTTATTTTGTATCGAAGGCATGCATTATTCGATTTATAAATTGCCGATGGCTTCGGTTATGTTACCAAACGTTTCTTTCAGGAGCATGCATGAATTCTCTAATCATCTGGTGCCGAAGTTATGTTTGCGGGTTTTCAGAACAAAAAGAAAATTGTCGAATAGATTAGCAAACTGCCGTTTTCAGCAGACACATGTGTTCGTCGCTGTGAGGATCCGAGTGGCGACGTCTTCAAGCAACTGTTGAGTAAGCAATGAGCCTGCCCTGATTGGTCGATGGCACTTGACGAGAGCACAGACAGAAGTGATATTGCTCAGCTGCTGGTATCTGTACGATACTTCGACAAAGGCGTTTCGGAAGACATCCTGTGCCTTATTCCATTGAAAGGCATAACGACAGCTGCGAACATTTGCTATGCATTACTGCAATTCGGTCAAGAGAACGAGTTGACATGGGACAACCTTGTTTCAATTTGCACGGATGGTGCCCCAAGTACGCTTGGTCGTCGAACTGGACTCGTACGATATTCCGTCAGCGAATCGGAAAGCCGAACATAGTGTGCAAAAAGAGGCTGCGGCCTGCAGGAAACGATGCAAACTGTTGTTGAAATCGTGAATCTCATTCGCGCCCGTGCTCTGAACCACCGAAGATTACAGAATCACCTGGCCACATTTCACGCAGAATATGGCGATGTTCTGTTTTACAACAGT
>BSQZ01000222.1:20000-57616 GCA_033239005.1 Lamellibrachia satsuma | reverse complement strand
AGGTATCTAGTGTCTGTGAGTTCAACCACACTGTCAGATCGGTGGTAAAACCCAGTCTAGAACACCGCTACGCTGTGTGTTGGCAGTTGAAGTCGCCAGCGAATATGTAGAGGGCGCTGATAGATGGTGGTGTCGTTGTTTACCGTTTCATTGTTGGTGCATTGTGCACGTTGACACTTTGAGTACTTTACACTAGGACGACGTGCCATTGGGTGTATGGCCCAGGAAGTGACTGAGGTACGAGATAACAACACGTTAGCAATCACTAATGGAGGAGAGAGACCACGTTTCTAGTGCATGACAGGTTAACACGTTGAAGTTAATAATTGAACGGATTTCGACAATTTGCGTTTATTATTTAAAATTCAACGTTCAACTTTGTACTCACTGTAGCGAACGTACGGACGTACTTATATTGACGAGTGCAGAAGCGAGGTGACATATTCTTTTTACCATTGATTCGATCGAACACAGCGACGTGAAAACAGGCGTAATCGTTACAATGATCGTCCTACATATCACCGTGAACTCTCTGCTCATCGCTGTTCTCGTGAAATATACAAAACTACGCGAAGATCGCACTGCTCTCTCCATGATACCGCTCTAGACGACGTAGACATCGGACTTACGACCTGACCAGTCACTGCTGTGGTCTGTTCAAGAGTTACACCAAGAGTGCAACATTTGACACAATACCTTCCCAAGTTAAACATGGTATGCATGTCGATGTTCGGCTTCGTTTCGATGCACAGCCAGGCTTGGGTAGCCTTGTCTAAGATGGTATCGGTATCGAAGCCGCTTAGGTACGAGCAGTTGCTCTCTAGAAATCGTTGCTACGGAATCATTGTCTCCGCGTAGATCTTCGGCGCCGCTGTTGCTGCTTCAAGGTTAATTCTTAACCCGACGTGGAATACAAACGTTTGCTGGTTTACATTCGAGGCACACAACATAATCATTTCTGCGTTGGTGTTAGTGTTGTACCTAGTCTCGTTGGTTTGTCCGGAACTGCGCGAATGTGCGAATGTGCGAATTTTCCTCGTTGTCGTCCGAGCTGACAGTCAAGTTTCGGCGCAGGTGCAGTCGATCAGCGGATGCGTCGACGAATTAGGTAGGGTGACTGTAAAGGCGATTCGCTCTGCCAGAAACGTCCTCGTCATTTGTTTTGTAGCTCTGGCTCTTTGTAGCTCTGGCTCTTTGTAGCTCTGGCTCTTTGTAGCTCTGGCTCTTTGTAGCGCTGGCTCTTTGTAGCTCTGGCTCTTTGTAGCTCTGGCCCTTTTTAGCTCTGGCCCTTTTTAGCTCTGGCCCTTTGTAGCTCTGGCCCTTTGTAGCTCTGGCTCTTTGTAGCTCTGGCTCTGTGTAGCTCTGGCTCTTTGTAGCTCTGGCCCTTTGTAGCTCTGACTCTTTGTAGCTCTGGCACTTTGTAGCTCTGGCACTTTGTAGCTCTGGCTCTTTGTAGTTCTGGCTCTTTGTAGCTCTGGCTCTTTGTAGTTATGGTTCTTTGTAGCTATGGCTCTTTGTAGCTCTGGCCCTTTGTAGTTCTGGCTCTTTGTAGCTCTGGCTCTTTGTAGTTCTGGCTCTTTGTAGCTCTGACTCTTTGTAGCTCTGGCTCTTTGTAGTTCTGGCTCTTTGTAGTTCTGGCTCTTTGTAGCTCTGACTCTTTGTAGCTCTGGCTCTTTGTAGTTATGGCTCTTTGTAGCTCTGACTCTTTGTAGCTCTGGCTCTTTGTAGTTCTGGCTCTTTGTAGCTCTGGCTCTTTGTAGCTCTGGCACTTTGTAGCTCTGGCTCTTTGTAGTTCTGGCTCTTTGTAGTTCTGGCTCTTTGTAGCTCTAACTCTTTGTGGCTCTGGCTCTTTGTAGTTCTGGCTCTTTGTATCTCTGGCTCTTTGTAGTTCTGGCTCTTTGTAGTTCTGGCTCTTTGTAGCTCTGACTCTTTGTAGCTCTGGCTCTTTGTAGTTATGGCTCTTTGTAGCTCTGGCCCTTTCAGTGCCATTTGTTGATTATTCTTTACATCTTACGCGAGGAACAAGTTGTGTTTATTTTTTTTCGCATTTTGGTTGGTCCCCTGCAATTCGTTCATGAATAGTTTTCTGTACAAGGTTCTTTACGGCTCGACTCGACACAAACTGAGGCTCATGCTCACCGGTTTGTACGAGTCTTGTCGTTGTGGCTGAAGACAACTCTATACAGAGATCGGTGACGACGACAGCGGAGATAAACCATCTCATGTTCAACTGATATTTTAATTAACTAATTTGTTGTTGCCCTGTTCGTTGAATACATCGCCGTTATCGGATCCTGATGTCTTGTGTCGTTTAACTAACTATTGTTGTCGTGTTCGTTGAATACATCGCCGTTATCGGATCCTGGTGTCTTGTGTCGTTTAATTAAGTATTAATTAATGTGATGACGTGAATGTGATGACGTGAATCTGATGACGTCAATGTGAAGACGTCAATGTAGCAACGTGAATGTGATGATGTCAATGTTATGATGTCAATGTTATGATATGAATGTGAATGTCATAGATAAATGTAAAAAGCATTTGTACATAATAATAATATAATATATAAAATAGACCTAAATCCGAAGCGGGCCCACGGGTAAAAAGAACAGTTCGCTATAATATGCAACGCCTGACAGTATCGCTGTAACTGTCTGTCGTGGCTGTCTGACAAGAGACACAGCATACGCTAAAGAATGAAGATATAATACCACGGGTAGGGAATAGTATTCCTATAGCCAAACGATAAGTATATGGGTGCGTAGGTTCAATGTAGTTAATAGCACTGAAGTTGTGTTGATATGTTAGCAATGAGTAACGTTAGTGTGTAGATCGTCGCTTAATTGTTGTCACAGACGACATTTCAACCTGCTACAAAAACGCAGCCTACGAATCGAGGTACATTTCGCTGCTTCAGCGGACGGTGAACGTCTTCGTCCACGGCACGAGCAAGTCCGCTGTTTCGTCACCGACGCGGACCCGAAAAGCCTAGTTAATCGTATGATGACAGCGCCAGAGTCTATGAGCGAGACCTTCTGAGAAATTCGCACGAACATATGCTTGATGAATTGGCGGCATTGCCGACTGCGTGGGATGAAAAGATGGTCGCCGCTCCAACCGAGTCGAATGAGGGACGCCGCTACAACCGAGTCGAATGAGGGACGCCGCTACAAGAATAGCCGAGAAACACCTGGCAGAGAGACACCGAAAATGAAAGAAAGAAAATGGGATACACCGGGAGAGAAATGGAGAAAATGACGACAAACAGACAAGAGCAGAGGGGCATGGTCGATGGCCTATGATCCCAGCGAGCAAACAGACCAAAAGTAAGTAAGTAAGTAAGTAAGTAAGTTACTAGCATATTTACTAACTTAAAATTTAAAGGATGATAGTCTTTTACGTAATTTACAAATGTATTTCATATACAAAGTATTAGAGTTTTATTATTTTTCCTCAGCTTCACCTTAAAATAGGCTGTCCTCGTAGACCAGTCCAAAAAACCATTACTGTATATTCACCAACCTATTAAACACAATATAAATAATATGAATACCTATCATAACTCGGATCATTATCCGGTGCCGTTATGCAATATCTGAGCTACTGGAAAATATGACATTACTATCCACCCATCATTCTTCGTTAAGTGTTTCCCTGGTCCCTCCAACTTATAATCGTAAGAACACTTCTATTGTGTGTAAATCCCCACAAAACCCGAGCTTAGAAGTAGTATTGTTTTATGTATATTTATGATAACAGTATATTCGGTTCGGATGTCATACTGCAGTCAGGGACATAATAACATAAGGTAGACAAAAATATTATTATGCCACATTACACTAGTATATCACATTAATTTATTTCAAGAATACGTTTTATCATTATAGTAAAGCCGGGCCACAGCTGCTGTGCCCGGTGTAACGGGCCCATAGTAGTCCCGTGCCGAAAGTCTGCGGAAGTATGCATTTTGCGTATTGCGCATGCGCGCGCAACCGCAGTGGATGACATGCAACCCGCGTGAGCAACGTGACCTCAGGTAACCCGATCAACTTTGACCCCGTGCCAGAAGTATGCAGACTCCGCTGACCCATATGACCTCACGATGTTGACCTTATTTTATCAGCGAGCTCGTAACACTAGGCCTTTTTAAGAAAGTAATTTGATTAGAAAATGGAAAGTGATGGAGCATCAGAAGAAATGTAAGCATTATTTAGTAATACCCATTATTTAAAATCACTAGTGACCAGGTGTAGGAGTGCAAGCACCCAAATGAAATGTTAGACAATTTGTATTTGAAAGAAGTACGATTATCAAACGACGAAAGGACGTGGCTATTCGCACAGCTGCTCAGCAGGCCCCTCTATTGATTGCCAAAAGTGTGGTTGTTATAATCGTAAGAACACTTCTATTGTGTGTAAATCCCCACAAAACCCGAGCTTAGAAGTAGTATTGTTTTATGTATATTTATGATATATATATATTTTGGTTCATGTTTGGTACTATATAAATCTTCTTTATTGAATTGTACTTCCTACCACACATACAACTCCACACAGCCTTCCTATCACACATACAACTCCACACAGCCTTCCTACCACACAGACAAGTCCACACAGCCTTCCTACCACACATACAACTCCACACAGCCGTCCTACCACACAGACAACTCCACATAGCCTTCCTACCTCTCAGAAGACTCCACATCTATAATATATTATGCTTGCTTGATAAGAGTTAGATTGAGCATGTGGAAATGTGCTCTGCTAAATGCTTCAATTAAGCCCATTTTATTTTTTAACATTACTATACTACCAAGTTGGTTTGTGTAAAGTATTAGTATATCTCACAGAAATGATGAAGCAATATTTGACCTACAATTATATTAGGGGATCATAGTAAAGTTATCAGATAAGTGCGTTATTTATGTAAGGAAATGTTAGTACTAAAAATAAAAAATGTGTTTGATTTAAGAATGTTCATCCATATTCCAGAATGCCAAGGCAATCAGTACTGGGATACAGCCATGCGTTATGCGTCAGTGTCACGTTGATGCATTCAGAAAGGCTGTCTTGGCGCAGCTCCTCCAGCATCAAGAATAAACCATGTATCATCATCTCAGACAATGATGACAGTTGACTACTTGCTTGTTTAAATGTCATGTTGTGGCAGATTTGTTGAAATGGGTGTTGTCTGCCAGCGCATCATTATACAGAGTTTGGATTATTGTACATGTATGTCACTCCTCACATTAAAAACATTTATTTTGCTAATGTTATTTGAATTGTTCATGTGTTTAAAAACATACTTGCACATAGAATAAGACCACTTACTTAGTCTATATATTTGATGTTTAAGGAATAATGTTGTTAGAAGGTTCACTGGATATTCAAGGTTAATATAATCACAACCACAGTTGTTATAATTGTTTCATGGAGATCTCCTCAGTTTAATTTACTGTCTACTAAATGGTTCATAATGCGATGTAAATACAGCCTGTATTTGTGACCAGAAAAGTGTGTCCATGTTATCTATGAGTTAATTATTAATGAAAAAACATAATTGTATTTTTGTATAAATGGATGTTATTACTTGTTGGATTAAATATTATAATAGACCATATTTGCATAAATGTTGTGATTTCTGCCAGTGCAGTATTATACAAAGAGCTATATTGTTTGGATCATTGTACATGTATGTCAATCACATTTTGAAAGGTAGTGCAGTCTTCCTGAATGACCATCTTACCCAGAAGAATAATGAACTGTTTACGGAGGCCCGACGGCTCAAAAAAGAATGGAAAATAGTTGGCACATGGACGATGAACGGCAACATCTTTGTGAAAAAGACGGAGCAGACCAATAGAGTGATGATAAAATGAAAAAAACGATTTGGACAAACTATGAGATGGCAGTATTTGGACAGAGAGTTTACTTATGGTCCATGAAGATCATGTGCGTTGTGAACACAGATATATGGACTCTTTTGTATTTTACTATCTTGGGTCTTGTATTGCAAATTCTGCAAACTTTGTGTTTTGTGAACATAGTTTTATTTTTTTCTATGTTGATAAATGCAGTATTATCACATTTAATTTAATTAACATTTAATCCGTTGCAAAAATGTAAATTATCAATGTACATCATGTTGTGAAGTTTTTTCATTTCAAAACGTTAGTGATGATGAATTTGTGTTTGTGAATTCTTCTGTTGAAGATAATTATGACCTTTATAAATTAATATATAACTGTTCACAATTTAATTTCAATTCCTTCAAATACTCGGATTATAATTCCCATGATTTTTAAAATGATATAGACCCAGAAAACAATTTCTACAATAACCTATCGTCAAAATGTCAGTATTACACCAACCTACAATTCACAGAGAAAATCGGTAAAGTTAATGGATTATCGTTTATACATTTCAATGCCAGAAGCCTAAAAACTCATTTTCAAAAGATTAAAGACTACATTTTAGAATTCTACATAAAATTTGACATAATCGCTATATCTGAAACATGGATAGAAACAGATTTAATTGATGATTTTAATATAAACAATTATGATGCTTATCACATCACAAGAGGAATCCGAAGAGGTGGTGGTGTTGCTATATGCACAAATAAGGAATTATCTTGCAAAATGGTGGAAAGTAAATCATTTGTAGTAGAGAATATTCTTGAATGTATTACTGTAGAATTAACCATAAAGAACCACACAAATGTAACATAAGCAGATGTACTGTAAATTAATTTCAGTATATCATAAAGATAAACGAGGATACATTGGCTTAATTTTCCGATGAACTGAGTCAACAATCTTGGGAAAATGTTCTTAATACAAATGATGTTAATCAAGCTTATGACTCTTTTCTCCACTTATTCATAGATATATTTAACAAACATTGTCCAGTGAAAAGAGTTTCCAGGAAAAGTTATATTAACAAAAATCCCTCGTTCACCAAAGGTTTAAAATGTGCTTGGACAAAGAAAAATAAATTATATAAAGCATTTATTATATCGAGATCTGCTGCAGCAGAACAAAAATAAAAAATTATAAAATAATTATAAAAATAAATTAACATCGATGTTAAGAATTACTGAGAAAAACTACTATGGCACATTGTTAGAAAAGCAGAAAACAAATATTAAAGAAACCTGGAAAATATTAAATTATGCAATTAACAAATGCTACAATAAGCCAACATACCCCGAATACTTTATAAAAAAAAGAACAAGCGAATCTCAAACAAAAAGGATATTGCCAATGGATTTAATAATTTCTTTACTAATGTTGGCCCCAACTTTTACAAATTACAGGCCAATACCATTATTACCACAATACTCAAAAATTATTGAGAAACTATATAATGATAGGATGGACTTATTCCTAAATAAGTATGATATACTCAGTCCAAGTCAATATGGTTTTAGGTCTAATGTGTCAACGACTGAGGCTCTTTTAGAATTGGTTGAAGAAATTACAAATTCTCTAGAAAATAACAAATATGCTATTGGAGTGTTTATTGACCTAAAGAAAACCTTTGACACTGTTGATCATGATATACTGTGTAAAAAACTACATTTGTATGGTGTCCGTGGTGTCTCACATAAATGGATACAGAGTTACTTAGAAAAGAGAAAACAATTTGTCAATTTTAATAATTGTGATTCAGAAATACTAAATGTATCGTGTGGTGTTCCACAGGGTTCCATTTTGGGACCAAAGTTATTTTTCATGTACATTAATGACATTTGTAAAGTTTCAAAGGTGTTTAAGTTTATTTTATTTGCCGATGATACAAACATATTATGTTGTGACAGGGACTTAAATGAACTTGTTAGGATGATAAATAATGGACTTGAGCGACTCCAGGTGTGGTTTTCTGTTAATCAATTATTTCTTAATGTAACAAAAACTAATTACATGATTTTTGGAAATCGCAAGTTGACTGCTGATATTTCTGTAAAAATAAATAAAGAAATTATAAATAGAGTAAATGCCACACAATTTTTAGGGGTAATGATTGATGACAAGTTAAACTGGAAAAATCATATTTTATCAGTTAGATCTAAACTGTCAAAGAGTTGTGCTATTATGTACAGAGCCAGTTTCTTGATTAACAAACGTGGTATGCATATTTTGTACTTTTCTCTTTTTATGCCTTATATTATGTATTGTGCAGAAGTGTGGGGTAACACATATGCTACAAATGTCCAATGTTTAGTTTTATTAGAGAAAAGAGTAATACGATTACTTTGTGGTGCCAAGAGAGTTGATCATACAAATATACTATTTTACAATCTGCTTATTCTTAAAGTACCAGATTAAGTCAAATTAAAAACTGCTGTAATATTGTTTAAGGCATTTCACTATTTGTTACCAATTAATGTACAACAGTTGTTAAGAATATATGAATCAGTGTATTCAACCAGACATAAATGTAAGTTTATACAAAACTATGCAGGTAAAACTTTGGAATTCCATGGATAGTTCACTGATTAGTTATAGAAATATTCACCAGTTCAAAAAGCAGTACACAGATAAAATATTGAATAGCTATGTGTTAGAGTCATAACTTATTCCCGCCGATTACGTAACATCAACAAGACAAATGAATTGACCGTTCAGCTGAATGCAAACACATTGTTTAGTGTTGTTCTAGAAATGTAGTAGTTTAGTTGTTTATTTTTTTATCTAACCTGATATGATTATGCTTGAAAATGGTATTGTTGCACTTTGAATTTTTTTTCTTGCACTTTCATTCTAAATATATATTGATGTCAAAAGCAATTAAAAGAGTAAACATTATAAGTATTGCACTTCTTTTTACCCTTTTTCAACAATTTGTGTTTTCATTGATATATGCACTGTATAAGTGATGTAAATATGTTGTTGTTGAGATAAATGTCAATTCAATATATATATATATATATATATATATATATATATATATATATATATATATATATATATATATATATATATATATACATACATACATACATACATATACATATACATATACATATATATATATATTGAATTGACATTTATTTCAACAACAACATATTTACATCACTTATACAGTGCATATATCAATGAAAACAAGTTCTGTAAATCTTGACCGCATGACTCATTTCCCTAACTGTATTATTTCAAATGTTTTATCATATGAATCGGGCGGAGATGTTTGCTTACAGCGACACCGGCAGTGCGCATAAACAGCACGCGCAATACACAAAATGCATACTTCCGCAGACTTTCGGCACGGGACTACTCTGGGCCCGTTACACCGGCTTTCATACTGCTGCCCGGGTCGCGAGCAGAATATAAATTCATTGATCTTTCAATTACATTGCCCATGTTATAATTACTTTATCAGCTGACTGTATATGTGGTCTCATTTTACATACCAGCTTATAGATTAACATTTTGGATTGCTTAAAGCCACAATATCGATAAACTTTCCTCGAGTTCGCGATGTCATGGCCGCCGTCTGTGCTACTCGCTCATTGGTAAATCGCAGCACGTGACTATGCTGCAAGCGCCCCTTGCGGAGCGGAAAGTTTATGGGTTGTTGGTAATGGGACGAGTATAAGAATACGTGAGAAAGTCTTGAGGTAACAAAACACGGCCTTTGTTCATGAAACTTACCGAAATGAGTTTATCCTCCTCACAGCAGCACATACAGGCCCTGTATAATGCAAGTGGATCGGTCTGCAGAAATATGCTAACTTGAATCTGATTGGTTGATTGAAAGTGGTAATATTATTAATGTATCTGAGGCTGGCTGGTAGATTGCTACACACGTGTGCTGCTAGTTTTTTTTGCAAAGGTTCGTTCGCCTTAGGTGCCGGTTTGTGCGCGGCAAGGTCAGTCTGACCTAGGACTCCCGCTCCCCGGGACTCACGCTCCCCGGGACTCCCGCTCCCCGGGACTCACGCTCCCCGGAACTCACGCTCCCCGGGACTCACGCTCCCCGGGACTCACGCTCCCCGGAACTCACGATCCCCGGGACTCCCGCTCCCCGGGACTCACGCTCCCCGGGACTAACGCTCCCCGGGACTCACCCTCCCGGGACTCACGCTCCCCGGGAATCACGCTCCCCGGCACTCCCGCTCCCCGGGACTCACACTCCCCGGGACTCACGCTCCCCGGGACTCACGCTCCCCGGGACTTCTCACGCCGAGATGTCCTGTACTTCATACGATTTTAAGGAGTTCCTGGGTCTAACGTCTTTGATTTTGTTGTTTTTGACTTTTGTTTTTGTCGACACCTGTAGATCCAGACATCTACGCGATTTAGTGAAACGTTCCCTATATGCAGCCGTAATGGAATAGCTGAAGCTGAATATGCGGCAAAATCAAGCCACACGTTTGAGTGATCCACACTGATATAACTTCTGCGATGCCAGACAGGTTAATAATTTACATATATGGAATAGTTTGCTCCCCCTGTATAGACACTAGGGGAAAGTCCCGATTCGCTTCCCTGGATGGTTCACCATCCACCTATCGCATGCCTGCCCGTAGTATTGCTTTAGTGGGCCGAAGTAGGTCTTGTCGAGAGGCTGTAGCTTGTGCGTTGTGTGAGGCGGGAACGAAATCATCTCTATTCCATTCGCTCTGGTGCACTCAATCGCTTCATAGCTCTTGTGGCTGATCTACAAAGAGCACAACCTTTTTGGCAGGTGTTGGTTTGACGCGATCAACAAAGTGTTTCAGCCACTTTATGAACACCGTACTGTCCGTCCATCCACTGTCCGTCCATCCACTGTCCGTCCATCCACTGTCCGCGGCACTCCCACTGTACCAGGTGGACTACCAAGAAGCAGATCGTCGTTCATGTTCTTTCTGGGGAACATCATGAATGGAGGGCTATGTCGCCCATGTGCGTTTATGCTGCACAGTATAGTGACCGTCTTTCCTCGTTCGCCGCTCGTTATCTTCCCGACCTGTTTCTGACCCTTCTTTGATATGATTCGGCCAGGTTTGTGAACAGCCGTCAACCCGCTGTCGTACATGTTCCACAATCGAGAACCTTCGATCTCTCCTAGGTTATCCAACAGCGCTCTCCAGATTCCGAAGAACTTGTCTACCTGCACCTTGTCAAAGCCCACTGCCCGACAAATGCTTGTCATCTCCGTTTCTCTTACAGATAGCGTGTTGTTGCGATCAAGTAATCCGTTCAACTAGTGCCGCCCCGCTATCTTTTTGATCTCGTCGAGTGGATTCGACAGACCGTGACGTTCCGCAATCTCAAACGCCATGCGTCGAATTTCGTTCAGCGACAGTTCGTAAATTCGTTGCTGCATGTCTAAGGCGTGTTCTGCGATAATTGATTCCAAGTCGCTCTCCAGGATTTGTCTAAACCTCCCAAGTAATTGTAGCAACTGGGAGGACTTCGTCAAGTCCGGATGTGAGAAGTCCTGGGCTGAGGTTCAGGCGGATAGTTTTAGTTTTGAGTGTAGGGGATGTACGAGGATGAAGGAACTTGAAGTGGAGTTAGAACAGCTGAGGCTGCTTGTTGTGGCAGTGGATAAAGTGGGGGAAGACGATGAGAGAGATGCTAGGGTGAGCTCACCTTACCTCCTCTCAACCTCCTCCCAGGCCTCAGCCTGGGAGGAGGTTGAGAGGAGGTAAGGTGACAGGTCGTAGGGAGACAGGACGGAAGGAGACGCGACATAGGGAGACAGGATGAAAGGAGACGAGAAGGAAAGAAATGGGAGGGAAGACAAATGGATCGAAGGAAAGTGGAGTGGGGGAGACAGTAGCGAAGGAGTCGGGGGGAAGGAGACGATAGTTAAGGCGATGGGAGAGACGGAGACGGGAAAAAGGTGTCAGGAGGGAGGGCGACGGGAGCACAAGTTAGTCAGGAGACGGGAGGGAAAGGTGACAGGTTGATGCGTGAGAGAGAGCCTGATAACAGTCTGCCACCAAGTGAAAAGGCTGCTGGACAGAATGTGATGGAGGGGATCCATCGGAAGATCTATTCCGAGGCAGTGATACAGGGGGTGTGAAAGAGAGCGAGGGTATTTGTGGGGGACTCAATAGTTAGGAAGACCGACAGAGTCTGAAACAAGGGAGATGACGTTGTAGTTTGCTTGCCTGGGGCCAACATAGAGGCGATAACTGAGAGGGTAGAAAACATCATGGGTTCGGGCAAGGGTGGATCTGTTTTAGTACACGTAGGGACAAATAACGTAGAGAGGGAGGGTACAACTGCCATAGTTAGGAAATACAGGAATTTGGTCAGAATACTAAAGCAGACGCGGGTTGAACAGGTAATACTGTCAGGAATTCTACCAGTAATAGGAAGGAGGTGTCATAGATATCGAAATTGCCGGGGGATGGCAATTAACATGCTAGTCGAGAAGCTATGTAGGGAAGAGGAAGTGGGTTTTGTGGATTTGTGGGGAAGTTTTGTTGGAAGGGCTGATATGTACATGAAGGACGGGCTTCATCTAAGTGGAAAGGGGGCAGCAGTCTTTGCGGATGGACTCACAGCAGCCGTAGACAGTGGCATGGGTAGCATAACGAATATGTTTGTTAGTCAACACTATTTAAACTAGAAGCGCAGGGGGGTTACTTAGATATGTCTCAAGCAGGACAAGAGGCCACTAGTACAGATAAACCAATAACAAAATGTCCTTACAACATGTCTGAAGCAGGTTATAGATGCGTGTGTTTAAATGCTAGGAGTATAGTAAATAAGAAAAACGAATTAAACATTATGGAAGAAGATATTGGCCCTCACATAATTGATATAACCGAATCATGGGCCAACACAGACATTACAGATGCTGAATTAGGATTGACAGGATACATAATGTTTAGGAGAGATTGAATAGGAAGAAGGGGAGGGGGAGTTATTTTATATGTTAAAGAATCTATTCAGGCTGATGAAATAAAATTAGAAAGCGAAGCAGATTACGATGAAGCTGTTTGGTGCAAAATAGTTTCAGGAAATTCAAAATTAACTATTGGATTAGTTTACCGAATTCCAAACATAAACGAAGAGGATAACATAACAATACAAAATGCAATAAAGGAAGTTAGTAAAGGGGAATGTATCATAATGGAAGATTTTAACCATGGACACATACAATAGAAATCTCTAGAGAGTACAGGGAGTGAGGACCAACAATTTTTATTTTTAATTCACGAGAGCTTCCTTACTCAGCACGTGCTAGAACCAACCAGGGGAGAAAATGTATTAGATATAGTTTTATCATCACAAAAACAATTAGTGGACAATGTAAAAATACATGAAACATTGGGTAACAGTGACCACAATCAAATACATTTTGACATCAATGTAAAATCAGAAAGTAAAAATAAAAAAAACGTATAGGAGAAACTTCCATAAAGGTAACTATAAAGATATGACAAAATACTTAGCAAAGCTAGATTGGAATAACATGCTGATGAATAAGACCGCAATTGAATGTTGGAATATTCTAAAATATGAAATTGTGAGTATCATCGATAAATTTGTTCCCTTGTAAAAAACAATGAAAACGGTCTAGAAAGAAGCACTTGTCAAAAGAAAAATAGTGTTTAAGCAAACTATGTGTAGGGTTTATAGGCGTACCAGAAAGGATGAAGACTATGCAAATTACAAAGAGGCATTTAACCTAGCTACAACTGAAATTATAAAATCTAAAAGAATCTTTTTAAAAAAACAGGGGAAACATAATTTCAGAGGGGTTTCAAATGGCACAGGTCCTGAATGAGTAGTTCAGCTCAGTATTTACCACAGAATATATCAGCTCATTTCCAGTTCCATTTACTAAATTTGAGGGAAATAAATCAGAACATTTAGGGCAGTTATGTGTAACTCCTGTAATTATAGCAAACAAAATTAAGAAGATGAAAGATAATAAATAACCTGAAGTTGATGGGATACCACCACAACTGCTTAAGGAAACTGTTGAGCAAATCAGTACACCACTTTGTACCCCTGTACAAAGCAATAGTTAGACCACATTTGGAATATTGTATTCAAGCATGGAGGCGTAAAAAGGACATATACAAGCTAGAAAGAATACAACGAAGAGCAATCAAAATGATTCCAGAATTGAGAGACCTTAGTTACGAAAGTCGGTTATTACAATATGGTTTGACAACACTAGAGACAATGAGACTAAGAGGAGACCAAATATAAGTATTTAAAATAGTGAACGGTTATGAGGATGTTGATAGAAATATGTTCTTCAAACTTAAAGAAGGCAGTAGAACCAGAGGACACAAAGCAGCATTAGTTTAGGAGCAGTGTAGGTTGGACATGAGAAAGTACTCTTTCTCACAGAGGGTGATAAATGAATGGAACAAACTGCCAAATTATTGTGTTAATGCTAGTAGTGTGAATATTAAAAAAATACCGTTGTATAATGTTGGATAATACATCTTATTATTGTTTTTGTTGTTGGATAGATGTTGGCTTACGTCACACCGAAGGTTGAACAATGTTGGAGGTAATTCCAACTCGTTGATTGGACTGTACACAACCCATGCGACGATGTGGAACGCTACATCACCAGCAAGTGAAGCGAAGACAAACAGAAGCTGTGTCTTTTTACGGGTTCACAACGCTACGTCACCAGCAAGTGAAGGGAAGACAAACTGAAGCTGTGTCTGTCTACGGGTTCACAACGCTACATCACCAGCAAGTCAAAGGAAGACAAACTGAAGCTGTGTCTGTCTACGGGTTCACAACGCTACATCACCAGCAAGTCAAAGGAAGACAAACTGAAGCTGTGTCTGTCTACGGGTTCACAACGCTACATCGCCAGCAAGTCAAAGGAAGACAAACTGAAGCTGTGTCTGTCTACGGGTTCACAACGCTACATCGCCAGCAAGTCAAAGGAAGACAAACTGAAGCTGTGTCTGTTTACGGGTTCACAACGCTACGTCAACAGCAAGTGAAGCGAAGACAAACAGGAGCTGTGTCTGTCTACGGGTTCACAACGCTACGTCACCAGCAAGTGAATCGAAGAAAAACAGAAACTGTGTCTGTTTACGGGTTCACAACGCTACGTCACCAGCAAGTGAAGCGAAGACAAACAGAAGCTGTGTCTGTCTACGGGTTCACAACGCTACATCACCGGCAAGTGAAGCGAAGAAAAACAGAAGCTGTGTCTGTCTACGGGTTCACAACGCTACGTCACCAGCAAGTGAAGCGAAGACAAACAGAAGCTGTGTCTGTCTACGGGTTCACAACGCTACATCACCGGCAAGTGAAGCGAAGAAAAACAGAAGCTGTGTCTGTTTACGGGTTCACAACGCTACGTCACCAGCAAGTGAAGCGAAGAAAAACAGAAGCTGTGTCTGTTTACGGGTTCACAACGCTACGTCACCAGCAAGTGAAGCGAAGACAAACAGAAGCTGTGTCTGTCTACG
Organism: Lamellibrachia satsuma; assembly: GCA_033239005.1. Taxonomy (NCBI): domain Eukaryota; kingdom Metazoa; phylum Annelida; class Polychaeta; order Sabellida; family Siboglinidae; genus Lamellibrachia; species Lamellibrachia satsuma. The sequence goes on along the minus strand of BSQZ01000222.1, from coordinate 42,214 downwards.
GGTTCACAACGCTACGTCACCAGCAAGTGAAGCGAAGAAAAACAGTAGCTGTGTCTGTTTACGGGTTCACAACGCTACGTCACCAGCAAGTGAAGCGAAGAAAAACAGAAGCTGTGTCTGTTTACGGGTTCACAACGCTACGTCACCAGCAAGTGAAGCGAAGAAAAACAGAAACTGTGTCTGTTTACGGGTTCACAACGCTACGTCACCAGCAAGTGAAGCGAAGAAAAACAGAAACTGTGTCTGTCTAAGGGTTCACAACGCTATGTCACCAGCAAGTGAAGCGAAGAAAAACAGAAGCTGTGTCTGTTTACGGGTTCACAACGCTACGTCACCAGCAAGTGAAGCGAAGACAGACAGAAGCTGTGTCTGTCTACGGGTCCACAACGCTACGTCACCAGCAAGTGAAGCGAAGACAAACAGAAGCTGTGTCTGTCTACGGGTTCACAACGCTACGTCACCAGCAAGTGAAGCGAAGACAAACAGAAGCTGTGTCTGTCTACGGGTTCACAACGCTACGTCACCAGCAAGTGAAGCGAAGACAAACAGAAGCTGTGTCTGTCTAAGGGTTCACAACGCTACGTCACCAGCAAGTGAAGCGAAGACAAACAGAAGCTGTGTCTGTCTAAGGGTTCACAACGCTACGTCACCAGCAAGTGAAGCGAAGACAAACAGAAGCTGTGTCTGTCTACGGGTCCACAACGCTACGTCACCAGCAAGTGAAGCGAAGACAAACATAAGCTGTGTCTGTCTACGGGTTCACAACGCAAACAGATTCCAGAGCTCCTGGGGTCTGTGGAACACCTCGATCGCGACTAGGCACTGAGCGTAAACATTATCACGTCGTCTTCAGGCGCAATAGATGATCACGCGGTACTGGAAGTGACGCGTGCAGGCGCTGCACGGTTGGGGGTGTCCTGCAGTCACGACTGCCCGTCGGGGTGGGCGGGAGGGACGCCCTCTGCTCCGAGGTGAGCCTAACACAGCCCTCTGATGTGTATAACTGTGCTACATGTTTGTATGTATATATACACTAATGTGTGTGTCCAAGATGGTTGTATATGTAGTTAACATGTAAAGTTATTTAAACGGTAATCGGCTAATCGTCGGTGATCTTTCATTTCCGGTGCCTCACGCGTGCTTCCGGTTTGACCGATTGCTGTTGCGGCTGCAGACGACACGACGCGTTGGTAATATTTTTCGCTTTTAGTTTTATTGATTTATATTTTAAAGTTTTATGACGAGGAGTTGCCCCGGGGGACCGGGGAATCTCTGAGGAGATGCACACATGTACGGTGTTACCGAGCGTTTATGGTTTATCCAGACAGACGACTGCTTTGGATGTGACGACATGTTGCTGATTTTATTTTTATTATCTGCTATTTTATATTTTAATTCTTATCACGTTTGTTAATATTAAATTTGCTCATTTCCTAGTTAGTGTTTCGGAGGATTCCATGCGCGAGCGAGACGATCGAGACATATTGGTCGGCAGACGTCACCAGCAACGTTAACTCCGACACGGGCGAACGTCACTCGAATCTTCCATCGTCGAAGCCGATAGAGGCACTACTTGAGCTGTGCAGCGTCACCGGAAATGTCTGCCACCGCGGTCGCCGATGAACGCGCTCTGACAGTGAACGTTACGCGATTGACGCCGATCGAGGCGAAGATAATCTATCGTGGCCGCAGATTAACGGTCTCGGACGAACGGACGGTTGTCGCAAAACGTCCGACGTTGATCGACGCGCTCGTTCTTCAGAAACATCTGTCGTGGACATGAATGAACGCTCTCGGACTCCGAACGAAACCTAATCGAGGTCGATCGAGGCGATGATGACGCCGCGGAACATTCTACGTTCGCCGAGATTCTCTCTGACGCTGTCGGTGATTGACATTTGATAATAAAACCAATTCACGATTATTATGTTGCCATAGTGATTATTACGTTGGCGTACTTGAACAATGCATCACGAGAACGGTACCCGGTTATTCTGCTCGCTTCGTCATTGTTCGCTCATTTAATAAAGGTCTGCTTGATTATCCTTTAATAAAGTTGTTGTCGTACCTCTACACCAATGCTTCTGTCATACCTTCAATTTATATCTTGATTGGTACAATCAATATGTTACCCTGCGAAAAATGGCACAATATATACTAAAGTATATGTCAAGTACAAACCTCAGAAAGAATAGGTGAAGACGTTTCCGAATCACGTGGTTGATTAGGCCCTATTACAATATATTATGCATCGATGTTTCCCAAAATACCCCTCGCGCGTTGACCGGGTTCTGGAAAATAATGATATTGCGTTTGATCACTATTTATTGTAATCGTGTATGTCATTGGTTGGGAAACGCGTTTCTATGGTCTTTCTTAGTGCCTAGAAGAAGTGTCTTGTTTATGTTGGGGAGATGTCGGTCGTTATGGCTTGTGACGATTAAACTTGTGCTTATTACATACAACTTGTCGTGTATATCGTTATAAACTTTCATTGAATTAGTTATACAATGTGTCTACCTTACTGGGTAACAAATAATATTGGAATCCGCAACTGTCATATCGAGTTTTTGTTTCGTTTGAGATGATTTCGTCAATGCGGATCCATTTATTGTGTCGATAAATCACCAAATTAATTACTTTTGAAGTATTAATTGTTAAGTCTTGATAATTATCTGCACAATTGGCCGCATACTGCAGGCATTAACTGGTTGGTGAAAAAACGTTGCTCTTGGTGCGACGTTTGTCCCTTTAGCTAATCAACTGATAGTAAAGACTGTTCTACATGTGTTGAAGTTAATAACTGATTTAGCCTGCACACATAATCCCATGTAGAATATAACTCACCATACTCCAGTTATGAATTCAAGTGACATTAGAACTACTGTTAGTGAAGCAAGAAATCAACTTTCTCCATTATGTACGGTTCGTGTATCGCTCCGTTCTTGTTACGTCTCTGAGGCTGGTGTTCTTTCCTCCAGGTGGCTGCTGGTGTTGGTGATCCATCGTGATCTGTATTCTTGTTACGTCTCTGAGGCTGGTGTTCTTTCCTCCAGGTGGCTGCTGGTGTTGGTGATCCATCATGATCTGTATTCTTGTTACGTCTCTGAGGCTGGTGTTCTCTCCTCCAGGTGGCTGCTGGTGTTGGTGATCCATCGTGATCTGTATTCTTGTTACGTCTCTGAGGCTGGTGTTCTTTCCTCCAGGTGGCTGCTGGTGTTGGTGATCCATCATGATCTGTATTCTTGTTACGTCTCTGAGGCTGGTGTTCTCTCCTCCAGGTGGCTGCTGGTGTTGGTGATCCATCATGATCTGTATTCTTGTTACGTCTCTGAGGCTGGTGTTCTTTCCTCCAGGTGGCTGCTGGTGTTGGTGATCCATCGTGATCTGTATTCTTGTTACGTCTCTGAGGCTGGTGTTCTTTCCTCCAGGTGGCTGCTGGTGTTGGTGATCCATCATGATCTGTATTCTTGTTACGTCTCTGAGGCTGGTGTTCTTTCCTCCAGGTGGCTGCTGGTGTTGGTGATCCATCGTGATCTGTATTCTTGTTACGTCTCTGAGGCTGGTGTTCTTTCCTCCAGGTGGCTGCTGGTGTTGGTGATCCATCATGATCTGTATTCTTGTTACGTCTCTGAGGCTGGTGTTCTCTCCTCCAGGTGGCTGCTGGTGTTGGTGATCCATCGTGATCTGTATTCTTGTTACGTCTCTGAGGCTGGTGTTCTTTCCTCCAGGTGGCTGCTGGTGTTGGTGATCCATCATGATCTGTATTCTTGTTACGTCTCTGAGGCTGGTGTTCTTTCCTCCAGGTGGCTGCTGGTGTTGGTGATCCATCATGATCTGTATTCTTGTTACGTCTCTGAGGCTGGTGTTCTCTCCTCCAGGTGGCTGCTGGTGTTGGTGATCCATCATGATCTGTATTCTTGTTACGTTTCTGAGGCTGGTGTTCTTTCCTCCAGGTGGCTGCTGGTGTTGGTGATCCATCATGATCTGTATTCTTGTTACGTCTCTGAGGCTGGTGTTCTTTCCTCCAGGTGGCTGCTGTTGTTGGTGATCCATCATGATCTGTATTCTTGTTACGTCTCTGAGGCTGGTGTTCTTTCCTCCAGATGGCTGCTGGTGTTCGTGATCCATCATGATCTGTATTCTTGTTACGTCTCTGAGGCTGGTGTTCTTTCCTCCAGGTGGCTGCTGGTGTTGGTGATCCATCATGATCTGTATTCTTGTTACGTCTCTGACGCTGGTGTTCTTTCCTCCAGGTGGCTGCTGGTGTTGGTGATCCATCATGATCTGTATTCTTGTTACGTCTCTGAGGCTGGTGTTCTTTCCTCCAGGTGGCTGCTGGTGTTGGTGATCCATCATGATCTGTATTCTTGTTACGTCTCTGAGGCTGGTGTTATTTCCTCCAGGTGGCTGCTGGTGTTGGTGATCCATCATGATCTGTATTCTTGTTACGTCTTTGTGGCTGGTGTTCTTTCCTCCAGGTGGCTGCTGGTGTTGGTGATCCATCATGATCTGTATTCTTGTTACGTCTCTGACGCTGGTGTTCTTTCCTCCAGGTGGCTGCTGGTGTTGGTGATCCATCATGATCTGTATTCTTGTTACGTCTCTGACGCTGGTGTTCTTTCCTCCAGGTGGCTGCTGGTGTTGGTGATCCATCATGATCTGTATCCTTGTTACGTCTCTGACGCTGGTGTTCTTTCCTCCAGGTGGCTGCTGGTGTTGGTGATCCATCATGATCTGTATTCTTGTTACGTCTCTGAGGCTGGTGTTCTTTCCTCCAGGTGGCTGCTGGTGTTGGTGATCCATCATGATCTGTATTCTTGATACGTCTCTGAGGCTGGTGTTCTTTCCTCCAGGTGGCTGCTGGTGTTCGTGATCCATCATGATCTGTATTCTTGTTACGTCTCTGAGGCTGGTGTTCTTTCCTCCAGGTGGCTGCTGGTGTTGGTGATCCATCATGATCTGTATTCTTGATACGTCTCTGAGGCTGGTGTTCTTTCCTCCAGGTGGCTGCTGGTGTTGGTGATCCATCGTAATCTGTATTCTTGTTACGTCTCTGAGGCTGGTGTTCTTTCCTCCAGGTGGCTGCTGGTGTTGGTGATCCATCGTGATCTGTATTCTTGTTACGTCTCTGAGGCTGGTGTTCTTTCCTCCAGGTGGCTGCTGGTGTTGGTGATCCATCATGATCTGTATTCTTGATACGTCTCTGAGGCTGGTGTTCTTTCCTCCAGGGGGCTGCTGGTGTTGGTGATCCATCATGATCTGTATTCTTGTTACGTCTCTGAGGCTGGTGTTCTTTCCTCCAGGTGGCTGCTGGTGTTGGTGATCCATCATGATATGTATTCTTGATACGTCTCTGAGGCTGGTGTTCTTTCCTCCAGGGGGCTGCTGGTGTTGGTGATCCATCGTGATCTGTATTCTTGTTACGTCTTTGTGGCTGGTGTTCTTTCCTCCAGATGGCTGCTGGTGTTGGTGATCCATCGTGATCTGTATTCTTGTTACGTCTTTGTGGCTGGTGTTCTTTCCTCCAGGTGGCTGCTGGTGTTGGTGATCCATCGTGATCTGGATAATCAGTCAATCGCAAAAGTGATGTAAAGTGTAAGCAAGTATTGTTTCAATAAGTATGAACATAAGTGACGTGTAGTCTCTACTGGCCAATCCCTGTAATTGATTTAATTAATAAACAAATTAAGCATAAGTGAAGTGTAGTCTCTACTGGCCAATCCCTGTATTGATCTAATTAATAAACAAATTAAGCATATAAGTGACGTGTAGTCTCTACTGGCCAATCCCTGTAATTGATCTAGTTAATAAACAAATTAAGTATAAGTGACGTGTAGTCTCTACTGGCCAATCCCTGTATTGATCTAATTAATAAATAAATTAAGCATAAGTGACGTGTAGTCTCTACTGGCCAATCCCTGTAATTGATCTAATTAATAAACAAATTAAGCATAAGTGACATGTAGTCTCTACTGGCCAATCCCTGTATTGATCTAATTAATAAACAAATTAAGCATAAATGACGTGTAGTCTCTCCTGGCCAATCCCTATAATTGATCTAATTAATAAACAAATTAAGCATAAGTGACGTGTAGTCTCTACTGGCCAATCCCTGTAATTGATCTAGTTAATAAACAAATTAAGTATAAGTGACGTGTAGTCTCTACTGGCCAATCCCTGTATTGATCTAATTGATGTTTTCAAGCACTGTTGCTAAGCTCCGTGACAGCGAGTCGCTACTGTCTGCCCTTCAGAGTGTATCCAGCGCGGAGCGGACCAGAGAACGACCGTACAGAGGAGGTTTTGCACATATACCACTGTTTCGACGAATTATCTTCCTGTAGTATCCCAAGATCAACTGGTGTAGAAGGTGAGACGATTATTTATGTAAAACACATTTCGTCTTGGGGTCACTTAGTGGTCAGGACAACGGATTGAGGTTCGAATCGTACTGCTGTCGTTCGAAGCCTGAGTTATTTCGTAGGTCAAGTTCTTTCAGATGAGCAAATGAGTTCCTGGCTGCAACAGAATGTGGCGCATTTATGTGAACAAATAGTCTTCGCAAGCAATGGCAGCGTGACCGAATGGTTCCCAAATATGTGGTAGAACATGTGTGCCACGGAATTCGGCGTTAAAATAACACAAACTTGATAATCAATATCAAATTAAGCAACGTTAAAACAATACGCTTCCGTTTGTTTTCTGGAGACCTTCGTAAAGACGACATCATTCGATGCTCGATGTGGTTGGAAATGTTTGTTGAAGAATTATGTAGAAACTCTGGACATATTTTGCGTTGGATTTGTCAGAATGATGTGGGTGGCGACACCGTAATGGATAGAACATTGCACTCTGATTTGAGCAATATTCGCGCAGTAATTGCAGATTTGCTGAATGTTTCTTCTCGGAGACGTGGAGTTGGTGTTGCAATGAACAGACCTGCCAGGGGTGTAGCGTAAACTGTTCTGAGCGGTCTTACGGACTGGTTACCGCGCTATACAAAATCGTACCTTTACGAAAATTAGTTATGAAGTTCATACATTAATGGCTACACAGAATGGGTATTTCTATGCAATGATTTTCAGTGGCGCAGTAAGACTGTATCTAGCATAATGTAAGGCTAGTGACATCCATGTCTACCAATGTTGGTTTGAGATATGCAGTGATGCATCTCCAGCTGCCATCCAGTGCTAAGTTTCTCTACGCGTGTCTTTCTTTCAGTCGTGAATGTGCATCAACTATATTTAATGTTCACTTGCTCAGTCAATCACAGACTGGTCCATTTGAAGATATATGTAAAGTATATTAAATGTACGAAGTATTTGTACGTTATATCGAGCAATACAGTTCGTCCACAGACACGAGTGGACATATGGTATCGGACGGCCAATTGATTTATTAATGGAAAGTGATCTCACATATCGAATGACAATAAACGGGTATTGCTGCAGTTGTCATACAGGTGTAGCAGTATATATATCGCGGGGTATCATCTCCCTATGGGAAGTTACCCAGGGCAGCTTACCCCACCCAGGATATCTTACCCCTCATATACAATATACACTTATTGAACCACTCTGGGTTGTATGCACGAGTTGCTTCAACTTGTTGTATTGAACGAAACTGTGAACCCAATACACCATTCTAAAGTACTGAATGCATAAATCCATTATCGTTCGATATTATATTTATTATATGGGTACATAGCTTACATTTTTATGCATTTTAATTCAATAAATCGGTAAGATGCGACAGTCATCGTTTGAAATTACAGATCGGCGCAAGTATTGATATCGCACAGTTATTTATAAATGTAAGACTTTTTTAAGCGTGCCCATTGACCAACTAGGATGGTTCTTATATAAAAAAATAGATATTCAAAATTCCCTGGGGTTGGTGATATGTCAAACGAACCAATGTAAATTGTTGACGTAGATTACGTAGACTACATAATTAAGAACAATAGGAGCTCGCAGATAATTGTTAGCGCTATGCGTGTTTTCTACATTTATTCCGAGTTATATGATCGACGTCAAACGTCACCATAAGTTCGTTTGTACGGCACCAACGCTTCGTGAAACCGGCAGTTGGGCATGAAATTGTCATTTCCATTGGAAATGCCATACCGAAATTTAACTTGTTAGTGCAAGTAGCTTGCAGTGGCTGCCTTCCCTACCGTGCAGCGCCGACCAACTAGACTAATCTGATATAAATCAGTGACTGGTAGTGCAAGTAGCCACAAACTCTTGCAGTGGCTGCCTTCCCTACCGTGCAGCGCCGACCAACTAGACTAATCTGATATAAATCAGTGACTGGTAGTGCAAGTAGCCACAAACTCTTGCAGTGGCTGCCTTCCCTACCGTGCAGCGCCGACCAACTAGACTAATCTGATATAAATCAATGACTGGTAGTGCAAGTAGCAACAAACTCTTGCAGTGGCTGCCTTTCCTACCGTGCAGCACCGACCAACTAGACTAATCTGATATAAATCAATGACTGGTAGTGCAAGTAGCCACAAACTCTTGCAGTGGCTGCCTTCCCTACCGTGCAGCGCCGACCAACTAGACTAATCTGATATAAATCAGTGACTGGTAGTGCAAGTAGCCACAAACTCTTGCAGTGGCTGCCTTCTCTACCGTGCAGCACCGACCAACTAGACTAATCTGATATAAATCAATGACTGGGACATGGCGCTACGGTCACTGTTTCATGTATCAGTCCCAGAGCATGGTAGCTGGCTCTTCTGTCAACGCTTACGTGACATGCATAATTGATTAGGAAGTAATTATTAATGGTACAAAAGCAATATACTACACGTAGGCCAAGTTAGACCTCAACGGTAATAAAAACCAACGTTTGACGAATTACGCATACGTGTCCATCCCACTAATAGAAGCCGAACGAGAATTAGTCGAGGCGTTTGTTTCACAATGACGGCAAACTTGACATACAATACACCCAACGGCATACATCTTCTCAAGTCCATAAATGCACTTTCAATAACACTAATATAATTAAATTAAATATATCACTACAATAGCATTGACATAAATGTTATTGTATATTATAAAACAAAAACGATACGAAGAAAATTACCGCAATACGCACAAATGTTATTGTATATTATGAAACAAAAATTATACGAAAAAGACTTGCAATACACGCAAATGTTATTGTATATTATAAAACAAAAATTACACGAAGAAGATTACTGCAATACGCACAAATGTTATTGTATATTATAAAACAAAAATGATACGAAGAAGATTACTGCAATACGGGCAAATGTTATTGAATATTATAAATAAATGATACAAAGAAGACTACTGCAATACGGGCAAATGCTATTGTATATTATTAAAAAAAAATTATACGAAGAAGATTACTGCAATACGGGCAAATATTATTGAATATTATAAGACAAAAATTATACGAAGAAGACTACTGCAATACACACAAAATTAATGTTATTGTATATTATAAAACAAAAATGATACGAAGAAGACTACAGCAATACCGTTAAATGCTCTTCTTGTTTCATATGACGCTACGACCACTGGTTCCACCGCCTGCAGTATACGGCAATGTTGTTTAGTTGGTCGGTGTGATGTAATTCTGACAAAACCAGGTCAGGCACAATGCGTTCAATTTACGCTGGTCGCGACTAGAATGACCACAGGTCGGTGTTGAGCGCTCAATTAAAATTAGCTATGTTAGTATTCAATGGTCACAGTGAAACACCACCTTTAGAACTAAATTATTTAATATTTCATGTAGAGAATTGCTACGTGTCAAGAGCACCAGGTGAGGTTTGGTCTTGATATGTTCAGATTCACAGGGTAGTATATATTATTATAACGATTTCCAAATGATTTTATTTACAGAACGGTGAACAATTAATTTGCTTTTTATATAATATATATATATATATATATATATATATATATATATATATTTCACTGGGCATCCCACAACTAATGTACAATATTCTTTAAACAAAAAATTTAATAAAAGAAAATAAAGATCCGCCTACTATCCTTAGGATCGCGCAAAACTACCAAGTTGACCGTAGTTTAGAATGAATGAATGCATGGATGAATGGATGAATGGATGAATGGATGAATGGATGAATGGGTGAATGAATGAATGACTGATTACTGTTCCAGCGACATAAATGTGAACATCCTAATGTCGCAATCAGTCCTCCCATAGTCGGCGCCATCTCGTCCGGTCAGTTGGCATCTCTTTCAGCTTCACAAGTCTGCCGGATCGCAGGTTGACGTCCTTCTCTTTTAGAGCACGTCAAGTAGGTTGGTGGTATGACTGCCAACTCGCACTGTAAACCGTCTGTTACCTCCTGTCATCGTCAAAACATAATATGTAAGTGCATAGTTATGTTACTCACCTGGTTGATCTGAACCGTACATTATTCAAGTTGAAGAAGGTGACATTATGAATTTTCCGGGAATTTTTATCTAGCAGTACGGTTCACTCACATACACAGCTGGACATGATGTTGGATGACTAATTTTTATTGGAAAGTGTCATGGTTCGCTTGGTTGAGACGGTGTTTCGAAGCTGCTGGCAGGCTACAGTCGACATGCTACTCTTACTAAATTATGGATACCACAGTGCGTCATGTAGCGCTTGGTCTCACATATCGAATGAAAATAAACGGCTGTCGCTGCGGGCGTCATACAGGTGTGGCAGTATATCTCTCGCAGGCGCGAGGCGTCGAGAGACGAGAATGATAAATCCTCGTTACGCCGGCTCTCGGCTATCTGGCTTATAACACTCTTGTGATACCAACAAACAGTGTATTATTCCCAAAATACAGAGCTAATGCAGTGTGCGTGCAGCGACATTGTGCAATAATGAGTTATCAAAGAGAGTTTTTGTAAGGGCACCTGTACTATATCGTCTCCATCCCTATAATCTGTACATTTTGGATACACGTCAGATTTGTACAAAATACGCTTGCAAGCGATATCTTAACTCTTCCTGTGACGAATTGCAAGACGTCAAACCCCTATGTCTCTGGATGAATGTATTCTTATAAATAATGGTGGAATTACCCAAAATTTATTTCGTAGCATTCTACGACTGAATGAACATTACATACATGAAGATGTAGCCGTTGATGTAATACAATATTCGCCACGTGTAGACATTGATTATCTTCCTAAGATGTTACGCTCTAAGCGAAATTGCTTTACCATTTTAAGTACAAATATAGAAAATATTAACGCCTAGTTTGACGAGCTCCACATGTTTATTGATTGTTTGAACAATTTATATTTCCAATTTAGCGCAATTCGCATCCAGGATGTGACCACTGTGACACTTCTCTCATTCAACTAAAATCCTATACGTGCATTTCTCAAAGTAGACTATGTAGTTAGAAAGGAGGCAGCCTCATATGCCTCAATGACAAACACAATTACAAAATTGTGAATATTAGTAAAGAGTTAAGTGTTTGGGAAGGTCAGATTATTGAAATAAATTGTACGTCTTTGCATACAAAAATAGTATACTTGGAAATGTATATAAACTACCAACGTATAAACTACCAACGGATAACAGCAATAATTACAGAACATTCATATATGAAACAATTCTATTATCTCTAGATCTGTAATTCTGAAGTCGTCATCGTCATAGCATTACACTAATTCAATATACACTTTGGAGAAACTACGTAAGCCAAAGGAAGATGAAATAGTCCAACCATCTTCCAGTATGTTTCACGATCCATTCCAGTTCGCTGGCAAACACATCCAGGATAAATTAATTGTGTCTTGCCATGACAACATTAAAACAACATTTCTGTATTATAAATAGTGTGTGACTCTGTATTTCTGTATGTCTGTATGTACGTATGTATGTATGTATGTATGTATGTATGTATGTATGTATGTATGTATGTATGTATGTATGTATGTATGTATGTATGTATGTATGTATGTACGTACGTACGTATGTATATATGTTCCTTCATATCGCCGTCAGTTTAGATTGTATTGGTATGACGTTTTGAAAGCGTGCCCGTTAGCCCATTGGGATAGTTTGTACATTAAAAAACATATTAAAAATTAACCGCGGTGGTGATATTACGAATGAACCTGTCGACGTTTGATGTAGATTAAGCATATTACTTAACTAGGAACAACAGGAGCTCGTTGATACGTACAATTATTCAGAGTTACGTGATCATCGTCAAACGTCACCATAAGTTAGTTCCTACGGTATGAACGCTTAGTGAAACAGGCAGAAAGGAATGAAGTTGTCATTGGCATTGGCAATGTCCGACCAAAGTTTGACTAGGAAATGCATGGAGTCATAACTGACTAGGAAGTGCATGAAGTCATAACTGACTAGGAAGTGCAGGAGTCATAAGTGACTAGGTAGTGCATGGAGTCATAAGTGACTGGGAAGTACAAGGAGTCATAAGTGACTAGGAAGTGCATGGAGTCATAAGTTACTAGGAAGTGCATGGAGTCATAAGTGACTAGGAAGTGCGTGGAGTAATAAGTGACTAGGAAGTGCGTGGAGTAATAAGTGACTAGGAAGTGCATGGAGTCATAAGTGACTAGGAAGTGCATGGAGTCATAAGTTACTAGGAAGTGCATGGAGTCATAAGTGACTAGGAAGTGCACGGAGTCATAAATGACTAGGAAGTGCATGGAGTCATAAGTGACTAGGAAGTTCATGGAGTCATAAGTGACTAGGAAGTGCATGGAGTCATAAGTGACTAGGAAGTGCATGGAGTCATAAGTGACTAGGAAGTGCATGGTGTCATAAGTGACTAGGAAGTGCATGGAGTCATAAGTGACTAGGAAGTGCATGGAGTCATAAGTGACTAAGAAGTGCATAGAGTCATAAGTGACTAGGAAGTGCATGGAGTCATAAGTGACTAGGAAGTGCATGGTGTCATAAGTGACTAGGAAGTGCATTGAGTCATAAGTGACTTGGAAGTGCATGGTGTCATAAGTGACTAGGAAGTGCATGGAGTCATAAGCTCGTGCAGCGGCTGTCTTTCTCCCGTCAACGCCGGTCAACTCGGCTACTCTGGTGTAAATAAATGATTCAGAAATGCGTCAGTGTATGATGTGTCAGTTCAAATGCAAGGTAAATTGCACATATGTCTACACTTATTTGACATGCATATTTGATAGGTCGAAAGCCGGCCAGAGAGAAACAACGCACTAAGTAAACCGGCGATGACTGAGTGAATCCGCTACAACTGGGACGAGTTCGACTTACCGACAAAAGGTAATAAAACCAACTTTTGACGCGTGACGCATGCGTACATGCCCGTTGCACTAATCTAGTAGCCGAACGAGGATTAATCAACGCAGGTTGTTTCGCAGTGGCGGTCAGCCTAACATGCAACATTACCCATCGGCCAACAACTTCTAGTGTCCCTAAATGTACTATTAAAACACCAATATCGATCACTACATTAGCACTAACAGAAATGTTATTGTATATTACGAAAAAAAAAATTATACGAGGAAAATTACCGCAATACGTGCGAATGCTCTTATTGTTTCATAAGATGTTGGTTGCCATGACGACCACTGGACGACCAGAGCTTCCACCGGTATCCCCGGGCATGCGTAACAAGTGGCCGAACATGGATCTACGGATCGTTGCTTGTGCGACATTGTACGTACATATCTTCATTGGATATGATCCCTTTAGGCCAGCGCATGCCCAATATCGGTCGCAGGTGGCATCTGTGGCAGGCATCTATTTAGTGAAGCACAATGGTTGGCATTGTCCAGCTGATGCCGTTGTACAACATACCTAGGACAACCATCGCATTGTACACCAGCATTCGTTTGTGCCGTGGTACCTTAGGCCCGCGTATCCACATCTTCCAGATGGACTGGAATGCGACGTAGTTACGAATCAAACTACGCAACATAATAATAATAATGATAATAAAATGACTTCTTTGGCGCCAATATCCTCGGAAAATACGAGCTCAGTGGCGCATCAAAACCAAAGGATTAGGCCTTCTCGTGATCATGTACAATGCAGAAAGTCGTCAACATATCGACGGAGGTGCCAAGAAGCTAAGGAGGTTAGGCAATTTTAAAAAAGATAGGTTTTCAGACAATCTATTTACAACCATATCACAACACATCATACGTTCCACCGGATAATCTATCATGAGTTATACATTAGCGGAACAACATCGACGGAACTATACTTTCCCCGACGGCGTATTACTGAATATTCTTGTGGTCGGGACTCTAATAATAATAATAATAAAAAGACTTCTTTGGCGCCAATATCCTCGGAAAATCCGAGCTCAGTGGCGCAACAAAACCAAAGGATTAGGCATTCTCGTGACCATGTACAATGCAAAAAGTCGTCAACCGATGGATGGAGGTGCCAAGAAGCTAAGGAGGATAGGCCATTTTGAAAAGATAGGTTTTCAGATTACGGCGAAATGAAGCTATATTTCTTGCTGATTTTACGCTGTCGGGGAGTGAATTCCACAGGGTTGGTGCGGCAACCGAGAAAGCTCGAGTTCCAGCGTTTGTCTTAACTCTGGGAACAGAAAGTAAACCAGAACCAGACGACCGAAGCTGTCTGGGCTGTCTTGCTGGAGTGAGCATTGAATGTAAATATGCAGGTTGTTTGGTTGAAAGGGCTTGATAGGTAATTGTACAGATCTTAAAAATAATGCGATATCGCACAGGGAGCCAATGCAATGATTTTAGAAGTGGCACTGAGCGAGAGAAACGAGGAGATCGTGTAACTACCCTAGCCAGACAATTTTGGACACGTTGAAGTTTTGTAATATCTTTGATAGCAATATTACGAAGGAGGGAATTGCAGTAATCAAGTCGGCTGCTAACAAGAGCTGTTGCAATAGTTTTAGCGACAGAAAGTGACATATACCGGCGATTACGGCGAAGATCACGGATATAATAAAAACAGCAACGACACGTTTGAGAAATATGTTGTCTAAAGTTGAAATTCTTATCAAAAGTGACTCCCAAATTCTTCGCTGAGGCTGCTGGTGTGATAGTTTGATTCAGGATACATGTCGGGAAAAAAACATAAAGTTTGCCACACTGCTTTGGAGTACCAATGATGAGAAATTCAGTTTTGTCTGCGTTTAACTTTAATTTGCTGTCAGTCATCCAGAGGAAGATATCCTGGAGACAATCGCTGAGCTGATTTAGGGAGCGATTTGTATCCGAGGTAGCCAAAGAAATGTAGATCTGTGTATCATCTGCGTAAAGGTGGTGGTCCAAGTTATGATTTTGGATAACAGAGCTGAGTGGCGTAGTGTAAAGAGTGAACAGTAAAGGCCCCAGAACAGAACCCTGGGGGACACCACACGAAGTGGGGAGTGCGGCCGAGAAACAGTTTGCAATCTTTATGGTTTGGTGTCTACCAGTTAGGTATGATAAAAACCAGTTCAGAGCTGTGCCAGATATGCCATACCACAATGATAAGCGTTTAATAAGGATGCCGTGATCTATGGTATCAAAGGCGGCAGACAGATCCAGCAAGGTAAGTGCTGTTACTTTTCCTTTGTCAATGTTTAAGGTAACGTCATTGTGTACTTTTAAGAGAGCAGTTTCTGTAGAATGAAACTCTTTGTAAGCTGATTGTGACACATTAGATAAGCAATTTGAGCTGATGTGAGACCTTAGACGGCTTGCTACGACTTTCTCAAGTATTTTGGAAATAAAGCTTAGATTGGAAACATGTCTATAACTGTTTAGATCTTCTTTAGACAAAGATGTCTTCTTAAGAAGTGAGTTGACATGGGCGTGTTTGAAATCATCCGGAAACAAGCCAGAACACAGTGATGCATTTATAATATCCGTTATCGGTTTGAGCAATGTATCAAGACAATATTTCAACAGTACGGTTGGTAGTGGATCAAGCTCACAGGACTTATTTGGGGAAGACATAATTATTTTCTTCACTTCATCAGCTGTGGCAGGTTCAAATGATACAAGTAAAGAATTTACTCGTGGAGAGGCCACGTTTACAGTACTAAAAGTATGATCTGGGAAAGCAGAATGGATAAGACTGATTTTGTCATTGAAATGACTAGAGAACGAGTCACATAGAGACTTGATTGAAACATGATTAGGAAGAGATGGAGCAGGCCGCCTGTGTAGAATTTGATTTATGCAGTTACATAGCTGACGTGGACTTTCAGAGTTATTTGAGACCATATTTGTGTAATAATCCGATTTAGCTTTGGCCATTTGTCTGTTGCAGTAGTGACAGTGTTTTGAATAACGCGACCTGTCCAAAGACGAGCGTGATTTGCGCCATACGCGCTCAAGATAACGACGACGCCTTTTAGATTGTAGAATTTCGGGAGTCATCCATGGAGCGGGTGGCTTTTGTGATACAGATTTGGATCTTACAGGTGCATGTTTGTTAAGTAAAGACTTGAGTACTTGATAGTACTGTCCACACAAATCGGATAGGTGTCCCTTTGGTTTTATGATTAGGTCGGATTTAAGGATGTCAGCCTTTAAAGCAGCGATGTTAATCTTATGAATAGGTCTGTAAAATGCATTGTGTTTTGATTCTAATTTAGTTCTGGAAACGTTTACATCGACAATGACTGTGTGGTGGTCTGATAAACCATCCGAAACTGTAGGTGTTTTGATATTGTAACAAGTTGAACGAGTTATGAAAAGATCGAGCCAATGGCCATGTATGTGTGTCGAAACGGTAATATGTTGTTTCAAATCAAACGAAACCAGGTTGTCATTAAAGGTAGTTGTTATTGCTGAAGGTATGTCCAAATGAAGATTAAAATCCCCAAAAATATAAAATTCTGAATGAATAGGTGCCAAATTTTCTAGTAGATCCTGGAATTCTTCAAAGAAATTGGCTGGGTGTCCTGGAGGGCGATACATACAGACGAAATAAGCGGAGAAAGAAGAATCTGAAATTTCAACAGAAAATAATTAAAAACTAGAGTATTCATGGTTCGAATGTAATTTAACTTTGAACTGTTTTGATACCAAAAAGCCAACACCACCACCTCGTCTAACTGAACGTGGTCGATGATGGAAGGTATAACCAGAAGGAGAAATATCAGCAATGCAGGCAACTGTATCATGTGGTCTGAGCCAGGTCTCAGTTACAGCAAGAATGTATATTGTTGTAGAAATTAATAAATCGCTAAGTGATGCTGTCTTATCCCGAATTGATCGAACATTTGTGGTAGCCAACCGAATGTTACGCCTGACAGCAGGCCCAGGATTTAGACTTACGTCGCCCGCTAGCAGTAGAATTATTGCTAATTTAAATGTAGGCCTAGAGCGGGGGATTGGCAGTAACTTGCGATTAAAACAAAGATTAAGACAGCAAGCTGTGTAAAACGGACAAAGAAAGTTGTATTCTCGTAGGTTGGGGAAATGTTGAGATGACAGCCGACCGTTGGAGGGTAAGTGGCTTGCACAGGGCAAAATCACCACCTCTCGAAGCCACTGAACATGATGAAAATAAAACACACAAACGAAATAGCGGAGACATTGTCTTAATGATAGTCTATTGTCCTCAAATGATGAAAAAGGTATAAAATGATAGCAATATATCGATTCTAAAAATGACGATTTGACATCGACAATAAAATAAAATAAACTGTAAAAACCGGTTCGCGCTCAGCATAGGTCAACAGCACTAAAACCGTATGGGTGCGTGCAGAGTGACAAGACGTTGTGCCCGTGCAAAGAAATTGGAGAGATCTTCACCCCCAGGGCAACACTGGGTATAAAAGAACGTCTTGTTGAAGTAGCCTTATTAGTATATAGTTTATAAGGGCCTACACCTGCCTTTTAGTTTGCTGAGAACCCAGCCGGCGCGAACAATATAAGGCGAGGTCCGTCCTACGAACGAAGTAATACTTATATAAAACGACAATAATACTTATATAAAATCTGAATAATACTTATATAAAATCTGAATAGCTACAAGAAGAACTCGTGAAAGCTGTGCAATGGATGACGCTGATTTGTGCAGGATAAGACGGAGCTTCAGACAAATCAGCTTGTTTGTCCGACAGGCGTTACGATCTAGGGTGACTCTATATCATAAAGTTCAGCGTCGGTTAAAAAGCCTGGTTAGTACGAAAGATATGCGGCAGGGATATATAGCATGGATAAACAGCGTGTATGTATATGTCACGCTAGGTGTTGATATCCGAGCAAGTTTGTCTAGCAAGCTATGTTCAGTTAAGACATACGGTAGCCTTGTTGGCCGGCGTAGGGTCTTTGTTTACACAGATAGGCCTTGACCCAAAGGGCGGGAAATACAAATTTAATCTGCCTGGTCTAAGTGCAGATTTTGCTTAGCTGCATTCATCATATAGCGTTCAGGTTTCTCCCGTCTGGGTCTTTATGTTGTACTTGATCGGTGTACCGATCAGTAATCAAGGTAACTTATTATATAAGTTAGCAAAAACGACAAATTCCACCGGAGATCCGAACCGACAACACCACCGCTGACCACCTCTGACTCTGACATGATTATCCGGCTGAGACGTTATCCTTGGTCATTGCTGTGAACTTGGCGCAATGAGGCGGTGATTGTCAGGATTTCAGTCGTCATCAGTCACCATGTGCACACCCCTCCGTCTCGCACTGTCCATCCCCTCATTTCGGGATTCTAGCCACGTTTCACTGCCCACACTGGTGCTGGTCACACTGTAGCCCTCCCTTCTACACTTCACACATGTCTTCTCGTGTCCCCTTTCATCATCTGCCAGCTGTTCAAACCACAGATTCATCATAACACGATACACCACAAATCCTACTACGATTAGTCAATAGATCGTCTCAATGGACATCCTTCCAATATGCTTCCCGTATCACATTTAATATCCTTCCCATAGGTTTACTGCACAAGCCCACTAGCTGTATATACTGGTTCACCTGCATGTATGTAAGACAAAACTACAACAGAACCGCATAATTTAATCCTTCTTAGAAACAAGATAACAATTTATTAGTCACTCATATTGCAAATAACGAGGCTCGGTGCTGGTTTAGAGAACCTTCAATAGATGACACGTCACAAGAGGCTGATAAAATACACGCGATCGCCATAGTAACCTTCAATAGATGACACGTCACAAGAGGCTGATAAAATACACGCGATCGCCATAGTAACCTTCAATAGATGACACGTCACAAGAGCCTGATAAAATACACGCGATCGCCATAGTAAGGCGCGATCGCGAACGAAGTTAAGTTTGCATGAAGCTGTTAGCGATCGGGATTACGATCGCGATCCCACTCATTTCAGGTCTAACCCATGATCATCCTGAGCACATAGAAATACAACACTTTGAATATCTCTTGCACAAACAGTTGTATAGCTTGTTCTATTCTATTAAATTTGGCAATTATGAAACAATAGCTACCACCCCAAAGCATTACGAATACATATTTTCATTCCGATTAATTTTGTGCACCCGTGTTCACGTACTAAACGATTCTGGTTTGTCTCACCTCTGAGATCGGGTCCTTAAGGAAATGTGCGCTGCAGAAGCTTTATTATGTCTTACAGTTATAATTATATCTTACAGTTATAATTATATCTTACAGTTACAATTATATATTACAGTTATAATTATATCTTACAGTTATAATTATATCTTAGTTATAATTATATCTTACAGTTATAATTATATCTTACAATTATAATTCATCCAAAGTAATCCAGACAATAGTGACATTAGCATGTCCGGATATCCTGAATATGTAACATTTCATTCTTAATATTAGCGATGCTTCATCGCAAGATCTTTGTGACTGTCATCACAGATTCTGGCCAAGACACAAAAGTAGAGACGACCTTGCGGAAGACTGACCGACAAAGCAGATGTCCTATACACGCTTTGAGAGATTACACACGACGATGAACATACAATCGTCCCATTTGTTGCTTCCAATACTCGTGATTTGTGCCTGCTCCTCGACAGTTTCAAACAGTGCCAAAGGTGAGCTGTTTTTTTTTAACTACACTTTGGTTCCCTGTGGCTTTCTTTGGATTACATCATCCATGTTGAATCTCAGCCAAAACTGGCGGGTTTGCATTATCATCTTAAAACTGTTGTTTTAGTATTAGATATTCTTTGAGTGACCTTGTGAGTGAGTCTTTCGAGAATACAGGCCTAGTTGAATTACCAAAGCGTAGTGCGGTAACCGACGATAACCCTGTCTTATTGGCGACCTCCCTGACCTCATCATTGACATTCCATTTACACTGTGTGTGTTGTCTTTCCAAATGTCACTGCTGTGTGTGTTGTCTTTTCAGATGGCACTGTTGTTTGTGTGTGTTGTCTTTTCAGATGGCACTGTTGTTGGTGTGTGCTGTCTTTGCAGTTGGCACTGTTGTGTGTGTTGTCTTTGCAGTTGGCACTGTTGTGTGTGTTGTCTTTCCAAATGTCACTGTTGTGTGTGTTGTCTTTCCAAATGTCACTGTTGTGTGTGTTGTCTTTCCAAATGTCACTGTTGTGTGTGTGCTGTCTTTCCAAAAGGCGCTGTTGTGTGTGTTGTCTTTCCAAATGTCACTGTTGTGAGTGTTGTATTTTCAGATAGCACTGTTGTGTGTGTTGTCTTCCCAGATGTCACTGTTGTGTGTGTTGTCTTTCCAGATGCCACTGTTGTGTGTGTTGTTTTTCCAAATGGCACTGTTGTGTGTGTTGTCTTTCCAATTGTCACTGTTGTGTGTGTGTTGTCTTTCCAAATGTCACTGTTGTGTGTGTTGTCTTTCCAAATGTCACTGTTGTGTGTGTGTGTGTGTGTGTGTGTGGGTGTGTGTGTGTGTGTGTGTGTGTGTGTGTGTGTGTGTGTGTGTGTGTGTGTGTGTGTGTGTGTGTGTGTGTGTGTGTGTGTGTGTGCTGTCTTTCCAAGTGGCACTGTTGTGAGTGTTGTCTTTTCAGATAGCACTGTTGTGTATGTTGTCTTTCCAAATGGCACTGTTGTGTGTGTTGTCTTTCCATATGCCACGGTTGTGTGTGATGTCTTTCCAATTGTCACTGTTGTGTGTGTTGTCTTTCCAAATGTCATTGTTGTGTGTTTTGTCTTTTCAGATGGCACTGTTTTGTGTGTTGTCTTTCCAAATGTCACTGTTGTGTGTGTTGTCTTTCCAAATGTCACTGTTGTCTGTGTGCTGTCTTTCCAAATGGCACTGTTGTGAGTGTTGTCTTTTCAGATAGCACTGTTGTGTGTGTTGTCTTCCCAAATGTCACTGTTGTGTGTGTGTAGACTTTCCAAATGGCAATGTTGTGTGTGTTGTCTTTCCATATGCCACGGTTGTGTGTGATGTCTTTCCAATTGTCACTGTTGTGTGTGTTGTCTTTCCAAATGTCATTGTTGTGTGTTTTGTCTTTTCAGATGGCACTGTTTTGTGTGTTGTCTTTCCAAATGTCACTGTTGTGTGTGTTGTCTTTCCAAATGTGTGTGTGTGTGTGTGTGTTGTTTTCCAAATGGCAATTTTTTTTTCTCCGAATGGCACTGTTGTGTGTTGTCTTTCCAAATGGTACTGTTGTGTGTGTAGACTTTCCAAATGTCACTGTTGTGTGTGTTGTCTTTCCAATTGTCACTGTTGTGTGTGTTGTCTTTTCAGATGTCACTGTTGTGTGTATTGTCTTTCCAAATGTCATTGTTGTGTGTGTTGTCTTTCCAGATGCCACTGTTGTGTGTGTGTGTGTTGTCTTTCCAGATGTCACTTTTGTGTGTGTTGTCTTTCTATATGTCACTGTTGTGTGTGTTGTCTTTCCAGATGCCACTGTTGTGTGTGTTGTCTTTCCAGATGCCACTGTTTTGTGTATTGTCTTTTCAGATGCCACTGTTGTGTGTGATCTTCTGACTGGTACAGATGACGGGTTGCTATCGTTTCCATTGGACACAACTGCGAAACCTCCAATATTCGGTTCACCAAAGAAACTCATCGCAGGCAAGCATTATGAATTGTAATAATAACAACGTGTGGTCTTATACAGCGCCTGTAACCGACTAGACAAAGCACTCCTGGCTCCCGCTCCTTACAACATTAGCAGGACAAGTTTTGTGGCAACAACACTGGGGCTTCATAAATCGACACTATACACTTTGTGAAACTACGATAACATACACCGTTATCCCGTGTAGGATATTTTACTTCCCTTACCTTAGACTTCAGACAGAAGGGACCAAACAATTTTA
>BSQZ01000222.1:7500-15000 GCA_033239005.1 Lamellibrachia satsuma | reverse complement strand
GGTATATACATTGAAGGCGATCTGCTTTTTTGGACACAAGTCTCACCACGAAGGTAGTACACTTATCTCTCCCTCTCTCTCTCTCTCTCTCTCTCTCTCTCTCTCTCTCTCTCTCTCTCTCCTCTCTCTCTCTCCCATCTGTATCTCTATATCACTCTCTCCTCGTCAAAACACACACACACACACACACACACACACACACACACACACACACACACATACATACATACATATATATATATATATATATATATATATATATATATATATATATATATATATATATATATATATATATATATATATATATATATATATATATATATATATATATATATATATATATATATATATATATATATATATATATATATATATATATATATATATATATATATATATATATATATATATATATATATATATATATATATATATATATATATATATATATATATATATATGTGGGGTGGTCTCCCTCGTACCGTGGGAGGTGGGGGATCGAGTACCCCAGCCTTTCTGTTTGTACATGTATGTGTATGGCTAATCAACTTGGTAATTACGCCCCTACTATGGCACTTGTAACCAATTGTGATTGTCACTCCTATGTAGGGGCTCTTCGGCATTCCATGCCTATGATTACTGTATTAAATAAATGGATTGCCATTTTCTCACTCATACAAGTTTTCAGTTATGATTGATATGTACAGAAACTAGCTCAGGCTTCACACCAGTTTTTTATATCATTAAGACCAGGCAGTCAGATTAAGTATGGATATTAAATTCAATGACATAAGAAGCAGGCATGCGAAATGCAATTTTGTCCAAGAGACGAAATATCTTTTTGCGAGCAAGTCGCTGTCCGCCGAGCAGATAACTATACATGTGAGGCTTGGAGAGGGGTATTTGGTGGCGCCCCCTCTATTATTAAATTTGACAGGTCCATTCAAAGCAGCCCGACCGGTAATCACAAGGTGGCGCAAAGGTGCCGTCCAGTGTTTGCACGTGGCCCGTGATGACAGGTGATTGGCGGAGGGCAACTTTGTGCTGGACGAGAAGTATTTCAAATTCAGTTGCCGCTTCTGTCTTGTACAGTAAGCAACGTTGCGTTTACGCTCTGCTCAAAAATCCCACCCACCCTCCCTAATAGTGTGTTAACGGTGGGGGTCCAATAGATCAGCTCGTGCACAACGTGTAGGTACATTGCGAAACATTGCTCACAGAAAGGTACTTCACAAAGTTATTTTTGACGCTTTTCCCTGTAGTAGCTTGGTACACGAGGTTTTGCATTATGTGTTTTCCTCCACTGAATGTTCAGTAGTGTACGCAGGGTTTTTAGTGCGGGTACTTTTCGAAGTACATTTGTGTGGCAGTTTGGTCCTGCCTTTCTGTGTCATGTGTTAATAGTTGGCAGTTTTCGTTATATGCGTGTATATATGGCACCTTTACACATTATGCATTGGGTTACCATACATTCATTATGGTTTGTTTATAAATGTTTGTGTGATTAGCCCACTATATCATGTATCAGCAGTAGGTTTATTCATTATATATGTATATATATATATATATATATATATATATATATATATATATATATATATATATATATATATATATATATGTATAGCACCCTTACTCATTAGGTGTTGCGTTACCTTTAATCGCATTTGATTTGTTACCATTGTTAGTTTACCATTGTTAGGGGTTTAGCCCAATTTTTCATGTATACTATTTTGCTGGGGAGATCGAGCCTTTCTGTTTGTACATGTATGTGTATGGCAAATCAACTTGGTAATTACGCCCCTACTATGGCACTTGTAACCAATTGTGATTGTCACTCCTATGTAGGGGCTCTTCGGCATTCCATGCCTATGATTACTGTATTAAATAAATGGATTGCCATTTTCTCACTCATACATGTTTTCAGTTATGACTGATATGTACAGAAACTAGCTCAGGCTCCACCCCAGTTTTTGATATCATTAAGACCAGGCAGTCAGATTAAGTAGGGATATTAAATTCAATGACACAAGACGCAGGCATGCAGAAATATATATATATATATATATATATATATATATATATATATATATATATATATATATATATATATATATATATATATATATATCTTTCGGTTTCTCACACACTATCACTCTCTTTCTCTCCCTTCCTCTCATTTTCGTTTTATCTAATTCGCTCTCTTTCTCGCTCCGTCTCCCCTCTCTCGCTTTATCTCCATATCTCCCTACTTCTCTTTCCCTCCCCTCATTCTGTACGCGTATGTGTTCCCCCTCTGTCGTCGTTCTCTCCCTCCTTCCCCTCCTCTTTCTAGTTAATTGACCAACATATTATTTGTCTTCCAGGTTGTATTCAACCCACCTTAACAGTAACGTCACTCGCATGATTGCTGTAGAGACCAAGGCTGGTATAGCGCTGCGGCGGTGTGAATGTCCACGTAAGTATCTGGGATGTTTAAACATGTCTTTAAGCCACGGTCGTGTTGAATATAACGACCTATATACAATACGTTAAGTCAACACCTATTTTGTTCAACAACAAATATTTTTATAAAATCAAGATTAATGATATAATCCACTATTTTGTCTTGCAACAGTTCTGCGAGTGTATGGACACCATGAGTTAAATCACACACTTATTTATAAAGAAATACCCAGTAATTTAACGTTCAACATTGCACTAACAAATGTTTAACTGACTTATAATTGTTGTAACTGTGTTTACAAATTAACTACGCAAGTGTTATCAAAAGCACAGTATTCACGTGTTTGTCTTATCGTTCCGTAGTGATTGGAGGGTATGTTCTCGACCCACCAGTGACGATGGACATGTCAACTCGCCTGAATGACGCCGACAACGAGACATGTCTGGCTCTGTCCGACATAGACTTCTACACGTTTGATGCAAGAGAAGAGCGTTGGTTCCCACGTCCACAGAACAAATGTTTTTTGCCTGGACTAGTCATCAAGAGATGTGTGCCGGTCGGGATGAAGACGTCGTTCACTGTCACAATCACCGGATATCACCTCGCGTGTTCCACGGCCCACTTCAAGGTGGTTGTGCGACAAACCAAGTGGTCGTCCTGTCACCTCGCTGGGCTGTACAGAAACTGTAGATGGAGCGGCGCCGTCGAGACTGGAGGGCTGACCACATGTGTCGCCGCCTGTCGCTGTGACGGAGACGACTGCAAACACCTGACGATCCACATTCCCAAGTTGTACGAAGACTGGCAGATATGTGAAATCAACGTTAACTAAATTGAAATGGCACCAAGCAGAAGCAAGGATATATATATATATATATATATATATATATATATATATATATATATATATATATATATATATATATATATATATATATATATATATATATATATATATATATATTCGAAGAAGGGAAGTTTGAGGTGGTGATCGTAACGTGTTTAAGGAACATGTTGGACACGGGATGTCCAAGTTATGGATAAAAATGTTTTGTCTACATTGTTTTCGAAAATATTTTCATATCCAGCAGTTGGGAAGACAAATAAGCATGTGGTTGATGGCAATTGTTTGAAATTCTGACGAACAGTTGGATGGCGATTTATTATCATATATGTATATAATCGTAGTTTTTGCCTGAAAATTATACGTATTATAAAATTTCGCCTTGAACTAAAAACCCACCCATTTAAATTCGCTTATCCTTCTTAGTTCATCAACGTACATAGTCAACTGTTTACGACTGGAGTTGTTAATCCGATTAGGTACTGTGTAACCCTTTAGTTTTGGTGGACTTCCCGAGGACTTTAGCACATCACAAATTCGTTATTGCATTGTGTTATGCTTAACAGATATGATGCTGATTTGTGTTGACATTACGTAGCACGAACTAAATACTCGTAATTTGTACGATAACACATTCCTTATTCTTGTGTAGCTTCAGTTGGTGTCTTCTTGCAATCTCTCTAGTCACTTCGAGTCCACCCTCTCTCTAGTCACTTCGAGTCCACCCTCTCTCTAGTCACTTCGAGTCCACCCTCTATCTGGTCACTTCGAGTCCACCCTCTCTCTAATCACTTCGAGTCCACCCTCTCTCTAGTCACTTCGAGTCCACCCTCTCTCTAGTCACTTCGAGTCCACCCTCTCTCTAGTCACGTCGAGTCCACCCTCTATCTGGTCACTTCGAGTCCACCCTCTCTCTAATCACTTCGAGTCCACCCTCTCTCTAGTCACTTCGAGTCCACCCTCTCTCTAGTCACTTCGAGTCCACCCTCTCTCCAATGCTTCGTGTTGTCAGTCCTTCCCATTTGTCTTCTACTTTTTCTGTTTTGCGTGGTATTTATCTTTCTAGGCTACTATGTGCTAGACAAGGCTACTAGGTGCTAATATCTACTTTTTCTGTGACCCAGATCCTCCTCGGTGTCCACATTAATCTGAGTATTCTGCGCTATAGCATATTTACTTAATTACAAATAATGTCAACACCTACGTTGTTGAATATCGTTTTGATATGTTGAAATATAATGATAACGCATACACTGCGAGCAGATATTATGTGATGGATTGATTTATCACAGCACGTTGTGTACTTGGCATTGATGTAACTCACATAGGCCTGTAGAGAAAACGACATACATTTTTTTTCTGAATGTTTCAATGATGTTTCCTTAAGTGTTGCGCCAGAGGTCTTAAAGCCACGCGCGTGCACGTTATTCGAAATCGCAAGGTACAGTGTGACAGTGTTTGAAAACGCTTTTGCTTAGAGTGACGTGCCCCATATTATAGTGTTGTATTGCCACATAGAATTGTTTACTAGCACTGCATTAATAATTACCGCGCACGTGATTGGTGTGGTTAGCATTTGTTTTGTTCTACATCACCTCACGGCTTGTGGCTTATGACATGAGTATGACATGTTTACAATATGGAGTTGATACCCGGACAACAGATAACGCATAATTTGCCACATATTATAATGATTCCTCTTAAGTTGTACAAGAGGTGTCCATTAACGTAACAACTTAACTCATTTGTTGTCCCGGTCTGGAATGTTGATCAGCCTCCGAACTTGTTATGAAACAGCTAAGATAGGATTGTCCACGACAAAATGACTTACTCTTTGGGAAAGGCGTTGCTTTTGTCAGCGGCCAAAACCGAGTTAGTTAGTGTATCAACTAAGACTGTTTGTGTCTAAAAATTAATACTTGCTATCGCTAATTGACTACGAACTCTAGCGTGTTTGTGTGTGTAATAAAGGTGAAACGAAAATTGCATTGTCTTGTCTGAAAATTAGTATTCTTAGCGCGAATGGGTAAACGTCTACAATTGTCACAGGTTCCTAAGTAGAACAGGACAAACACGTAGTATAAACCCAGTTCCTTAGGGACTCACCGTTTATCAAAACGTACGGTGTAACTCCGACACATTGATAACTACAAGTTCCAACTTCGACAAAACAATGAACACAGCGGATTCCCCGTTCACTCCAACTTCGACAAAACAATGAACGCAGCGGATTCCCCGTTCCCTCCAACTTCGAAAAAACAATGAACACAGCGGATTCCCCGTTCCATCCAACTTCGACAAAACAATGAACACAGCGGATTCCCCGTTCACTCCAACTTCGACAAAACAATGAACACATCGGATTCCCCGTTCCCTCCAACTTCCAGTTAACGAATTGCTCTGTGTATGATGGACGTTTATGATGATGTAACTGCGCAATATTGTTTTACTTGTAGTAGACATAGCGCTTGTGATTTGGTAAACAAAATAGTTATATCCAACATGATATATTTGCATGTGTACGCACTGCAGGGATGGATTCGTGTCCTTGAATAATTGTGTACTTAAGTACAGCAAGTACAGTACTTGCACTTGTACTTGCCATTTTGCTGAGTGTACTACTTATTCTTGGACTTGTACTTGACTGTCAAAGTACTTGGACTTGGCAAGAACTTTCCCAAGTACTTTTTTTATTTGGCTCTATCGTACTCATACTCAATGTACTCTGATTTTACGAGTACATAACGTGTACATCTGAGTACTTTCTCAATATATGGTGTGAAAATGAATTTATTTGTAGTTAACAAAATGAAACTTTCCTGAAGCATTTGAATGTTCAACTATTTTGTTTAAATACTAAGAACTGCCAGCTGAGTCACCTTACTTCTGTTGAAGGTGACTCAAGTCAAACTGCCTCCTACACCAGTATAATCTGGTCCCAGCAGTCTGGCTAAACATTACAAAGGGGATGTTGAGCATGTTGCATTGGCATGTTCTAACCCTAATGTAAAGGTCGAATGCTACTTTTATAAATTGACAACGTGAGTACGCTTTCTTGGAAGTTACCGATTGGAATAATTACAAAGAAAAAGGTAAACGGGTAAAGGCAAATACATTTTGCAGTGTCCGGTCGGTAGAAACGTTCAAAGCGCTTTACACCTCACACACTGTCACATCTGTTCTTTCCAACACCAACATTCCACTTACCGGGAAACATTCAGCCCTGCTGCAGTTACTGCACGAAGATCATTCGTTCAAATATATCCACCACTGTCTGTAGGTGGTTTGAGCTATACTTTTAGTTAACTTAGAGCACGTTGGTCCCGTTTACTATGTGATTGAGTTAGCTATAGTTTTCATCAATTCCTTCTTGTCCTCCGATAGCTCAGTGATGTTGGCATCTATCCTTTATATATTTAACCATGCCCACCTATTATATGAAGGCCTGCCTGTTTTCGTTTGCCTTTTATTTGCCTTGCACGATAGTTTTACCGAGAAATTGTTTCCCCACGCACAACATTGACTAAAGGTAATACGTAATACGTGTCGTGCATTAATAAATTGTTTCCCCACGCACAACGTTGACTAAAGGTAATACGTAATACGTGTCGTGCATTAATAAATTGTTTCCCCACGCACAACGTTGACTAAAGGTAATACGTAATACGTGTCGTGCATTAATAAATTGTTTCCCCACGCACAACGTTGACTAAAGGTAATACGTAATACGTGTCGTGCATTAATAAATTGTTTCCCCACGCACAACGTTGACAACAGGTAATACGTAATACGTGTCGTGCATTAATACATTGTTTCCCCACGCACAACATTGACTACAGGTAATACGTAATACGTGTCGTGCATTAATACATTCACACTTATGAACAATCACTGATGTATTCCACGTGTATTTGTCTCTCATACATTAAAAAAAACATTCATGGCACTCTCATCGCTTTAACCCTTTCGATATCAGCCGTTGTTTAAAAAGACCCTGGTTCCGCAATTATTTGACCATATATAGGAAAATGTGACGCCAGTATGTTCAGGCATGACATACAATGTGTTCTCTTACCTACCCGCCAGAGCACACCACTTGAATATATAGAACGCGATTCCTATTTTTTGGGCTGGGCTTGGCTTATTTGAAGCCTCAGTTCGCTACAGTGAGCATCTATCGCAAGCACCACGACTCGATAATACCCAT
>BSQZ01000222.1:0-2500 GCA_033239005.1 Lamellibrachia satsuma | reverse complement strand
TTCGACCACCCTGTTTTGGCTTCTGTATCTCTTCTCACCATCCACCGTAATTGTGGTCTTACTCTTCCCTTTCGACCACCCTCTTTTGGCCTCTGTATCTCTTCACACTCATCCACCGTAATTGTGGTCTTACTCTTCCCTTTCGACCACCCTCTTTTTGGCTGCTGTATCTCTTCACACCATCCACCGTAATTGTGGTCTTACTCTTCCCTTTCGACCACCCTCTTTTGGCTTCTGTATCTCTTCACACCATCCACCGTAATTGTGGTCTTACTCTTCCCTTTCGACCACCCTCTTTTGGCTTCTGTATCTCTTCACACCATCCACCGTAATTGTGGTCTTACTCTTCCCTTTCGACCACCCTCTTTTGGCTTCTGTATCTCTTCACACCATCCACCGTAATTGTGGTCTTACTCTTCCCTTTCGACCACCCTCTTTTGGCTTCTGTATCTCTTCACACCATCCACCGTAATTGTGGTCTTACTCTTCCCTTTCGACCACCCTCTTTTGGCTTCTGTATCTCTTCACACCATCCACCACACCATCATAATTGTGGTCTTACTCTTCCCCTTTCGACCACCCTCTTTTGGCTTCTGTATCTCTTCACACCATCCACCGTAATTGTGGTCTTACTTTCTTCCCTTTCGACCACCCTCTTTTGGCTTCTGTATCTCTTCACACCATCCAACGTAATTGTGGTCTTACTCTTCCCTTTCGACCACCCTCTTTTGGCTTCTGTATCTCTTCACACCATCCACCGTAATTGTGGTCTTACTCTTCCCTTTCGACCACCCTCTTTTGGCTTCTGTATCTCTTCACACCATCCACCGTAATTGTGGTCTTACTCTTCCCTTTCGACCACCCTCTTTTGGCTTCTGTATCTCTTCACACCATCCACCGTAATTGTGGTCTTACTCTTCCCTTTCGACCACCCTCTTTTGGCTTCTGTATCTCTTCACACCATCCACCGTAATTGTGGTCTTACTCTTCCCTTTCGACCACCCTCTTTTTGGCTTCTGTATCTCTTCACACCATCCACAGTAATTGTGGTCTTACTCTTCCCTTTCGACCACCCTCTTTTGGCTTCTGTATCTCTTCACACCATCCACCGAAATTGTGGTCTTACTCTTCCTTTCGACCACCCTGTTTGGCTTCTGTAACTCTTCACACCATCCACCGTAATTGTGGCCTTACTCTTCCCCCTTCGACCACCACTCTTTTGGCTTCTGTATCTCTTCACACCATCCGTAATTGTGGTCTTACTCTTCCCCTTTCGACCACCCTCTTTTGGCGACCACCCTCTTTTGGTCTTCTGTATCTCTTCACACCATCCACCGTTTGTGGCTTCTGTATCTCTTCACACTTCCACCCTCTTTTGGCTTCTGTATCTCTTCACACCATCCACCGTAATTGTGGTCTTACTCTTCCCCCTTCGACCACCCTCTTTTGGCTTCTGTATCTCTTCACACCATCCACCGTAATTGTGGTCTTACTCTTCCCCTTTCGACCACCCTCTTTTGGCTTCTGTATCTCTTCACACCATCCACCGTAATTGTGGTCTTACTCTTCCTTTCGTAATTGTGGTCTTACTCTTCCCTTTCGACCACCCTCTTTTGGCTTCTGTATCTCTTCACACCACCGTAATTGTGGTCTTACTCTTCTTTCGACCACCCTCTTTTTGGATTCTGTATCTCTTCTCACCATCCATCGTAATTGTGGTCTTACTCTTCCTTTCGACCACCCTCTTTTGGCTTCTGTATCTCTTCACACCATCCACCACCTGTAATTGTGGGTCTTACTCTTCCCCCCTTCGACCACCCTCTTTTGGCTTCTGTATCTCTTCACAAATACCACTTTTGGCTTCTGTAACACCATCCATCGTAACTGTGGTCTTACTCTTCCCGACCACCCTTTCGACCACCCTCTTTTGACCACTGTTTTGACTTCTGTATCTACTCACCGTAATTGTGGTCCATCCATCGTAATTGTGGTCTTACTCTTCCCTTTCGACCACCCTCTTTTGGCTTCTGTATCTCTTCACCATCCATCCACCACCCTCTTTTGGAAATTGTGGTCTTACTCTTCCTTTTCGACCACCCTGTTTTGGCTTCTGTATCTCTTCACACCATCCACCGTAATTGTGGTCTTACTCTTCCTTTCGACCACCCTCTTTTGGCTTCTGTATCTCTTCACACCATCCACCGTAATTGTGGTCTTACTCTTCCCCCTTCGACCACCCTCTTTTGGCTTCTGTATCTCTTCACACCATCCACCGTAATTGTGGTCTTACTCTTCCCTTTCGACCACCCTCTTTTGGCTTCTGTATCTCTTCTCACCATCCACCGTAATTGTGGTCTTACTCTTCCCTTTCGACCACCCTCTTTTGGCTTCTGTATCTCTTCTCACCATCCACCGTAATTGTGGTCTTACTCTTCCCTTTCGACCACCCTCTTTTGGCTTCTGTATCTCTTCACACCATCCACCGTAATTGTGGTCTTAC
>BSQZ01000221.1:62500-76501 GCA_033239005.1 Lamellibrachia satsuma | reverse complement strand
TGTTGTGTGTCATCACTCAAGGCATGTGCTGTAAGGGGATGTGGTGCTCTAACTGAACTATGATATTTGTTGTGCATCACTCAAGGCATTGTAAGGGGATATGACGCTTTAGCTGAACTATGATACTTTCCACCGTGTATGACTTGTTGTGCGTCACTCAAGGCATTGTAAGGGGATATGACGCTCTAGGTGAACTATGATACTTTCCATCGTGTCTGTCTTGTTGTACATCACTCAGGGCATTGTAAAGGGATACGGCGTTTTAGCCTGAACTATGATACTTTCCACCGTGTCTGTCTTGTTGCACACATCAATTGTTCCTTCTAACACGTGATACTATTGCCGGTGCCTGGCATCACCACATGTATGTATTATCTTAATACTACACACCACCTAATGTGAACATTTAGTATTATCAGGTAATACTATTGTTGTCATACTGTATACATTTGCTTTGTTGTTGCAATGTAATTATCTGAGCTTTCATTGAACTGCTACTGACTGATGCACACTAAGCTACACACTAACTGTACGGACACTACACTAACCTACACACTAACTGTACGTACACTACTATAATGTATTAAATGTTTCAAGGTGTTCTTGATCTAATTTTGTTTTGTTCATTTAAGTAATATGATGATACAATTAAACCTTGTCAATCTGCGAACTTAAACAAAAGCGAATATAGCACTAACAATAATTGATAAAATAATAATAACATTAAAGGAAAAAAATACAATCATACATTCTGCGGATTGAACCCGGAGTCTTCCACAAAGTTGCACTAAATTCGTTATGTATTCTGCAGGCCGTCTCGTGACATTTTCGTCTTAATATGGTATAGCAAATATTCACCTTAGTAACATTTACAGACATTTCTCCATTCATTTACTGTCCTCTGTGATATTGACTTTGTGAGTGAATCTGTGTTTCTCTGTGATTATCTGATTATTGTATTATTACTACGCAATACAAACATAACACGTTATAATAATTATGGTTGACAGCTACCAGTTTACTGATGAATACTTACATTTATTTTTACCAACTGTTACACGTGTTGTTTCTTATGTTATGAAAATCCAAAATATACTCTCTCTCCCTCTCGCCACTCCCCCCTCTCGCTCCCTCCCCATTTATTTATGTTTTCTTATCTCACATCCCCCCTCTCTCTCACTTTCCACCTCCCTATCTCTCCTTGTCTCCCTCCCTCCCTCCACCCCCTTCTCTCTCTCCATCTCTCTCTACCCCTCCCTCTCTCCGTCTCTACATGTTTCTCTCTTTCTCTCTCTCCCTCGTTAGCTCTCCCCTCCCCTCTCCCTCTCTCTCTCCGCCACTCTCTATCGCTCACCTCCTCTCTCTCTCGCTCTCTCTCTCGCTCGTTCTCTCTCTCATTATACCCCCTCTCTTTATCTCTCTATCTCTCTCCCCATTCCCCCTTTCCCTATCTCCGTCTCCCCTTCTTACTCTCTAACTCTCCGCCTCTCACCTTCTCTTTCTATTTATACCCATCTCTCTCTCCCACTATCTCCCCATCTTTTTCCCTATGTCCCTCCTTACCTCCCTCTCTTCGTCTCTACCTGTCTCTCTCTCTCTTTCTCTCTCTCGGTTTCCCTATATCTCCCCTCCTCTCTCTCGATCCCCTCTCTCTCCACGTATCTCCTTCCCCTTCTCCACCCCATCTCTCTCTCTCTTTCCTACCCCTCTCTCTCCTCCTCCCTCTCTCTCACTCTCTCTCCCTACCCACCTCCCTCTCCCTCACTCCTTCCTTCCTCGCTCTATCCATCTCCCTATCTCTCCATCTCCCTCTCTCTGCCCCCGCTCTATACCCTATTTCCCTCTCTCTCCCATATTTCTCTCTCTCCCCTCTCACCCCCTCTCTCCCTCCCTCCCCCCGTATCACTCTCTCTCACCCCTATGTCTCCCTCCCTCCATCCTCTCTCTCTTTCTCTCTCTCTCTCTCTCTCATTCCATCCCTCTCTATCTGTCTCTACCTGTCACTCACACACAGAAAAGGGGAGAGCGGAGTGGACACACACACACACACACACACACACACACACACACACACACACACACACACACACACACACACACACACACACACACACACACACACACACACATACACACACACACATACACACACACTATATATGTATGTATGTATATATATATATATATATATATATATATATATATATATATATATATATATATATATATATATATGAGGGGGAGGGAGAATGGAAGAGAGATGGGGCAAGAGAAAGAGAGGGATACACATATATATATATATATATATATATATATATATATATATATATATATATATATATATATATATATATATATATATATATATATATCTCTCCCTCCTTCTCTACATATCTCTATAACTCTCTTTCTCTCTCTTTTTCTCGATCTCCCTTTCACTCTCTCTCACTCTCTCTCTCTCTCTCGTCTCTCTCCCATTATCTCTCTCCCCTTCCAAATCTCCACCCCCTCTTTCTTTCCCTTCTCTCTCCTCTTATCTCTTCCTACCTTCTGTCTTCCACATTTCTCTCTCCCCTCTCTTCTTCCCTTCCTCTCTCGTCTCTCGCTCCCTCTCTCTTCCATTTCTTTCTCTATCCCTATCTCAACATCCCCCTTCTTCACACTCTCTCTCCCCCTCTCCCCTTTATGTCTCCCTCCTCCATCGACCTCCCTCTTTCTTTCTCTCTCCATTTCGTTCTCTCTCCATATCTGTCTCTCTCCTCCCGCTCTCTCCCTTCTCTCTCCAACATTTTTCTCTATCCCTATCCCGTGTTATGTTTGTATTGCGTAGTAATAACGCAATAATCAGATAATCACAGAGAATCACAGATTCACTCACAAAGTCAATATCACAGAGGACAATAAATGAATGGAGAAATGTCTGTAAATGTTACTAAGGTGAATATTTGCTATACCATATTAAGACGAAAATGTCACGAGACGGTCTGCAGAACACATAACGAATTTAGTGCAACTTTGCGTGTGAGCCGTCGTGGCTTAGCGGTAGACCGTTCGCTTTGCGCGTGGAAGACTCCGGGTTCAATCCGCAGAATGTAAGATTGTATTTTTTTCCTCCCTCTTCCACGTTGCTTTCTCTCTCTTCTTCTTCTCTTCCCCCTCTCTCTCTCCTCTCTCCCTCTCCTCCCACCTCTCTCTCTCGTTCTCGTCCAATTTATCTATATCTTCCTCATGGAATCACATGGCATTTCGTTATATTACATGGAAAACTATTATACATCATGCTTTTTTTATATATTGTGTATGGTAAATGTATGGTATACCCTGGTTTACCTGTTTCAAAGAGCCAAAGTATTTTACCATGGTTTCCCTGTTTCAAAACACCATGGATTACCATGATTTCCATGGTATATCATGGTATTTTACCATGGTTTACCATGATTTACTTTAATCGATTGTTTTCCATGGTTTACTGTTTCAAAACAGCATGCTATATACCATAGAATACGATTGTATAGGTTGCATAGGGGCATAAACATAATTAATAGTTATTAATGAAAGGTCAACAAAGTGCATCTTGGAAGGCTTTGGAAAATATAAGACATAAGATATGATAATAAATAATAAATAGGACAGTATTATTTAAAATTTAATAGGAAAACTGCACAATCATGCTGCTGTCTCCAGGGACGCGTTATCTTCGGTCCACTAGTGGA
This sequence comes from Lamellibrachia satsuma, assembly GCA_033239005.1. Lineage (NCBI taxonomy): Eukaryota > Metazoa > Annelida > Polychaeta > Sabellida > Siboglinidae > Lamellibrachia > Lamellibrachia satsuma. The sequence goes on along the minus strand of BSQZ01000221.1, from coordinate 72,788 downwards.
TCTCACTAAATCACCTGTTTTGTTCTAGCTATTAGTGATGCAACACGCCGACAGACTGGTATGGAAAATGTAACGTGTTGTCTGCAAAACACATTAATTAATTTTATGCGACTAAAGAGTAATGCGATATTCCAAAGTGTTAGCTCGGTTGCCATAAACATCAATGATACTATTAATGATGTTTATGAAGGGGGGGGGGCATTGTGTTATCTAATACAGCTTTCGATACAATTGACCACCAAATCCTATTACATAAACTTGAATTCTATGGAATAAATGGTACTCCCCTAAAGTGATTTAAGGGCTATCTCACAAATAGGAAACACTATGTTAAGTGCAATAATCTTAATTTGCTTCAGCATTTAATAACGTAATGTGTCATATATGATCAACATACAGGCATGTCAGAAAAGCCTCCCAATGCATGTGCACTGACAGCAGCTCAGTGAGAGTGATCAACGTCAGAATATTGTCGCCATTATTGAGTCGATTAAATACAACACTAGGCAGCTGTGCCATTAATGTGCACGGGGCAATAGCATACTACTCCATTCGCAACTGATTTAGCCTATCGCGAATCCGATTCTTTCATGTCCAAATATACCTACTAAATATACTTAAAACAAAATTGACAGTAAAGACGACAATGTCATGCTACGAACTGCATAATACATAACGAATCCAATGCAACTTTACATGTGAACTGTCGCGGCTTAGCGGTAGACAGTTCGCTTTGCCCGTGGAAGGTCCCGTGTTCAATCCGCGCTATGTACGATTACAATTTTTTTCTCGTTTAATGTTCTTGTTATTATTTTATCAATTTCATTTAGTGCAATATTCGCGTTTGTTCAGTCTCGCTGATTGACAATGTGTGTCAGGGGCGGATCTAGGATTTGACCAACGGGGGGCGGAGCCAACCGTGCAACGGGGTCCGTGGAATGTATTTACTGTTCTTGAAATGGTGTTTTCCGAGGCATTACGTAGAAATATGTTCCTACCTCTGATAGATAATTTATGAACCACCATGAATAATTGTATCATAACATTAATGAAATGAACAAAATAAAATTGGATCAAGGAACACGCTGAAACACTTAAGGCATTAGTGTATTGTACATCTAGTGTACATGCTAGTTTCCATCAATTCAATGAGAGCTCAGATGATTAATTAAACGCATTCGTTTATTGCTTGGATGTCGAGTTTGATATCATTGTGTATATGTACCCACGCATTGAGGCGATCCTGGTGCATAGTGCTCCACAAAACGAACGCTCTACCACTAAGCTACGACAGCTCACATGTCAAAATGCGCTGAATTCTTTATGTATTATGCATTTGTGTGTTCTTGTAAATCAAGGCTTTCATCTCTATGAAGGTCTATAAACATCGTTCATCATTTGTGTGCTGAATTAGACATTGTTAGACACAATTCTTAATTATAAATAGGAGAGAATAACATTAATTGTGTATATTTGTTGGATAACTCTAATACCACTTGAGTGTGTTTGTACAATTATACATTGTTAGACACAATTCTTAATTTTGAATAAGAGAATATAACATAAATTTTGTATATTTGTTAGATAACTCTAATACCCCTTATTCCATTTTATATATATATATATATATATATATATATATATATATTCCAATTCAAGTTTAAGTAGTAGGATTTGTCAATTGTACCGAAAGTTTTACTTATATCCACAAAAAAATGCCCCCCCCCTTCATAAACATCATTAATGCTATTAATGATGTTAATGGAAACCGAGCCAACGCTTTGCGTTGAGACATCACATTACTCGTTAGTTGCACAAAATGAAGTTAAAGTGCTTTGAAGACAACACGGTAGATTATCCATACCAGTCTGTCAGCCTGTTGCATCACTAATAGCTAGAACAAACAGGTGATTTAGTGGAACCCATTAGTGGAGCGAATATAACGCGTCCCTTGAGATAGCAACATGATAGTGCAGTTTTCCTAATAAAAGTCAAACAATATTGTCATATGTTATTCAAACCCTTGCAAGATGCTCTTAAACCACTTGAGTGGAGTATCCTTTATTCCATAGAATTCAAGTTTATGTAATAGGATTTGGTGGTCAATTGTATTGTAGCTCTACTTAGATCCAAAATAAAAACACTGAGGACTGAGTCTTTTTCTAATGCATTTAAAATATCGCTTGCAAGAGTGGTTATAGCATTGATGGTTGAGTGTTTCTCACGGAAACCGTATTGGTCATTGTTCAATGTGTTATTTCCTTGTACACAATCATATGTCCTTCTATGTACAACTGTTCCCAATATTTTTGAAATTGATGGTAATAATGATATTTTTGGTTTGGAAAGGATATAATTGGAAAACTCAACTTAAATCGTTGACTTGTAGACAGGTATTACTTTTGCAAATTTTAATTCATCAGGTACTACTCCCTCAACAATAGATTTATGTTCCAAAACATATATTGTAAAGGTATTTGTTCAGCGACTACTTTAGGAAGGTACTAACTAAGATTGTCATAAACAAACGTTTTCTTAAGTTGAAGAGACATTATAATTTGCCTGGTTTCATTTGCATCGGTTGGCTCATAAAAAATTCTTGATTTTTGGTATGACTATTCTGAAGATATCAAGTAACTTATTTTTAGGCTCAGAGATTGCGTTTGCATGACTTGGCCCAATGTCTGTTAAAATACAGAATGTTTTCTTCGAAATTAAATAAATCGTTATTATAAATAAACTATGTTGTAATGCCTGATTTATCATTGTTTTTCCAATCATGCTTCTAAATAATCTTTTAACTTATTTTTATAATCGTTCTGAACAGTGTTTATTTGATTAGCATAGTCTTAGCAATGTGTTTTAACATATTATATATACAGTTAACATAACAGATGTAGGCACAATGTGTGTTTGATGTGCCGATACATTTTCGATCAAGTTTATTGGCGGTTATGGAAGATGTCATTACTCCTTTGATTGATTTTTCTGGTGCGAAAAAAATCAAATACACAATTCAGTTGGTCAGTAAATTCCATGGATGCATTACCTATATCAAACTGATGTAGATACGTCCAATCAATTTCGTAGAGAGCAGATATCATGTGACGAAAGGATATATTAGATATGGTTCTTTGTTTGAAAATGAACCGCTCGGTTGAATTTGCGGAAGGTTTACGTTTGCCAATTAAACAGAATATAGGCAGATGGTTAGATGTGTCACTATAGCATATATTAGAGTGAAAAGGGGGCTGTATTTCGTACATAAATGTTATCAATGAGTGTAGCGGATGTACGGGTAATTTGTGTTGGTTTAGTAATCGTGGGAATGGCGTTAGCAGCTAGGTGTATATCTAGTAGGCCGGGTGATGATTTAAATGACTCAATATTTATGTAGTCAAAATTGTGATCAGTGCCAATAACGACTTGATTATGCGGGCTTTGAACTGTATTTAGTATTGACTCATATCGTTGAATAGAAGCTGTAACATTTGAATGCAGTATGTCCCGCCTACAATTGAAGTTTGACCATAACAACTAGATTAATAAATATGGAATCAAATTGACCTATAAACTACTAAGTCCTTCACGAAGACCGCATTGGCTGTTATCACGTACATATATGGCGACACCACCTTTAGATTTATGGGAGGGAGGGAGGGGGAGTGGAGGGAGTGGGAGGGAGGGAGGGGGAGGGAGGGGAGGAAGGGAGAGAGAGATACAAAGAGAGAGAGATAGAGAAATAATATAATAATAATAATAATAATAATAATAATAATTGACTTCTATGGCGCCTAAATCCTCAGGAACCTGAGCTCAGAGGCGCAACAAAACAGAATCAGTAGGCATAATCGTAAACAAGGACGCGCAAAAGTCATTATCAGAACGAAGGACAACCGAACATTTATGGTGGGAATGCAATTTGGAATATATATGTATTGAGTTTTTTTCGGAAAATAGCAATAGTTTCGGATGTTTTCAAAGCGAAAGGGAATTCATTCCAGACCCTAGGCTCAGCGACAGAGAAAGCACGTTTACCCAAGTTAAAAGTTTTTAGGTACAATAAGTTGTTGTGAAACTGATGATCTTAGCTGCCTAGGGATATTTGAAAGATGCAGGAGACTAGCCAATTGAATGGTTGTTGTGTAGATAGAGCACGATATGCAAGAGTGGACAGCTTAAAATTAATTAGATAAGAAACTGGAAGCCAGTGTAACTGTTTAAGTAGTGGTAGTGACGGTGAAAACCGAGGCGCCCTGAGAACCACACGTGCCAGACAATTTTGTACTCGTTAGAGTTTAGCCAAGTCTCTTTTAGCAATGCTGTTTAGTAGTGAATTTCAATAGTCAAGACGGCTGCTAATTCGTGCCGTTGATATTGTTTTAGCAGTAGATATAGATATGTGACGCCGAATTCGACGAAGATCACGAATATGATAGAAACAGGATTTACATACTTGAAAACAGGATTTACATAATTGAGAAAGAGAGAGAGAGAGAGAGAGAAAGCGGCATTCCCGATGGTTTGATTGACATGCATATGTAATGGATAACAAAGCACGGGCTACTCATTGGGCAAATGGTCGACGTCACTTGTGTTAATGGCCTATCACATAATGCCATGTTGCTTCGTGACGCCCTTTATCGATATTCTAATTCGATGTTAGGGTATAAAATACCGCCCGCAGTGTCAGAACATCAGTCAGTGACACGTTGCTTTTGGCGATTTGTCACCCGACTGCATCAGGAGTGAGCCTGTGAGACTGAGCGAACATCCCAGCTGAAGAGCTAAGATGCCGCGGCGCTGTTCGAACAAGTCGATTCGTCCACCGCCTCTGCCGTCACCCGGGCTTCTGCTTCGAGTTCTGCTCTTGGCATGGGTCTGCTTCTGGGCTACCAACTCAGAAGGTAAGCATTTTATATTAATCGATTGTTATGTTTAAACTGTGAAAGTGTTGTGGTAAAAATAGGCCCTAATCATCGTCATGATCAGACTCAACTGGCAATGATGGGCGCCGTCAATGGCTTCTGTTACTGCAGCTCTTGCAGGGCAGACACGCTCTGACACGATGTTGGTTTTTTTTCCTGTAACACGTTGTTGCTATCTTCTTTCCCCTGATCGATACCGGTCACTATCCAAGAACAAGACCACGTTAGGCACAAATTATTCAAAGGCGCGACAAGCCAGAATCGTTCGGCATGATACCATCAAAAGTGACACGCAAAAAAAAAATATATATATATATAGTCGTACTTTCACACGGACATTGCAGTCTTAGTAAATTAGATGACAAAATGGATATTGTTTTCCTGTTTATATCAAAACATATGTACGTGTGTTTGCATGCGTGACTTTTGCGTGTCACTGTTGATGGTATCATGCCGACAGATTCTGGCTTGTCGCGCCTTTGAATAATTTGTATAAGTTTATTATTGCTATTATTATTATTTGAGCACGTGCGCGTGAAATATCGGAACAAAATCATATCATGATAAATGTGCGCAAATCATGGTTCGTTGATGGTCATATGTAGTGGGTGAATAGTATTAAACAGCTCAGCCGGTTTAATAAAAGAATGCGCAGGTCTACCCTTAAACTCATCGAAATAGTTGACATTGATCGAGAGATCGGGTAACTTTGGTATTAAAGAATAATCTTTTCCTATAACATACTATATAGAGGTAGGCTGTAAATATATCAATATGTCTTTTTCAATTAACTTCGGTTCTGCCAAACCAAAATTAAATGCATAGCTTTTACGATGATCCATCAAAATATAACACATTTACTCAAACGTGTTCGCACGTCGTTGTCGATATTTGAGACCGACAATTCGTCGTGCGGAGGCAGCTATACAACGACGATTATCATTGCTTAACTGATGAAGAAATTAAGAAACATGTTATATTGTTTATGAATGATCTCCTTCCTGTCGCCCTGACGTCAGCTGTTATGAAAGCGTATCAGCGAATAGTTCTCAATAAAATGTCCGTTTTATTGTCACTGATCCATTACAGTTTGCCTATAAGAGAAAAAGATGTATCGTTGCTGCAGTTCTATATGTGGCAGGCAATACCATTCTACTTATGTTTCTTGATTTATCCAGTGCATTTAATACTATTCAGCCTCATATTTTTGTTCGAAAGCTTTTAGACATGAATGTACCATCCTCTTCCGTATCATGGATGTTTGGATACTTGACTAGCAGATGTCAGTATGTCAGTCTCGAAGGCATCCGGTCTTCTTCCGTCCACACGAATACTGGCGCACCTCAAAACACAGTTCTGGCACCTTTCATGTACACACTCTACACTTCTGACTACAGAAGTTCTGACAATGTCTACCACTGGTCAAATCTGCAAACGACAGTGTCATTGTTGGCATGGTTAACAATGATGATGATTCTGGCTACCTATTTGCAGCTAAATGTCATGAAGACTAAATAACTATGTATTGATTTTAAGCGAAAGAAAACACCTCCTAAAACTGTTTGTATCAAGGGGAAGAGGTGGTGAGAGATGATACTTACACATACATGGGCATTGCTATTCATTCAAAACTGAAATGGAACGAGAACACTTAGAGCATGATGAACAAATTAAATTCAATGATGTACTGTCTCGGGAAGTCAAGAAATTTGGAGTTCATTGTTTTGTTTACACAGTGTTCTCCGTACTCGCTAGGTGGCAGGCATTTTTTTGACTTATACGAGAAAAGACATAGTTAATAAGTATAGTATTGTCACTATTAAATGAAATCCTAAATAACCCAGCCTCAAGCATTATTTTGAACACAAAAACAGCCTTATTCAAGGCTAATGAAGCACTCAAATCAACAATAGATTATGTGATGGCGCCGTGCAAACAGCAGGTAAAGGCCACCAGGCATTTAATATGCGGCAGTTGCAGCAACTGGGTGGACTTCGTCAAGTCCGGGTGTGAGAAGTCCTGGGCTGAGGCGGATAGTTTTAGTATTGGGTGTAGGGGATGTGCGAAGATGAAGGAACTAGAGGTGGAGTTGGAACAGCCGAGGCTGCTCGTTATGGCAATGATGGGAAGGGAAAAGGTGGGTTGTGCCAGTGGTTAAGGTGGGGGGGGTAGTAGATGATAAAGTGGGGGAAGACGACGAGAGAAATGTTCAGCTCACCTCAGACTGGGAGGAGGCTGAAAGGTGGTAACGTGACACGTTGACGGGAGATATGACATAAGGAGACGGGACGTATGGAGATGAGACGAAAGGAAACGGGAAGGAAAAAACGGGAAGAAAAACAACTGGATCGAAGGAGATGGAAGTGGGGGAGACTGGAGGGAAGGAACCGAGAGTGAAGGGAGTGATGGAGACGGGAGGGAAAATGTCAGGAGGGAATGCGAAGGGAGCACAAGTTAACCAGTAGACGGGAGGGAAACCTGACAGGTTGATGGGTGAGAGGGAGATTGATAACAATCTGCCAGGTGACAAGGCTGCAGGACAGAATGTGACGGAAGGGATCCAACGGAAGAGCTATTGTGAGGTAGTGATAGAGGGAGAGAGGAAGAGAGCGAGGGTGTTTGTGGGGGACTCGATAGTTTTGAAGACCGTCTTAAACAAGGGAGATGACGTGTTGGTTTGCTTGCCCGGGGTCAAAATAGAGGCGATAACTGAGAGGGTAGAAAACATCATGGGTTAGGGCAAGGGTGGAACTGTTTTAGTAACGTAGGGACAAATAACGTAGAGAGGGAGGGTAAAACTGCCATAGCTAGGAAATACAGGCGGGTTGAACAAGTAATTATGTCAGGGATTTTACCAGTACTAGGAAGGAGTGGTCAGAGATGTCGAAATTGTCCGGGGATGGCAATTAACATGCTAGTACAGAAGCTATGTAGGGAAGAGGAAGTTGTTTTTTAGATGTGTGGAGAAGTTTTGTTTGGAGGGCTGATTTGTACATGAGGAATAGGCTTTATGTAAGTGGAGAGGGGGCAGCAGTATTTGCGGATGAAATCTCAGCAGCAGTAGATAGTGGCATGGGTAGCATAACAAATATTTTTGGCAGTAAACATTGTTTAAACTAGAAGCGCAGGGGGTTACTTAGTGATGCCTCACGGAGGACAAGAGGCCACTAGTACAGTCAAACCAATAACAAAATGTCCGGAAAACATATCTGAAACAGGATATAAATGCGTGTGTTTAAATGCTAGGAGCATAGTGAATAAGAAAAACGAATTAAACATTATGGTAGAAGACATTGACCCTCACATAATTGGTATAACCGATATGTAATGTTTAGTAGAGGTCGAATAGGAAGAAGTGGAGGGGGAGTTATTTTATAAGTTAAATAATCTAGTCAGGTTTACGAAATAAAATTAGAAAGGGAAGCAGATTGCGATGAAACCGTTTGGTGCAAGCTAGTTTCAGGAAATTCAACATTAACTATTGAATTAGTTTACCGAAGTCCAGACATAAACAAAGAACAAACGAAAATACAAAACGCTATATAGGAAGTGATTAAAGAGGAGTGTATCACAATGGGAGATTTTAACCATAGACACACACAATGAAAATTGCTAGAGAGTTCGTTCTAGCACCAACCAGTGAGATATGAGAGAATGTGCTATATATAGCTTTATCATCAGAACAAGAATTAGTTGAAAATGTAAAAATACATGAACCATTGGGTAACAGTGATCATCAATGTAAAATCAGAAAGTGAAAAAAAAACGTACAGGAGAAACTTCCAAAAAGTAACTATAAAGATATGAGAAAATACTTAGCAAAGTTATATTGGAATAACATGCTGAGGAATAAGACCGCAATTGACATCCTAAAATATGAAATTGAGAGTATCATCAATAAATGTGTTCTATTGAAAACAACAAGGAAAACGGTCTAGAAAGAAACACTTGTCAAAAGAAGCTATTAGAAAAAATAGTGTTCAAGCAAACAATGTGGAGGGTTTATAGGCATACCAGAAAGGTTGAAGACTATGCAAATTACAAAGAGGCACATAATGCAGCTACAAATGACAATCTAAATGAAGCTATGAAAAAAAATAATCATGTAACATAAACAATTTCAGGAAGAGGTTTTATGAATATGGTAGAAGTAAACAAAACGTATACTATCAGTTCAGTGTTTACCAGTTATAGATGCTAAATTTCAGGAGACTAAACCTGACTATTTAGGGCAGTAATTGTAACTCCATAAATTATAGCTAAGAAAGTAAAGGCAACGAAGGATAAAATATCACCGTGAGTGGATGGATTTCCTCAAAAACTTCTAATGGAAACAGTAGAACAAATCAGTATACCACTTGCAAGATTCATGTTCAAGTTGTCATTAAAGGAGGGAGTTGCTTCTTTTGAATTCAAAGAAGCAAACATCATAACATTATGTAAAAAAATTCGAGAAATAAGTAAGAGATTTACAGACCAGTGAGCTTAGCGATTTGTAAATTATTAGATAGGTTAATTAAATACCGTATGGTGGACTTCCTTGTTAGACTTAAATTATAAAATTAATCTTAACATGGATTCCTAAAAGCGAGGTCATGCTAAACAAATATGTTATTTTTTTGGAAAAAAATCACAAAGTGGATAGACGAGGGATCAGAAGTAGATATTATGTATTTAGATTTTCAGAAAGCTTTTGTCAAAGTGCCACATCAAAGATTACTACTTAAATTAAAAGCCCATGGTATTGGGGATGGTATAATTAACTGGATAGAACAATGACTGACTGACAGAAGACAGCGTATAGTAGTAGATGGAGAGGTTTCAAACTGGAAATCAGTTTTGAATGGGGTACCACAAAGATCAGTATTAGGACTTTTATTATTCCTAATATATATCAATGACTTGGACGATAATATAACAAGCAACGTACTGAAATGTGCGGATGATACAAACGTTTTTAGAAAGGTTAACGCTGATGGTGATAAACAACATTTACAAAACGATCTAGACAAATTAGTTAAAAGTTAATAATGGCAAATGTTATTCAATTTTGGGAAATGTAAAGGCCTACATACAGGACACGGGAACTTGGATATAAACTATAATATGGGAGATACTGTTCCTTGTATTGGTAGCCAAATAAAAACCGGTGTTGCCGTTGGAAAAGGTACATAGCATGTACAATAATGTTGATACAAAATACATATAATATATGTTATATGTATTTCCACAACAGCGATATAGCAAGCTGATTAATCTAAACAAATACAGTATCATTCGTACATTACTTACACAATCCAAATATATCGAAGGACACCTGTTCGTTTACGTGGTGTATGCTTACCAGACAGTTCTAGAAC
>BSQZ01000221.1:0-57500 GCA_033239005.1 Lamellibrachia satsuma | reverse complement strand
TCGCCCCATATTATAATCCCTACGCCACGACACCCAACTGATGTAGTGACAATGTCAAACATAAAACAACAGTGAAGGTCATCTTCTAGAGAATGGCTATGCACATCTTTGATATGTCACGGTTTAAAATCGTCCCATTGGGGGATTTCCCCATTTTGTTATGGTAAAAATAATTCCATAATATGTCAGTTGAATAATCGTTGAGTTTATCAAGGTCATTATTTACTGCTTCTTTTTCCGCATGATGTCCGTTCGGCCCAATTCTTCTGTAATGTCGGTAGGTTTCCCTACACGCAGTCGTGACGCATTAGCTAACAGTTATAACAAAATCGTTTGATAAATCTGTAAACATTGAGTCCGCTAAACGCAAATGACAGCAGTACTGCTGCGGTTGGTGTCACCTTGCGGACTCCTTATAAATAATTCATAGTGTTTGTGTGTGTTTTTAGCCGCAACGTGGCAGCACATTGTTATCAGTACTGGCGACTTTCGCCAATTATCCGTGGAAATAGTAGTGTGTCGATCGAGTGTCGTTTGGTTTGGTAGATACGCTGAAACTGCATCTTTGCCGAATGCAAAACAAACAAAGCAACACCTCATTGTAGGCTTACATTAAATTTATGTAGCACCATCAAAACAATTTGAAGCACATGTAGATTGGACAAAATACGTCACGCAAAACAAGCGCTAGTTTTTCAAATAGATCGGTGATCAATGAAATGGTTCCGAGTCATTCCGTAGAAGCGCCCCGTATTCTTCGCATAATTCATAGTAGCGCCACACTGCGAATTAACTACCAGTCTGGTTTAGAGGCCGATTTGAGAACTAATAGACGCGCACCCAAGCCTTCGCACTCGCGCACTGCGCGTCTATTGGGAACAACACGGTATATGTAACAAATTTCCCGTTTAATAACAACACTAAATAGTATAGTAAACAATCACAAATCAAATATGTTGAATATAATTTCAATCTACCAACGTGTTCATCACAATCAAACCACAGTTCACACAATGACACAAAGCACCTTATGAACTAGCTGACGTCGCTTCTACCATAGACAGCTACAAGGCGTGTTGTGCCAGGCTAGCTACAACTGATGCAATAAAGCGCGCCATGTCGAGTGCAGTCAAGCGTACAGCGGAGCAAAGTAGCCATGTTGATTAGTAGATCTAGTATGTGTCACGTTCCGTCTTTATTGCATAATATAATATTAAACGTACGTAAGCATTTCACTTTATTTGTTATTTATATTTTTACAAACCTCTATTATGTACGTTGACTTGCTGCTGGAACGTGCCACTATTGGTTGACTTGATCCCCGGCGGTGATATTACGACCCGTTGTAATTCGATTTGAGACTCGTCATAATTTTTGAGACGCGACGCAATACGAACTGATACCTGGCACCGTTTTTGCAATCCATCGTAATTCGATTTGAGACCCGTCGTAAGTATTTGCGACATTTGCATCGTGTCTTACATCGAATTACGACGCGTGGCAAATATTTACGTTATGTCGTCAATATAAATGCGACTCGACGGTATTCCGTGTTTGCGACGGGCCCATGCTTCTATAATAGCGTGCATTACCAAAGCAGTCAAGCATGACGAACGAGGTAAACTCAAAGGAGGTTCGATTTCCTGCTTCTTTTCGTCGAGTTGGGAGATATTCCCAGAAAATCACGACGGCAGCAACAACATGAATCCGTTTAAAGATGCCACACACTAGCGAATGCAAATGTTTTACGTTCTGGTGGAAAAACACAACCAGGATTGTTGAGATATTGTTATCGGCCTTTATGGAGCAGCCGAATATCTTAATAAAAGCAATCTAGTTCGATATAACTATGACACTGTTACGTCTAATCATGACACTATGTCCAGTTACTCACTAACTACTAATTAGCCATAATTAATATGTTTCGACAACTTGCAGCGGCTATTGTTGTCTTTTGATTTAATCCCATCTCAAACTTCGCTTGTCTTTGCCACTGTGACGAAGAGATCGACAATATTCATGCCACGATCGGCTGGCGCCACTGCCACTTCATCAACGAACCGACTGTACAACTCGTCGAGAATCCTCTTTCGCTCTTCGACTTTTCTCTCTCTCGAAAGACCGGTCATAAACGTGCGGTTGCTCCAAGTACGTATAGATTGCATAAAAGAAATTGCATGGGTTCTTGCAGTTGAAGGATCGTCTACATTATGAAAAAGAAGAAAGTAATAGAAACTTATCATCAAATACAATGTTGTGCATACCAATGTATTGTACTACAGATGTTGGAATACAAAGCGCTGTGTTGATGTTGTTAAAATTATTTATAAACAATATTATGGAAAACACATATGCATCAACTACATATATAGCATTTTAATTTTAAGTGGCAACTAACATTCAAAATATCTCAGCTAATATTTAAATATCTGGACTTACGAGAAACTCACGATAAATATATATTTGTCATAGTCCTCGAATTTGCTATAAGGGCGTCCTACGATGACAACTAATTAGGCTTCCAAATAGAAAGGAGAAGTCGACGGATTGAGCCGATTGTTGCAACATATTTCTATTTTGCTGATGACATCGCATATTTGCCGAAAAAGTTTAGACGGCTTAAGAACTGCTGCGAAAAAAATTAAAGTGTACTATTGTCTACGCGATTGCCTCAGCAATAGTAACAATTGAGTATTAGTTGTTATTAATTGTTATTTACATGCAAATACATCGCGATGTATCATATGATCTTTACGAAGAAGCGCCGTAGAAAGGACGAGTAAATGAGACAAACACTGTTGTTGCCGGATTGACGTATAGTTCAACACTGTGAATAAAACACAAACAACATAAACCATCATTTATATTATATTATATATATATATATATATATATATATATATATATATATATATATATATATATATATATATATATATATATATATATATATATATATATATATATATATATATATATATATATATATATATATATATATAGATGTGTGTGATGTCGAATACGCTTAATAGCCCTTAGCAACGGACCGAGAAGGTGCGACCGGTGAAAGGGCTGACCAAATTGGAGTGGTTGATACTGACCCGCAGCGACCACTGTGCAATGAATTAGCGGTGTCACGTATTGAAGAAAATACCGCTGAAATGGGTAAGACAACCCAGTCTTCATCACTTCCCGAACAGGACCCGGACATCAATTAACAGAGCACTGGCTCGACAGGAAGACGTATTTATGAAGCAGATGGCGTTGCAACATACCGCATTCCAGGCGTGCCTACAGTCGTTCCTCGAAGCCACGAACAAACGCTTCGACGACGTGGTGAGGGAGACGGCTAGGGATGCAGCAGAATTGAAGGCGAGTGTCTGCAGTTTACGCAAAATGAGGTCGACAACATCAATAAATCCCTTCATGAGAAATCTGACGTACTAGATGACGTAGTCAAACGTAACGAGATCGTGGCTCCAGTGCAACACGATATTGAAAACGGCATTGACTATCTAGAGAACCAGACCCGTTGCAACAACTTGCGAATTGATGATGTGGCCGAGGGTAACGCAGAAACGTGGGCGGACACCGAGGCTGCAATGCTGTGGTCGAGGGTAACGCAGACACGTTGGCGGACACCGAGGCTGCAATGTTGTGGTCGAGGGTAACGCAGAAACGTGGGCGGACACCGAGGCTGAAATGCTGTGGCCGAGGGTAACGCAGAAACGTGGGCGGACACCGAGGCTGCAATGTTGTGGTCGAGGGTAACGCAGACACGTCGGCGGACACCGAGGCTGCAGTGTTGTGGTCGAGGGTAACGCAGAAACGTGGGCGGACACCGAGGCTGCAATGTTGTGGTCGAGGGTAAGGCAGAAACGTGGGCGGACACCGAGGCTGCAATGCTGTGGCCGAGGGTAACGCAGAAACGTGGGCGGACACCGAGGCTGCAATGTTGTGGTCGAGGGTAACGCAGACACGTGGGCGGACACCGAGGCTGCAATGTTGTGGTCGAGGGTAACGCAGACACGTGGGCGGACACCGAAGCTGCAGTGTTGTGGTCGAGGGTAACGCAGACACGTGGGCGGACACCGAGGCTGCAGTGTTGTGGTCGAGGGTAACGCAGAAACGTGGGCGGACACCGAGGCTGCAATGTTGTGGTCGAGGGTAAGGCAGAAACGTGGGCGGACACCGAGGCTGCAATGCTGTGGCCGAGGGTAACGCAGAAACGTGGGCGGACACCGAGGCTGCAATGTTGTGGTCGAGGGTAACGCAGACACGTGGGCGGACACCGAGGCTGCAATGTTGTGGTCGAGGGTAACGCAGACACGTGGGCGGACACCGAAGCTGCAATGTTGTGGTCGAGGGTAACGCAGACACGTGGGCGGACACCGAGGCTGCAATGTTGTGGCCGAGGGTAACGCAGAAACGTGGGCGGACACCGAGGCTGCAATGTTGTGGTGGAGGGTAACGCAGACACGTGGGCGGACACCGAGGCTGCAATGTTGTGGCTGACGGTAACGCAGACACGTGGGCGGACACCGAGGCTGCAATGTTGTGGTCGAGGGTAACGCAGACACGTGGGCGGACACCGAAGCTGCAATGTTGTGGTCGAGGGTAACGCAGACACGTGGGCGGACACCGAGGCTGCAATGTTGTGGCCGAGGGTAACGCAGACACGTGGGCGGACACCGAGGCTGCAATGTTGTGGTCGAGGGTAACGCAGACACGTGGGCGGACACCGAGGCTGCAATGTTTTGGTCGAGGGTAACGCAGACGCGTGGGCGGACACCGAGGCTGCAATGCGCAGATCATTAATTTCTGCGTTGAACATCTCGGAAAACCAAACCAGAGATATACACATCGAACGGGCGCACATAGTGACCGGCAGCAGCCACTCCAGCAAACCGAGAACAATCATAGTGAAGTTTAAACGCTTCAAAGATCGGGAGATATTAAACAAGCAGCCCGCAAACAGAAGCCGCGAGGTCTGTGTTTCAACGAAGACCTGTCTCAACGCGAGTTAGCCAGTAGGAAGTAACAGCTTCCCAAACTACGAGAGGCGAGAGAGAATGACAAGATTGTTTATATCTCGTACGACAGGCTCGCGGTTAGGGAACGATTGGACAATCGCACCTGAGGTAACATACACATTATATGTTAACGAACATTGACAACTACCAATGCCAACTTACCTGCCTACAGTAATGATGATGAACTATTTTGGACAAACTTAATAATTCCAATAACAACGATATTTCATTTAACGCTACTTTAGAATTACCAATATTACATGACTCACATTCATATATAAATTTTGAATTGAATGATTGCGACAATTTGTGGCCCACCGATGCCTTGTACAATGTTGAGCCAGGCAATAGCGTTAACCAGAGCACGCATACTAATTGTAAATACTATAGTGACCGACAATTTGCATGTAACACCAAATCCGATAGTGACTTTTTACTTATCCATTTCAATGCTAATAGCTTAAATAAGAATCTCCAGAACATTAAGGAGTGTCTTGATGATCTTAAACAATCGTTTGACATGACAGCCAATTCGGAGACTTGGGCTGAACCGAACACAACTGAAGACGTTTTATTAAACGGATATGAAGATTTTCACGTCGCTAGGGCAAATAGAAAAAGGAGGAGGTGTCGCACTATTCGTTAATCACATATTTAATTGCACATTCCGTGCAGCAAATTCTTTTGAAATTTAGAATATCTTTGAAAGTGTCACTATCGAATTAGACGTGCAAAACACAGCAAATTTAAGTGTGAGCTGTATCTACATAGCTCCTGGTTCAGACGTAGACATATTATGTGAACACTTCGACCAGTTACTTACATATGTATTAATGATTATTTAGGAGGCAGGATGGGAAACTGTTTGTTCTTAGAACCCGCTGATGAGGTTATTAATACTGTAAAACCGTGTACACGAAGAAAATCTACAGATTTTGAAGATATTAGCATGAACATTTTAGTCAATGTCACACCCGTTATATTCAAACCTCTCACGCACATTTGTAATAATTCGTTTAAGACTGGTGTGTTCCCCTCTAGATTGAAGATAGCCAAGATAAAACATATATTCAAAAGTGGTGCCAAGACGGACATAGGAAATTATAGGCCAATTTCTGTTTTGCCACAATTTTTTTACAAATTTGGAGAAACTGTTCCTCAGTAGGTTAGACAACTTTATCAACGCTAAGGACATACTAAGTTCAAGTCATTACGGTTTCCATAAAGCTATGTCCACATCACATGCCGTAGTTGAATTAATAGAGGACATTTCAAAAGCAACGGAAAATAAGAAACACGCTATTGGTGTAGTCATTGATTTTAAAAAGGCCTTCGATACAGTGGACCAAGAAATGCTTATCAAAAAGTTGAATTTCTACGGCGTGCGTGGAGTTGGAAATGACTGGATAAAACGTTACCTCACCAACAGGAAGCAATTCGTGGAAATAAATGGGTGCACCTCGGAGCTGTTAAATTTTATACTCAGGGATCCATTAAATGTTCAAAGCTATTTGTACTATATATTAATGATATTTGTAACGTATCAAAACTAGCTAAATTTATACTTTTTGCAGATGACACAACTATATTTTGCGCTGGTAATAATTTAAAATAACTACAAGGCATGATATATGGGGTACTTGCCAAATTGGCTAAATGGTTTGAAAGAACGTCTGTTGACATCAACAATTGAGTATGTGCTGTTGTAAGGCTGTGAAGCCTGGACAATGGCATGTAAATTAGAAAAGCAATTGAATTGATGCTTCACCAGAATGCTCAGGGTGGCGATAACATACACTGGAACCAGAATATCACAAGCAGCGACCAAAATTCGCAATTGAAATCTCAGAGAGAAGGACATGCTTCGTAGGCCACGGCTACGAAAACGAGAACGAACCAGTGTATCGACTAATACACTGGGTGCTAAAACATGGAGTGAGAAAACAAGGGAAGCCGACACTCACGTTCATCGACATCCGGAAACGAGATACAGGCTTGGAAAGTCAATATATTAACACAGCAACGCGCACCATTAGGCAGAGTACAGTTATACCGCACGAACAGTTCCACAACCTGTCCTGTATTGGAGTAATGTAGCTTGATCGAAAACGAGGCCGAGTTAATTTGCACTTTAATCCAATTGAGTAAGCCTTATACTACGTTATAAATGTAGGTATGCCAACTGAACATATATCACATGAATACAAATTATATATCTAGCATGGCGCCTTGCAAATGGCATATAAAGGCGGAACAGCATTTGAGGTGTGGTAGTTGTAACAATTGGAATTATTCTTTTCCGAGGTCATAAAATAAGTGGGTCGATAGGTTACAATTGCTGAGATACATGTGTGAGTGCGGGTGTTTTCTCACCGTGGTTGGTGGTCATCAACCAACGTTCACGATAGACGCATTTGACTATCGCCGTCTCAATAGCAACAAGTTGAAGCCCAGATTTCGTCACACGAGATGTTTTATCGTCGAACGGAGCAGACAGTAACTCCGCTGTATGCGAAGAGTAAGGCTCAATCGTTGCGAGGAATTCGTCCTGAAAACAGTACTGGGACATAAAAAGATATGACTGCGTGTGAACCAGTCGACGTGACGAGTGTCTTCCAATCCATGGTCAATAAATGTGTGATCGTTACACTGAGTCGGTGTCGTACGTTAAAGCAGAGGTGTGATGGCTACACTGAGTATGTGTGATGGTACATTGAAGTGCATGTGTGATTGTTACACTGAACATGTATGATACGTTGAAATACATGTATGATTGCTACACTGAGTCTGTGTGGTAAGTTGAAGTACACGTGTGGTTGCTACACTGAGTTTGTGTGGTAAGTTGAAGTACACGTGTGGTTGCTACACTGAGTTTGTGTGGTACTTTGCAATATGTATGTGGTTACTACATTGAGTGTGTTTGGTACGTTGAAGTGCATGTGTGGTTGCTGCACCGAGTAGTGTGGTAAGTTCAAGTCTATGTGTGATTGCTACACTGAGTTTGTGTGGTTGGTTGAAGTACATGTGTGGTTGCTACTCTGAGTCTGTGTGGTAAGTTGAAGTACATGTGTGGTTGCTGCACCGAGTAGTGTGTGGTACTTTGCAGTATGTATGTGGTTGCTACATTGAGTTTGTTTGGTACGTTGAAGTGCATGTGTAGTTGCTGCACCGAGTATGCTTGGTAAGTTCAAGTCTATGTGTGATTGCTACACTGAATTTGTGTGATAGGTTGAAGTAAATGTGTGGTTGCTACACTGAGTCTGTGTGATAAGTTGAAGTACATGTGTGGTTGCTACACTGAGTTTGTGTGATAGGTTGAAGTACACGTGTGGTTACTACACTGAATTTGTATGATAGGTTGAAGTACACGTATGGTTGCTACACTGAGTTTGTGTGGTACTTTGCAGTATGTATGTGGTTGCTGCACTGAGTCTGTGTGGTACTTTGCAGTATGTATGTGGTTGCTACACCGAATATGTGTGGTAAGTTCAAGTCTATGTGTGATTGCTACACTGAATTTATGTGATAGGTTAAAGTACATGTGTGGTTGCTACACTGAGTTTGTGTGGTACGTTGAAGTATGCGTGTGGTTGCTACACTGATTATGTGGGGTACGTCAAATATCAAGATGTATCTCAGATTGTGATGTGACTAAATCATAATATATTTAATTAATCCCTAGCTCATACCTGGGCACTTGCTGACTCACGACCTCACAAAAACACGAATCCACGTATATGCGGAATGATTGTGGGTGAAACGCTTGAATGTTTCATGTAGCTTATTTTGTATTGCACAACACCCAACTTATCTTTACGTTATACTGCTATCAGGATAGTTCAGAGCTATCAGCATAGTTCAGTGCTATCATGATAGTTCAGTGCTATCAGGATAGTTCAGTGCTAAAAGGGAACATATACTTTTAAGCTGCTTACCTCCGAGATGACATTTTCTTGCATCATCTCTCTCCAGATGTCCGTCAAAGCTTTGAACATACACCATTCGTCAGTGACATTCTTGTTGCAGGGGCAACTTGCACTGCTTACTGTCGTTATCACAAGTCGACCTCCTGAAAGAGATATACATAACGATGACAATGCACACTGTGCAATCACCAAAAAGGTTGTGGTAATTATTGCAATGCAGTGTAAGTTGAACCACGTGGCTAATTGAGCCATACATTTTTTTCAGAGAAACAAAAGCAGCGTCAGTTATTTGGTAATACATAGACCTGGGGATTAAACATGTAATTAGAACACCATTGACGCACAATACGTTAAATGTGTCACATTGGCAAGAACATGTGAGCTAAAAGTGTGTTTTTGTTAAGTTTGTCTTGTTTGTCATAATTTTTGATGATTGTGATTAATGTATTGTGCTGAGTAAACTATCAAATTATGTGATTAGTCTTTAGCGTAAGTGCAACTACAAATGGATTATGTATCCACGGGTAAAAAGGGTAGTTTACATAGCTTCACGCATTTAATACGAATATAATTAAAAAACATAATTTTCGAATCGGGGCTAGTTGAGTCACTCAAGTGAGGATTAGTTGAGTCACTCAAGTGAGGATTAGTTGAGTCACTCAAGTGAGGAATAGTTGAGCAATGGTTAAATAATGTTGCTTTACTCCAAAATACACAGTGGATTTATTTTGTTTACCATTTAATAAGATATAACAAACTGCTCGCACGTGGGTTAAGGATGTAGCCAATTAGCATGCCCACTGCTAGAACCATACCAGGCACAAGTTCCTTGGCTCTGTGGAGTAAGAACGTTTCCCAGTCTCGGGCGGATTGCATCTTAAACAGATGATGTTCTGGAGAACCTTCTGGGAAATGGATGGAAAACACTTCTGGCGACGTCACACTTGGGCTGGAAAGATTTAATAGGGCACGCAACGTACAACTCGTTATAGATCACTTATGGTCATGGAAGCAAATACTGTATGTGTGTCGTTGTATGCGTGTGCATGTACGTGTGTGTGCGTTCGTGCGAATGCGTGTGTGTGTGCGTGCGCGCGCGCGTGTGTGTGTTTGTGTGTGTTTATGTTTGTGTATGTGTGTGTGTTTGTGTGTGGGTGTGTGGATGGGTGGGTGGTGTATATTAAATAGTGTACGATACTTGGTGCATTACTACATCATTGTGCAGGGTTGATTGATATCGCATGTTTCTACTATACGACGGTAATAATATTCAGTGGCGATTGTTTAATCACCTTGCAGACAGCCACATCAAGGCCATCGATGAAAACGCGAGATGAACGGACGCGTCCGGCAGACACTGTTTGTAGAAATTTCTCCCACAGCACGTCATATATACGTTCTTATGGACTTGGCGATAAGTGTGGGAACCAGGGATTACACCTGGTTAGAAAACAGTACGTACCCCTAAGTTATAAGGTATTAACCGTGTTGGAATCGTGCAGTGTGACAGCGAAACGTAAACCTGTTGGAACTGTGAGCAATTTCATATTATGGTAATACAATAGGCATTGTTGTAAAGTTATGTCACTCATCAGAGGTCGCTACAGCAGGCAGAAGTACACCCAGCTTAACGATTTTGACGGGTTTACATTAGTCGACAGGAGCAGTTTGTCCGGCGAAGTAGATAAATACTGATAAACTTTCCAAATTCTGAATCAGACATATCAATACTGATTAATTGTTATATTTTTTGTTTTCTTTTTTCATATCATATGACTCTATGTGCCTCTACACTTCGGTATGCATTAACTGTATTAGGTATGATTATTTGAACGTTACGAACCTTCAGCTATGCGAATCAACGTGTTGAAGTCGTTGGTTGGGCGATCTTCGTATACGACGTGAACTTGCTGATCCTCTCCGTACGTTTTCTGGACCAAGTCTGTAACGTACACAACAAACTATGAGGATCATCTTAATCCGTTTGTGTTGACAAAAGTTAAGTTGGTGCTCTCTCGTTTTATCATCGGCAACACAATATTGATGTAACACTGGATGACATTACCACGCCAATGGCCACATTTATATTGTATGAATTAGTACACAGAGAACACTGGATATATTTTAATCAATCTCTCTCTGTTTCTCTCAGCGGGGGTGACGACTCATTCTTAAAAGTATAAACTACTGGTGTTTTCCTGTCAAGTTATGCTTTGTTCATGTATAGCTGTTCTTATATATCTAGATTACATCGCCTGTACAACTTAAGCTTGTGTTCTTTGAAATAGCTTCGAAAAAACCCTGATATATATATATATATATATATATATATATATATATATATATATATATATATATATATATATATATATATATATATATATATATATATATATATTATTTACTAATAGAGGGCATTCTGTCTGTACTTACATATCAGTTTCTGGGCAGAAATTTATTTAGAACAAATAAACGGTAAATTCAGTTGACGTCAGTTATGGAAATAGCGATAGGCATAGCGATAATGTTATAGCTGAAAGTTTGTGATATCAATATAATTACTTACTTATACAGTTTGTCATCAGGCTAGCTGCGTTGAAACCATCGGCTGTCCCGTAGTCACATATGACAAACGGACCACGTCCACGTGTAAAAGGAATAGAACCTGTGTGACAAGTATTTGACAGGGAATGAAAGATAGTGTACATAGCTTTTCGTTCCATCGTCATTGCTTAACTGTTTAAATTCTTTAAACCAGCAACTACAATCTGATACATAGGTCATCACATTAATCGGTATATGATCTTAAATGTATTCACACAGAAGAACAAGTATGCTTACCCAATAATGTCTTGAGCATTGGCCAAGCGTGCGCCGCAATGGCTCGATGCGTAAGCGTTATGTCGCTATATAGACGGTCTTCCGTGTACATGTCTTCATCACAGGCAAACGCTTCATGTTCTACATTCGCCATGCTTAACAACAATATATACAGACATGTGTTAACAAAACAATGTAAATCCAGCTGCCGAAACTGTCGCAAGGATCATCGATAAACCATTCCGGTACGCCGACAACAGAGACAATGAAATCTATGTATATATGGTCATTTGTTCAGCAAAGCGTGACAATTTTTTATAACGGTGCCCTTCTCGATTACGCATTTAGTCTATTGCTATAGGAGTTCTGTCTTGATGAATGAGGCGTGTAATGTTTCAAGGCATTGGGAAGCGGAAAAGCTACGCAGGCATGGGACGGAGCAATATCTTTAAAACAATGCTATGTAATGTGCGTCGTCTGGGTCATCGTCTGGGTTACAGCTGAAGTGTCATCATGCTACACACACATGCAAACAAAGGCAAGACAACTGAATCAATTTGCAGAAAGGAGAGGACTAAGAATAAATAAAAATAAACTCAAGTATTGAGGATAAAAAGCGAGTGCGAAAACAGAGTACGTATTGATGATCAAGAGCTAAAGGAAGTGGACAAAAGTAGTAGTCGATTGTAGTGATATATGGGGTAACACCTATGTTACAAACATTGGGTGTATTACAGTACTGCAAAAATTAGTAGTACGTCTGGTATGTGCCGCAACACGTTTGGAGCATACCAGCACACTATTTACGCAACTGCGTTTTTTTGAAATGTGAAGACCTAGTTAGATTTAACACAGCGATTATTATTTATAAGGCATATCACAATGTACTACCGAATAGTTTGCAAAACATGTTTAAACTATATCTTTCAACGCATAGTACTCGACATAAATATACAATAAGAAGTCATCGTGTGTCCATCAACATGAAATCAGTGTGCATTTCTGTTTGCGGAGTAAAACTATGGCAGTGGTTGCATGAAAACATCACTAGCTGCTGCATCTATGCATTAATTAATAAATACAATTATTATCAAACATTATATTTTGTAGGTACTGTATACATTAGTTATTAGCTAAGGATTTGTAATTTTGATATTGATTGTAATATTGTATTTCTCCTGTAGAGGTCGTAGTGTTCGGTGAATTACCACACGAAATGACATTGGATGATACTTATTTGCGAAAGGGTAGAGGTGTGATCGACTTAACACGAAATGAATTGACGTGGTTCTCCAAGAGATGGCCTTCAAGACGCCATTCACAAGGCGGATACACAAACAAATCAAAATACATGGTCCCCGATTTGTCAGTAAATGTATCGTATGCCTTTATGTAAGAAAAATGTAGTCGAAGAAATGAAGAGGTGATGACATTATACAAGGCGATTATCCTCTGTGTTTTGATTAATCCTGACATTTGCTAAATTCCTTTGGACTCGGAGGACAACGACATTCGGGAACCGGAAGAGCCATTTGAAATTTGAATGGGCTCAGCTACAAAAGTTTAATTTGCCAATTTGGCCAGGACATGTGGGAGAAAGTTGACCCAATGATAAAGTGTATTTGGTATTTTGCCAATTATAACAATTCTATTGGTGACGGCTTCTTAGTTTGTAAGGTCAGAGTATAAATATTTCGGAAGAGCGATTCCAAGGGGCCAGCAAGACCATTTAAAATTCACACTCTGAACTTCCCAAAATCTGGTGCAAAATGAAGCTAACATCTGTCATACCCACCACGAAAAATCAGCAACACGAGACGGAGGTAATTAAATACGTTGGTTTTCTAACTGTTATATGCACTACTATGTGCTCTGATCTAATATTTTACAATAGTAAAATGGGGCAACTCATAATATAGCGATAAGAATCATGAATTTATTTGAGTGACATAATAATATTACTAAACAGTTGACAGGTCAAACAATACAAAATGGGCAATGGCATGTTGCGTTTTGTATACATCGTGTTAAGACATAAGTAGTGCATATGAGACCAGACGGTCCCATGCATATGGGACCAGACGGACATGTTAACGTAGTTTAATAGTGTACAATTTGTTTTCCTTAGGGGGTAGCCTGCCCCAGGTCACTCATTATTTGAGTGAGTACAAATTATATTATTAATCTTGACCTGGCGAGCGCAAAAAAGACCGACAATTAAAATACTTACAATACTTGTGAGAAATGTATCCCGAACCATTGCGTGTGGCCCAGCCAAACAATGAGAGGGGAGGTAAGTACTACACTTAATGTTTGACTGAACTTGGCATCTCTGTGCAGTTTCAGGTATTGATTTTCTGGTCAAATAACCATGTCCGCCTATTAGGTCGCGAGTCCGTATTTTTTGTCGAACAAGTACATTTTAAGGTAACACTGTAACCCTTTAACTATATTGCAATGGGTGTATAGTCACTGTCATCTTTCTGTGGGTGCAGGTATTGATTTCTTAGACAAAACAATTAACATGTGAGGTCGCGAGTCCGTATTTTGTCAAATAACTACATATTAATATAACATTGTAGCCATTTAAAAGTATTACAATGTTTTGTTTATTACTATAACACCCGCATATATTACTCCTTATGATTTGGAGCAACTTGTCATCTTTCAGTGAGTGCAAGTATTGATTTCCTAGCCCAAACACTACCCAACCTCGTAAAGTCGAGAGTGCCTCTTTTGTCAAGCACAAACAAAGATAACATTGCAACCGTGTTTCTATATGACATTGATTTCGTTTGCTGCTGTGACATCAAAATTGCATTGCTCCTGGTCATTTTGAGCCATTTGATATATCTATGTGGTACATGTATTGATAATCTGGCCAACACGTCATCCGTCCTGTAATGTCGTCAGTGCCTGTCGAAGATCGGGGAGTTTTTTGGCCAGGAAATCGACACATGCACCAATAGAGAGATGTAAGTTAGCTCAAAAGGAGAGAAAAGTATCAATCAATGAGTGTCAATTGGTGTCACAGTAGCAACAACAAAACACAAATTTTACTTGCATGTAGGGTTATAATTTTATCTTACTGTGTATTATTTTGACATAATAGGCATTCGTGTCCTCTCAGGCTGGATGAAGGTTTTGGCCAGGAAATCGATGCTTTTAATAAGGGGCACAGTGGCTCAGCATAACAGGGAGTAATGTGCATAGTTGTCGCTATAGCAAAATACCAATTTAATTTGGCTAAAGTGCTACAATTGTGTAGTCATGTTTATTTTGGAAAACAAATCGCACTCGCGATTTTTCAGGGCGGGGGAATATCTTTGACCAGGAAATCAATACCTGCCCTCACACGACTCGAGCTGACCAAAAGTAATGCCAGGGCAACACAATAATAAAACAAAACAAATGTATAAGGCTAAAGGGAATATTAACGTGAGATCATGTGTTTAACATTCAAAATTATGTTATGTATTATTTTATGTTTTATATACACACATTTGATGTCTTTGCCATTAGTGAGTTCATGAAACAATGTAATTGATTTCAATTAGTAGATGTGCATGCTAGCCGAGACAAAAAAATACGTGGAAGAGTGACAATTTACATATAAAAATCACCCGATTTTATATAAATTCAAAGCATGACATCAGTAATTGACAGCATTGTAGATTACGTTGCAGTATATATGACATTAAATAACGTACCTTAATCGTTGGATGTATAACATTATTATCTAGGACTCCGGGATCAAATGTGGACATATTTAATTACATTAATTGTGTTGTTGCCAAAGGTATGAAATACATGAAAATCAATTTAATATTATTTTTGTATTAACTATAATTTAAACCTTATTGAACGCGATAAACATATAGACACAACACATTTTTTTCAGCTTCTGACTCTATCCACTAATTATTAAATCATGATCAACAAGATAAAAGACGGACTATGATTAATATGATACTCTCTGACTGGGAAATGTGTAGAGATCAACGAATTACGCCTTGTGGCAAATATCGGTCAGGTCGAAGCCTGTCTGTCCTCATCACTTCCTACGGTCTTGGGAAATTACACCGGGTTTGGTGTAAAAAACGGTTTTGATAAATACTGAACTCACAATGCAAGGAACTAGATATATAATCGGGAAAACACTGTCATAATAAAGAGCAGCTGATAGTCCAGGAACTGTAGGTCAAAAATTTACCCAACGTGGACATAAATAGTACGAAGCTAATTTTGGCAAAGATAGTTACAAAATACCAAGTTTCCGCTGAGTGCGTTTGTCAAAACGATTCTAGATGCGTGAGAACTATCACATACAGTAAACTATTGGGTTGAAATATAACTTTCACATACAGTAGGCTACTGGGTTGAAATAGAACTATCATGTGCAGTAGGCTACTGGGTTGAAATATAACTGTCACATACAGTATGCTATTGTGTTTAAATAATGTCCTTTTATTAGCCATAATATCACAAATTACTATCACAAATTGAATGTTTCCACTGAACATTATCGCTCATTAAAGAGAACATCAAACAGTAATATAAAATTTGTGACACTATGGTATCGTGGTTGGCGTCAATTTAGAGCTCACGATCTGTTGACACTATGGTATCGTGGTTGGAGTAAATTTAGAGCTATTGAACAAAGTTGGCTATAAAATATTCCGTATGTGAAATATATGTACTCCGAAAGTTAAGAGTTAAAGTTAATTAGCTAAACGCCTCTCTTAACGATAATAATGGGGAACCAATGTATTCCCGTAAACATAAAACGTTAATTTGTGACAACTGGTCGGACTATCTTTTGGGATTTAATAACTTACAATAGCATTGTGTTTCCATTTGTTCCGACCAGTTTCTCACACCTTGCCTTGTAGTGTTATTACTCAAATTCAGCACAAGGATCTGGGCTATGTTAACACCCTCCACCTACCTCACATTAATTGGTCCCCTTTAGTCTTATACATTTGTTTTGTTTTATTATTGTGTTGCCCTGGCATTACTTTTGGTAAGCTCGAGTCGTGTGAGGGCAGGTATTGATTTCCTGGTCAAAGATATTCCCCCGCCCTGAAAAATCGCGAGTGCATTTGTTTTCCAAAACAAACATGACTACACAATTGTAGCACTTGAGCCAAATTAAATTGGTATTTTGCTATAGCGACAACTATGCACATTACTCCCTGTTATGCTGAGCCATTGTGCCCCTTATTAAAACCATCGATTTCCTGGCCAAAACCTGAAAGGACACGAATGCCTATTATGTCAAACAAATACACAGTAAGATAAAATTGTAACCCTATATGCAAGTAAAATTTGTGTTTTGTTGTTGCTACTGTGACACCAATTGACACTCATTGATTGAAACATTTATGTCCTTTTGAGCTAACTGACATCTCTCAATTGGTGCATGTGTCGATTTCCTGGCCAAAAAACTCCCCCATCTTCGACAATAAAAGCCCTGACGACATTACAGTGCGGATGACGTGTTGGCCAGATTATCAATACATGTACCCACAGAGATATATCAAATGGCTCAAAATGACCAGGAGTAATGCAATTTTGATGTCACAGCAGCAAACGAAATCAATGTCATATAGAAACATGGTTGCAATGTTATCTTTGTGTGTGCTTGACAAAAGAGGCACTCTCGACTTTACGAGGTTGGGTAGTGTTTGGGCTAGGAAATCAATAATTGTACTCACTGAGAGATGAAAATTTGCTCCAAATCATAAGGAGTAATATGTGCGGGTGTTAAAATAATAAACGAAACATTGTAATACTGCTAAATGACTACAATGTTATATTCATATATAGTCATTTGACAAAATACGGACTTGCGACTTAACATGTTAATTGTTTTGTCTAAGAAATCAATACCTGCACCCACAGAAAGATGACAGTGACAATACACCCATAGCTATATAGTTAAAGGGTTACAGTGTTGCCTAAAAATTACTTGTTCGACAAAAAATACGGACTCGCGAAATAATAGGCGGACATTGTTATTTGGCCAGAAAATCAGTACCTGAAACTGCACAGAGATGCCAAGTTTAGTCAAACATTAAGTGTAGTACTTACCTCCCCTCTCATTGTTTGCTGGGCCACACACAATGGATCGGGATACATTTCTCACAAGTATTGTAAGTGTTTTACGATACCATAGTGTCACAAATTTTACATTACTGTTTGATGTTCTTTTAATGAGCGATAATGTTCAGTGGAAACATTCAGTTTGTAGTAGTAATTTGTGATGTTATGGCTAATAAAAGGACATTATTTAAACCCAATAGCATACTGTATGTGATATTTATATTTCAACCCAGTAGCCTACTGTGTGTGATAGATCTATTTCAACCCAATAGCCTACTGTATGTGATCGTACTATTTATGTCCACGTTGGGTAAATTTTTGACCTACAGTTCCTGGACTATCAGCCAATAGCTGCTCTTTATTATGACAGTGTTTTCCCGATTATATATCTAGTTCCTTGCATTGTGAGTTCTGCGTTTTTTACACCAAACCCTGTGTAATTTCCCAAGGCCGTAGGAAGTGATGAGGACAGACAGGCTTCGACCTGACCGATATTTGCCACAAGGCGTAATTCGTTGATCCCTACACATTTCCCAGTCAGAGAGTACCATATTAATCTCAGTCCGTCTTTTATCTTGTTCATCATGATTTAATAATTAGTGGGTAGAGTCAGAAGCTGAAAAAAATGTGTTGTGCCTATATGTTTATCGCATTCAAGAAGGTTTAAATTATAGTTAATACAAAAATAATATTAAATTGATTTTCATGTATTTCATACCTTAGGTAACAACACTATTAATGTAATTAAATATGTCCACATTTGATCCCGGAGTCCTAGATAATAATGTTATACATCCAACGATTAAGGTACGTTATTTAATGTCATATATACTGCAACGTAATCTACAATGCTGTCAATTACTGATGTCATGCTTTGAATTTATATAAAATCGGGTGATTTTGATATGTAAATTGTCACTCTTCCACGTATTTTATTGTATCGGCTAGCATGCACAACTACTAATTGAAATCAATTACATTGTTTCATGAACTCACTGATGGCAAAGACATCAAATGGGTGTATATAAAACATAAAATAATACATAACATAATTTTGAATGTTAAACACATGATCTAATGTACTTATATTTGAAAGCAAATTGCGATTCTCTATAGTAACATTCGTCTACATTAATATTATTGTAATCGTTTTTACCAGGATTTGTGTAATTACCAAATTCACTGTGTGAATATTCTGAATGGGCAGAACTGCAATTTGTGTCATGACTTATTGTTTTGAAGTTTACAAGCATAACAACATTAAATTACGTATTAATAAACCAACTTTGGCACAATCCTCTGCCAACATTGCTCCAAAGAGTAATAATTCATATGAAACAATCCCTCAATCTGCGAACTCAACATGAACCACACGTCAACATTACACCAACATCTTAGTAATTCATATAATATTACGACTGGGTTAATGTAGGCTGCCTATGGTAAGATTATGCCTAAATTAAGTATACACCACTGTAAGGCAAGGTTGTAAGATAAAAGTTAATTTAATACAGCTTAATTACTAAAATTATTCAAAACCAAGTTTCTCATTCCTTGCACAATTTACATCTCGCATACCTGGTCTGTATGACCTCCGCCGCCCGAAATGGAATATCTACCACTCACCCGAGACGCGAACGGGTGTTAACAATGACGTTCCCCTTTGGCCGAGTTCGACTTGCCGACTTCCACCCAGTATGGTATAAGCCAGTTTATAAGGAGTAATCCGGAGTGATCACGTGCACGGCTGCCACTTGTTAAATCTTGTTAAATCACTTCAGTATGTCTCCCAGATGTAGCTAAACGGATGTTATGTTATATCAAACGTCATTTGTATCAACGACACGCGAATGCAGTACTACTGGCCTGCGCCCAAAGTACTGTACTTCATGACCAATGTCTACATAATTAAATTATATATTTTATGTAAAGGACTCTCCCCCCTCTCTCCACACTCTATCTCTTTCCCACTCTCCCTCTCTTCCTTTCTATCCACGAACGAATCGAGCCACTGCAACATCCGGGTTATGTCCGGATGTCGCCATAGTATCGGCCCTGCTTGTTCCTTGTTAGCTCCTGGGTTGTTAGCTCCTGTGTTGTTAGCTCCTGGGTTGTTATCTCCTGAGTTGCTATCTCCTGAGTTGTTAGCTCCTGAGTTGTTAGCTCCAGGATTGTTATATCCTGGGTTGTTAGCTCCTGTGTTGTTAGCTCCTGAGTTGTTAGCTCCAGGATTGTTATCTCCCGATTTGATAGCTCCTGGGTTGTTAGCTCCTGGGTTGTTATCTCCTGGGTTGTTAGCTCCTGGTTTGTTAGATCCTGAGTTGTTAGCTCCTGAGTTGTTAGCTCCTGTGTTGTTAGCTCCTGTGTTGTTAGCTCCTGGGTTGTTAGCTCCTGAGTTGTTAGCTCCTGGATTGTTAGCTCCTGGGTTGTTAGCTCCTGAGTTGTTAGCTCCTGGGTTGTTATCACCTGTGTTGTTAGCTCCTGGATTGTTAGCTCCTGGTTTGCTAGCTCCTGAGTTGTTAGCTCCTGTGTTGTTATCTCCTGTGTTGTTAGCTCCTGGATTGTTAGCTCCTGGTTTGCTAGCTCCTGAGTTGTTAGCTCCTGGGTTGTTATCTCCTGTGTTGTTAGCTCCTGGATTGTTAGCTCCTAGGTTGTTAGCTTCTGGGTTGATAGCTCCTGGGTTGTTAGCTCCTGGGTTGTTAGCTCTTGGGTTGTTAGCTTCTGGATTGTTAGCTCTTGTGTTGTTAGCTCCTGGGTTGTTAGCTCCTGAGTTGTTAGCTCCTGAGTTGTTAGCTCCTGGGTTGTTAGCTCGTGGGTTGTTAGTTCCTGGGTTGTTAGCTCCTGGGTTGTTAGCTCTTGTGTTGTTAGCTCCTGGGTTGTTAGCTCCTGAGTTGTTAGCTCCTGAGTTGTTAGCTCCTGGGTTGTTAGCTCGTGGGTTGTTAGTTTCCTGGTTGTTAGCTCCTGGGTTGTTAGCTCCTGGGTTGTTAGCTCTTGGGTTGTTAGCTCCTGGGTTGTTAGCTCCTGGGTTGTTAGCTCCTGAGTTGTTAGCTCCTGGGTTGTTATCTCCTGAGTTGTTAGCTCCTGGGTTGTTAGCTCCTGGGTTGTTAGCTCCTGGGTTGTTAGCTCCTGGGTTGTTAGCTCCTGGGTTGTTAGCTCCTGGGTTGTTAGCTCCTGGGTTGTTAGCTCCTGGGTTGTTAGCTCCTGGGTTGTTAGCTCCTGGGTTGTTAGCTCCTGGGTTGTTAGCTCCTGGGTTGTTAGCTCCTGGGTTGTTAGCTCCTGTGTTGTTAGCTCCTGGGTTGTTAGCTCCTGGGTTGTTAGCTCCTGAGTTGTTAGCTCCTGGGTTGTTAGCTCCTGGGTTGTTAGCTCCTGGGTTGTTAGCTCCTGGGTTGTTAGCTCCTGGGTTGTTAGCTCCTGGGTTGTTAGCTCCTGGGTTGTTAGCTCCTGAGTTGTTAGCTCCTGGGTTGTTAGCTCCTGTGTTGTTAGCTCCTGGGTTGTTATCTCCTGAGTTGTTAGCTCCTGGGTTGTTAGCTCCTGGGTTGTTAGCTCCTGGGTTGTTAGCTCCTGGGTTGTTAGCTCCTGGGTTGTTAGCTCCTGGGTTGTTAGCTCCTGTGTTGTTAGCTCCTGGGTTGTTATCTCCTGAGTTGTTATCTCCTGAGTTGTTAGCTCTTGTGTTGTTAGTTCTTGTGTTGATAGATCCTCTTTTGTTAGCTCCTGAGTTGTTAGCTCCTGGGTTGTTAGCTCCTGAGTTATTATCTCCTGGGTTGTTAGCTCCTGGATTGTTATCTCCTGGGTTGTTAGCTCCTGGGTTGTTAGCTCCTGGGTTGGTAGCTCCTGGGTTGTTAGCTCCTGTGTTGTTAGCTCCTGTTTTGTTAGCTCCTGAGTTGTTAGCTCCTGGGTTGTTAGCTCCTGAGTTATTATCTCCTGGGTTGTTAGCTCCTGGATTGTTATCTCCTGTGTTGTTAGCTCCTGGATTGTTAGCTCCTGGTTTGCTAGCTCCTGAGTTGTTAGCTCCTGGGTTGTTATCTCCTGTGTTGTTAGCTCCTGGATTGTTAGCTCCTAGGTTGTTAGCTTCTGGGTTGTTAGCTCCTGGGTTGTTAGCTCCTGTGTTGTTAGCTCCTGGATTGTTAGCTCCTGGGTTGTTAGCTCCTGGGTTGTTAGCTCCTGGGTTGTTAGCTCCTGGGTTGTTAGCTCCTGGGTTGTTAGCTCCTGGGTTGTTAGCTCCTGGGTTGTTAGCTCCTGGGTTGTTAGCTCCTGAGTTGTTAGCTCCTGGGTTGTTAGCTCCTGAGTTGTTAGCTCCTGGGTTGTTAGCTCCTGTGTTGTTAGCTCCTGGGTTGTTAGCTCCTGGGTTGTTAGCTCCTGTGTTGTTAGCTCCTGGGTTGTTATCTCCTGAGTTGTTAGCTCCTGGGTTGTTAGCTCCTGGGTTGTTAGCTCCTGGGTTGTTAGCTCCTGGGTTGTTAGCTCCTGGGTTGTTAGCTCCTGGGTTGTTAGCTCCTGGGTTGTTAGCTCCTGGGTTGTTAGCTCCTGGGTTGTTAGCTCCTGGGTTGTTATCTCCTGAGTTGTTAGCTCCTGAGTTGTTAGCTCCTGGGTTGTTAGCTCCTGTGTTGTTAGCTCCTGGGTTGTTAGCTCCTGGGTTGTTAGCTCCTGGGTTGTTAGCTCCTGGGTTGTTAGCTCCTGGGTTGTTAGCTCCTGGGTTGTTAGCTCCTGTGTTGTTAGCTCCTGGGTTGTTATCTCCTGAGTTGTTATCTCCTGAGTTGTTAGATCCTGGGTTGTTAGCTCCTGGGTTGTTATCTCCTGGGTTGTTAGCTCCTGGTTTGTTAGATCGTGGGTTGTTAGCTCCTGAGTTGCTAGCTCCTGAGTTGTTAGCTCCTGCGTTGTTAGCTCCTGTGTTGTTAGCTCCTGGGTTGTTAACTCCTGGGTTGTTATCTCCTGAGTTGTTAGCTCCTGGGTTGTTAGCTCCTGTGTTGTTAGCTCCTGGGTTGTTAGCTCCTGTGTTGTTAGCTCCTGGGTTGTTAGCTCCTGAGTTGTTAGCTCCTGGATTGTTAGCTCCTGGGTTGTTAGCTCCTGGGTTGTTAGCTCCTGGTTTGTTAGCTCCTGGGTTGTTAGCTCCTGAGTTGTTAGCTCCTGGGTTGTTAGCTCCTGTGTTGTTAGCTCCTGGATTGTTAGCTCCTGGTTTGTTAGCTCCTGAGTTGTTAGCTCCTGGGTTGTTAGCTCCTGGGTTGTTAGCTCCTGGGTTGTTAGCTCCTGGGTTGTTAGCTCCTGGGTTGTTAGCTCCTGACTTGTTAGCTCCTGGGTTGTTAGCTCCTGGGTTGTTAGCTCCTGGTTTGTTAGCTCCTGTGTTGTTAGCTCCTGGTTTTAGCTCCTGGGTTGTTAGCTCCTGGGTTGTTAGCTCCTGGGTTGTTAGCTCCTGGGTTGTTAGCTCGTGGGTTTTAGTTTCTGGGTTTTTAGCTCCTGGGTTGTTAGCTCTGTGTTGCTAGCTCCTGGGTTGTTAGCTCCTGGGTTGTTAGCTCCTGAGTTGTTAGCTCCTGGGTTGTTAGCTCCTGGGTTGTTACTCTTTGGGTTGTTAGCTCCTGGGTTGTTAGCTCCTGGGTTGTTAGCTCCTGGGTTGTTAGCTCCTGGTTGTTAGCTCCTGGGTTGTTAGCTCCCTGGTTGTTAGCTCCTGGGTTGTTAGCTCCTGGGTTGTTAGCTCTGGGTTGTTAGCTAGCTCTGGGTTGTTAGCTCCTGGTTTTCTCTGGTTGTTAGCTCCTGGGTTGTTAGCTCCTGGGTTGTTAGCTCCTGGGTTGTTAGCTCCTGGGTTGTTAGCTCCTGGGTTGTTAGCTCCTGGGTTGTTAGCTCCTGGGTTGTTAGCTCCTGGGTTGTTAGCTCCTGTTGTTCGTTGTTATCCTGGGTTGTTAGCTCCTGGGTTGTTAGCTCCTGGGTTGTTAGCTCCTGGGTTGTTAGCTCCTGGGTTGTTAGCTCCTGAGTTGTTAGCTCCTGGGTTGTTAGCTCTCTGGGTTGTTAGCTCCTGGGTTGTTAGCTCCTGAGTTGTTAGCTCCTGGGTTGTTAGCTCCTGGGTTGTTAGCTCCTGGGTTGTTAGCTCCTGGGTTGTTAGCTCCTGGGTTGTTAGCTCCTGGGTTGTTAGCTCCTGGGTTGTTATTCCTGGTGTAGCTCCTGGGTTGTTAGCTCCTGGGTTGTTAGCTCCTGGGTTGTTAGCTCCTGGGTTGTTAGCTCCTGAGTTGTTAGCTCCTGGGTTGTTAGCTCCTGGGTTGTTAGCTCCTGGGTTGTTAGCTCCTGGGTTGTTAGCTCCTGGGTTGTTAGCTCCTGGGTTGTTAGCTCCTGGGTTGTTAGCTCCTGGGTTGTTAGCTCCTGGGTTGTTAGCTCCTGGGTTGTTAGCTCCTGGTTGTTAGCTCCTGGGTTGTTAGCTCCTGGGTTGTTAGCTCCTGGGTTGTTAGCTCCTGGGTTGTTAGCTCCTGGGTTGTTAGCTCCTGGGTTGTTAGCTCCTGGGTTGTTAGCTCCTGGTTGTTAGCTCCTGGGTTGTTAGCTCCTGGGTTGTTAGCTCCTGGTTGTTAGCTCCTGGTTGTTAGCTCCTGGTTGTTAGCTCCTGGGTTGTTAGCTCCTGAGTTGTTAGCTCCTGGTTGTTATCTCCTGGGTTGTTAGCTCCTGGGTTGTTAGCTCCTGGTTGTTAGCTCCTGGGTTGTTAGCTCCTGGGTTGTTAGCTCCTGGTTGTTATCTCCTGAGTTGTTAGCTCCTGAGTTGTTAGCTCCTGGGTTGTTAGCTCCTGGATTGTTAGCTCCTGGGTTGTTAGCTCCTGGTTGTTAGCTCCTGGGTTGTTAGCTCCTGGGTTGTTAGCTCCTGGGTTGTTAGCTCCTGGGTTGTTAGCTCCTGTGTTGTTAGCTCTGGATTGTTGTTAGCTCCTGGGTTGTTAGCTCCTGGGTTGTTAGCTCCTGGGTTGTTAGCTCCTGTGTTGTTAGCTCCTGGTTGTTAGCTCCTGGTTGTTAGCTCCTGAGTTGTTAGCTCCTGGGTTGTTAGCTCCTGGGTTGTTAGCTCCTGGGTTGTTAGCTCCTGGGTTGTTAGCTCCTGGGTTGTTAGCTCTCTGGGTTGTTAGCTCCTGGGTTGTTAGCTCCTGGTTGTTAGCTCCTGGGTTGTTAGCTCCTGGTTGTTAGCTCCTGTTGTTGCTCCTGAGTTGTTAGCTCCTGGGTTGTTAGCTCCTGGGTTGTTAGCTCCTGGGTTGTTAGCTCCTGAGTTGTTAGCTCCTGGGTTGTTAGCTCCTGGGTTGTTAGCTCCTGGGTTGTTAGCTCCTGGGTTGTTAGCTCCTGAGTTGTTAGCTCCTGGGTTGTTAGCTCCTGGGTTGTTATCTCCTGGGTTGTTAGCTCCTGGGTTGTTAGCTCCTGGTTGTTATCCTGGGTTGTTAGCTCCTGGGTTGTTAGCTCCTGGGTTGTTAGCTCCTGGTTGTTAGCTCCTGGGTTGTTAGCTCCTGGTTTGTTAGCTCCTGGGTTGTTAGCTCCTGAGTTGTTAGCTCCTGAATTGTTAGCTCCTGGGTTGTTAGCTCCTGTGTTGTTAGCTCCTGGGTTGTTAGCTCCTGGGTTGTTATCTCCTGAGTTGTTAGCTCCTGGGTTGTTAGCTCCTGTGTTGTTAGCTCCTGGGTTGTTAGCTCCTGTGTTGTTAGCTCCTGGGTTGTTATCTCCTGAGTTGTTAGCTCCTGGGTTGTTAGCTCCTGGGTTGTTAGCTCCTGGGTTGTTAGCTCCTGGGTTGTTAGCTCCTGAGTTGTTAGCTCCTGTTGTTAGCTCCTGTTGTTAGCTCCTGGGTTGTTAGCTCCTGGGTTGTTAGCTCCTGGGTTGTTAGCTCCTGAGTTGTTATCTCCTGAGTTGTTAGCTCCTGGTTGTTAGCTCCTGGGTTGTTAGCTCCTGGTTGTTAGCTCCTGGGTTGTTAGCTCCTGGTTGTTAGCTCCTGGGTTGTTAGCTCCTGGGTTGTTAGCTCCTGGGTTGTTATCTCCTGGGTTGTTAGCTCCTGGTTTGTTAGCTCCTGAGTTGTTAGCTCCTGGGTTGTTATCTCCTGTGTTGTTAGCTCCTGGGTTGTTAGCTCCTGGGTTGTTAGCTCCTGGGTTGTTAGCTCCTGGGTTGTTAGCTCCTGGTTAGTTGTTAGCTCCTGGGTTGTTAGCTCCTGGGTTGTTAGCTCCTGGGTTGTTAGCTCCTGGGTTGTTAGCTCCTGGGTTGTTAGCTCCTGGGTTGTTAGCTCCTGGGTTGTTAGCTCCTGGGTTGTTAGCTCCTGGGTTGTTAGCTCCTGGGTTGTTAGCTCCTGGGTTGTTAGCTCCTGGGTTGTTAGCTCCTGGGTTGTTAGCTCCTGGGTTGTTAGCTCCTGGGTTGTTAGCTCCTGGGTTGTTAGCTCCTGGGTTGTTAGCTCCTGGGTTGTTAGCTCCTGGGTTGTTAGCTCCTGGGTTGTTAGCTCCTGGGTTGTTAGCTCCTGGGTTGTTAGCTCCTGGTTGTTAGCTCCTGGGTTGTTAGCTCCTGGGTTGTTAGCTCCTGGGTTGTTAGCTCCTGGTTGTTAGCTCCTGGGTTGTTAGCTCCTGGTTGTTAGCTCCTGGTTGTTAGCTCCTGGTTTGTTAGCTCCTGGTTGTTAGCTCCTGGGTTGTTAGCTCCTGGGTTGTTAGCTCCTGGTTGTTAGCTCCTGGGTTGTTAGCTCCTGGGTTGTTAGCTCCTGGGTTGTTAGCTCCTGGGTTGTTAGCTCCTGGGTTGTTAGCTCCTGGGTTGTTAGCTCCTGGGTTGTTAGCTCCTGAGTTGTTAGCTCCTGGATTGTTAGCTCCTGGGTTGTTAGCTCCTGGGTTGTTAGCTCCTGGGTTGTTAGCTCCTGGGTTGTTAGCTCCTGTGTTGTTAGCTCCTGGGTTGTTCCTGAGTTGTTAGCTCCTGGGTTGTTAGCTCCTGAGTTGTTAGCTCCTGGTTGTTAGCTCCTGGTTGTTAGCTCCTGGGTTGTTAGCTCCTGGTTGTTAGCTCCTGTGTTGTTAGCTCCTGGATTGTTAGCTCCTGGATTGTTAGCTCCTGAGTTTGATTAGCTCCTGGGTTGTTAGCTCCTGGTTGTTAGCTCCTGGTTGTTAGCTCCTGGGTTGTTAGCTCCTGGGTTGTTAGCTCCTGGGTTGTTAGCTCCTGAGTTGTTAGCTCCTGGGTTGTTAGCTCCTGGGTTGTTAGCTCCTGGGTTGTTAGCTCCTGGTTGTTAGCTCCTGGTTGTTAGCTCCTGGGTTGTTAGCTCCTGGGTTGTTAGCTCCTGGGTTGTTAGCTCCTGGGTTGTTAGCTCCTGAGTTGTTAGCTCCTGGAGTTGTTAGCTCCTGGGTTGTTAGCTCCTGGGTTGTTAGCTCCTGGTTAGTTAGCTCTCTGGGTTGTTAGCTCCTGGGTTGTTATCTCCTGGGTTGTTAGCTCCTGGATTGTTAGCTCCTGGGTTGTTAGCTCCTGGGTTGTTAGCTCCTGGGTTGTTAGCTCCTGTGTTGTTAGCTCCTGGATTGTTAGCTCCTGGTTGTTAGCTCCTGGGTTGTTAGCTCCTGGGTTGTTAGCTCCTGGGTTGTTAGCTCCTGGGTTGTTAGCTCCTGGTGTTGTTAGCTCCTGGGTTGTTAGCTCCTGGGTTGTTAGCTCCTGGTTGTTAGCTCTGGGTTGTTAGCTCCTGGGTTGTTAGTTCCTGGTTGTTAGCTCCTGGGTTGTTAGCTCCTGGGTTGTTAGCTCCTGGGTTGTTAGCTCCTGGGTTGTTAGCTCCTGGGTTGTTAGCTCCTGGGTTGTTAGCTCCTGGGTTGTTAGCTCCTGGGTTGTTAGCTCCTGGGTTGTTAGCTCCTGGTTGTTAGCTCCTGGGTTGTTAGCTCCTGGGTTGTTAGCTCCTGGGTTGTTAGCTCCTGGGTTGTTAGCTCCTGGGTTGTTAGCTCCTGAGTTGTTAGCTCCTGGGTTGTTAGCTCCTGAGTTGTTAGCTCCTGGGTTGTTAGCTCCTGGTTGTTAGCTCCTGGGTTGTTAGCTCCTGGGTTGTTAGCCTCCTGGGTTGTTAGCTCCTGGGTTGTTAGCTCCTGTGTTGTTAGCTCCTGGGTTGTTAGCTCCTGGGTTGTTAGCTCCTGAGTTGTTAGCTCCTGGTTTGTTAGCTCCTGGATTGTTAGCTCCTGGGTTGTTAGCTCCTGTGTTGTTAGCTCCTGGGTTGTTAGCTCCTGGGTTGTTAGCTCCTGGGTTGTTAGCTCCTGGATTGTTAGCTCATGGGTTGTTAGCTCCTGGGTTGTTAGCTCCTGGGTTGTTAGCTCCTGGATTGTTATCTCCTGGGTTGTTAGCTCCTGGGTTGTTAGCTCCTGGGTTGGTAGCTCCTGGGTTGTTAGCTCGTGGGTTGTTAGCTCCTGGGTTGTTAGCTCCTGGGTTGTTAGCTCCTGGGTTGTTAGCTCCTGGGTTGTTAGCTCCTGGGTTGTTAGCTCCTGGGTTGTTAGCTCCTGGGTTGTTAGCTCCTGGGTTGTTAGCTCCTGGGTTGTTAGCTCCTGGGTTGTTAGCTCCTGAGTTGTTAGCTCCTGGGTTGTTAGCTCCTGTGTTGTTAGCTCCTGGATTGTTAGCTCCTGGGTTGTTAGCTCCTGGGTTGTGTTCTCCTGGGTTGTTAGCTCCTGGTGTTGTTAGCTCTGGATTGTTAGCTCCTGGTTTGCTAGCTCCTGAGTTGTTAGCTCCTGGGTTGTTATCTCCTGTGTTGTTAGCTCCTGGATTGTTAGCTCCTGGTTTGCTAGCTCCTGGGTTGTTAGCTCCTGGGTTGTTAGCTCCTTAGTTGAAGCACAATTAGCTCCTGGGTTGTTAGCTCCTGGGTTGTTAGCTCCTGGGTTGTTAGCTCCTGGGTTGTTAGCTCCTGGGTTGTTAGCTCCTGGGTTGTTAGCTCCTGGGTTGTTAGCTCCTGGGTTGTTAGCTCCTGGGTTGTTAGCTCCTGGGTTGTTAGCTCCTGGGTTGTTAGCTCCTGGGTTGTTAGCTCCTGGGTTGTTAGCTCCTGGGTTGTTAGCTCCTGGGTTGTTAGCTCCTGGGTTGTTAGCTCCTGGGTTGTTAGCTCCTGGGTTGTTAGCTCCTGGGTTGTTAGCTCCTGGGTTGTTAGCTCCTGGGTTGTTAGCTCCTGGGTTGTTAGCTCCTGGTTTGTTAGCTCCTGGTTGTTAGCTCCTGGGTTGTTAGCTCCTGGGTTGTTAGCTCCTGGGTTGTTAGCTCCTGGGTTGTTAGCTCCTGGGTTGTTAGCTCCTGGGTTGTTAGCTCCTGGGTTGTTAGCTCCTGGGTTGTTAGCTCCTGGGTTGTTAGCTCCTGGTTGTTAGCTCCTGGGTTGTTAGCTCCTGTGTTGTTAGCTCCTGGGTTGTTAGCTCCTGGTTGTTAGCTCCTGGGTTGTTATCTCCTGATTGTTAGCTCCTGGGTTGTTAGCTCCTGGGTTGTTAGCTCTTGTGTTGTTAGCTCCTGGGTTGTTAGCTCTTGTTTTGATAGCTCCTGGGTTGTTAGCTCCTGAGTTGTTAGCTCCTGGGTTGTTAGCTCCTGGGTTGTTAGCTCCTGGGTTGTTAGCTCCTGTGTTGTTAGCTCCTGGGTTGTTAGCTCCTGAGTTGTTAGCTCCTGAGTTGTTAGCTCCTGGGTTGTTAGCTCCTGGGTTGTTAGCTCCTGAGTTGTTAGCTCCTGGTTGTTAGCTCCTGGGTTGTTAGCTCCTGGGTTGTTAGCTCCTGGGTTGTTAGCTCCTGGGTTGTTAGCTCCT
The DNA here is from genome assembly GCA_033239005.1 of Lamellibrachia satsuma. Classification (NCBI taxonomy): domain Eukaryota; kingdom Metazoa; phylum Annelida; class Polychaeta; order Sabellida; family Siboglinidae; genus Lamellibrachia; species Lamellibrachia satsuma. Next base: position 27,937 of record BSQZ01000221.1, on the reverse strand, counting down.
GGGTTGTTAGCTCCTGAGTTGTTAGCTCCTGGGTTGTTAGCTCCTGGGTTGTTAGCTCCTGGATTGTTAGCTCCTGGTTGTTAGCTCCTGGGTTGTTAGCTCCTGGGTTGTTAGCTCCTGGGTTGTTAGCTCCTGGGTTGTTAGCTCCTGGTTGTTAGCTCCTGGGTTGTTAGCTCCTGGGTTGTTAGCTCCTGGTTGTTAGCTCCTGTGTTGTTAGCTCCTGGGTTGTTAGCTCCTGGGTTGTTAGCTCCTGGGTTGTTAGCTCCTGGTTGTTAGCTCCTGGTTGTTAGCTCCTGGGTTGTTAGCTCCTGGTTGTTAGCTCCTGGGTTGTTAGCTCCTGGGTTGTTAGCTCCTGAGTTGTTAGCTCCTGGGTTGTTAGCTCCTGGGTTGTTAGCTCTGGGTTGTTAGCTCCTGGGTTGTTAGCTCCTGGGTTGTTAGCTCCTGGGTTGTTAGCTCCTGGGTTGTTAGCTCCTGGGTTGTTAGCTCCTGGGTTGTTAGCTCCTGGGTTGTTAGCTCCTGGTTTGTTAGCTCCTGGTTGTTAGCTCCTGGGTTGTTAGCTCCTGGGTTGTTAGCTCCTGGGTTGTTAGCTCCTGGGTTGTTAGCTCCTGTGTTGTTAGCTCCTGAGTTGTTAGCTCCTGGGTTGTTAGCTCCTGGGTTGTTAGCTCCTGGGTTGTTAGCTCCTGGGTTGTTAGCTCCTGGGTTGTTAGCTCCTGGGTTGTTAGCTCCTGGGTTGTTAGCTCCTGGGTTGTTAGCTCCTGGGTTGTTAGCTCCTGGGTTGTTAGCTCCTGGTTGTTAGCTCCTGGGTTGTTAGCTCCTGTTGTTAGCTCCTGGGTTGTTAGCTCCTGGGTTGTTAGCTCCTGGGTTGTTAGCTCCTGGGTTGTTAGCTCCTGGGTTGTTAGCTCCTGTGTTGTTAGCTCCTGGGTTGTTATCTCCTGGTTGTTAGCTCCTGAGTTGTTAGCTCCTGAGTTGTTAGCTCCTGGATTGTTATCTCCTGGGTTGTTAGCTCCTGGTTGTTAGCTCCTGAGTTGTTAGCTCCTGGGTTGTTAGCTCCTGGGTTGTTAGCTCCTGGGTTGTTAGCTCCTGGGTTGTTAGCTCCTGGGTTGTTAGCTCCTGGTTTGTTAGCTCCTGGGTTGTTAGCTCCTGAGTTGTTAGCTCCTGGGTTGTTAGCTCCTGAGTTGTTAGCTCCTGGGTTGTTAGCTCCTGGGTTGTTAGCTCCTGGGTTGTTAGCTCCTGGGTTGTTAGCTCCTGGGTTGTTAGCTCCTGAGTTGTTAGCTCCTGGGTTGTTAGCTCCTGTGTTGTTAGCTCCTGGGTTGTTAGCTCCTGGGTTGTTAGCTCCTGTGTTGTTAGCTCCTGGGTTGTTAGCTCCTGGGTTGTTAGCTCCTGGGTTGTTAGCTCCTGGGTTGTTAGCTCCTGGGTTGTTATCTCCTGGGTTGTTAGCTCCTGGGTTGTTAGCTCCTGGGTTGTTAGCTCCTGAGTTGTTAGCTCCTGGGTTGTTAGCTCCTGGGTTGTTAGCTCGTGGGTTGTTAGCTCCTGGGTTGTTAGCTCCTGGGTTGTTAGCTCCTGAGTTGTTAACTCCTGGATTGTTAGCTCCTGGGTTGTTAGCTCTTGGGTTGTTAGCTCCTGAGTTGTTAGCTCCTGGGTTGTTAGCTCCTGTGTTGTTAGCTCCTGGGTTGTTAGCTCCTGGGTTGTTAGCTCCTGGGTTGTTAGCTCCTGGGTTGTTAGCTCCTGGTTGTTAGCTCCTGGGTTGTTAGCTCCTGGGTTGTTAGCTCCTGGGTTGTTAGCTCCTGGGTTGTTATCTCCTGGGTTGTTAGCTCCTGAGTTTGTTAGCTCCTGGGTTGTTAGCTCTGGGTTGTTAGCTCCTGGGTTGTTAGCTCCTGAGGTTGTTAGCTCCTGGGTTGTTAGCTCCTGGGTTGTTAGCTCCTGGGTTGTTAGCTCCTGGGTTGTTAGCTCCTGGGTTGTTAGCTCCTGGGTTGTTAGCTCCTGGTTGTTAGCTCCTGGGTTGTTAGCTCCTGGGTTGTTAGCTCCTGGGTTGTTAGCTCCTGGGTTGTTAGCTCCTGGGTTGTTAGCTCCTGGGTTGTTAGCTCCTGGGTTGTTAGCTCCTGAGTTGTTAGCTCCTGTGTTGTTAGCTCCTGGGTTGTTAGCTCCTGGGTTGTTAGCTCCTGAGTTGTTAGCTCCTGGGTTGTTAGCTCCTGGGTTATTAGCTCCTGGTTGTTAGCTCCTGGGTTGTTAGCTCCTGTGTTGTTAGCTCCTGGTTGTTAGCTCCTGGGTTGTTAGCTCCTGAGTTGTTAGCTCCTGGGTTGTTAGCTCCTGGGTTGTTAGCTCCTGGGTTGTTAGCTCCTGGGTTGTTAGCTCCTGGGTTGTTAGCTCCTGGGTTGTTAGCTCCTGGGTTGTTAGCTCCTGGGTTGTTAGCTCCTGGGTTGTTAGCTCCTGGGTTGTTAGCTCCTGGGTTGTTAGCTCCTGGGTTGTTAGCTCCTGTGTTGTTAGCTCCTGGGTTGTTAGCTCCTGGGTTGTTAGCTCTGGGTTGTTAGCTCCTGGGTTGTTAGCTCCTGGGTTGTTAGCTCCTGGTTGTTAGCTCCTGGGTTGTTAGCTCCTGAGTTGTTAGCTCCTGGGTTGTTAGCTCCTGGGTTGTTAGCTCCTGGTTGTTAGCTCCTGGGTTGTTAGCTCCTGTGTTGTTAGCTCCTGGGTTGTTAGCTCCTGTGTTGTTAGCTCCTGGGTTGTTAGCTCCTGGGTTGTTAGCTCCTGGTTGTTAGCTCCTGAGGTTGTTATCCTGAGTTGTTAGCTCCTGGGTTGTTAGCTCCTGGGTTGTTAGCTCCTGGGTTGTTAGCTCCTGGGTTGTTAGCTCCTGGGTTGTTAGCTCCTGGTTTGTTATCTCCTGGGTTGTTAGCTCCTGTGTTGTTAGCTCCTGGTTTGTTATATCCTGGGTTGTTAGCTCCTGGGTTGGTAGCTCCTGAGTTGTTAGCTCCTGAGCCCTGGTTGTTAGCTCCTGAGTTGTTAGCTCCTGGGTTGTTAGCTCCTGGATTGTTATCTCCTGAGTTGTTAGCTCCTGGGTTGTTAGCTCCTGGTTGTTAGCTCCTGGGTTGTTAGCTCCTGGGTTGTTATCTCCTGGGTTGTTAGCTCCTGCGTTGTTATCTCCTGGGTTGTTAGCTCCTGGTTTGCTCGTGTGATGAGCTCCTGGGTTGTTAGCTCCTGGGTTGTTAGCTCCTGAGTTGTTAGCTCCTGGGTTGTTAGCTCCTGGGTTGTTAGCTCCTGGGTTGTTAGCTCCTGGGTTGTTAGCTCCTGGGTTGTTAGCTCCTGGGTTGTTAGCTCCTGGTTGTTAGCTCCTGGGTTGTTAGCTCCTGAGTTGTTAGCTCCTGGGTTGTTAGCTCTTGGGTTGTTAGCTCCTGGGTTGTTAGCTCCTGGGTTGTTAGCTCCTGGGTTGTTAGCTCCTGGGTTGTTAGCTCCTGGGTTGTTAGCTCCTGGGTTGTTATCTCCTGGGTTGTTAGCTCCTGGGTTGTTAGCTCTGGGTTGTTAGCTCCTGGGTTGTTAGCTCCTGGGTTGTTAGCTCCTGGGTTGTTAGCTCCTGGGTTGTTAGCTCCTGGGTTGTTATCTCCTGGAGTTGTTAGCTCCTGGAGTTGTTAGCTCCTGGGTTGTTAGCTCCTGGGTTGTTAGCTCCTGGGTTGTTAGCTCCTGGGTTGTTAGCTCCTGGGTTGTTAGCTCCTGGGTTGTTAGCTCCTGGGTTGTTAGCTCCTGGGTTGTTAGCTCCTGGGTTGTTATCTCCTGGGTTGTTAGCTCCTGGATTGTTAGCTCCTGGGTTGTTAGCTCCTGGGTTGTTAGCTCCTGGGTTGTTAGCTCCTGAGTTGTTAGCTCCTGGGTTGTTAGCTCCTGTGTTGTTAGCTCCTGGGTTGTTAGCTCCTGTGTTGTTAGCTCCTGGGTTGTTAGCTCCTGAGTTGTTAGCTCCTGGTTTGTTAGCTCCTGGGTTGTTAGCTCCTGGGTTGTTAGCTCCTGGGTTGTTAGCTCCTGAGTTGTTAGCTCCAGGATTGTTAGCTCCTGGGTTGTTAGCTCCTGGGTTGTTAGCTCCTGGGTTGTTAGCTCCTGGGTTGTTAGCTCCTGGGTTGTTAGCTCCTGGGTTGTTAGCTCCTGGGTTGTTAGCTCCTGAGTTGTTAGCTCCTGGGTTGTTAGCTCCTGGTTGTTAGCTCCTGCGTTGTTAGCTCCTGGTTGTTAGCTCCTGGGTTGTTAGCTCCTGGGTTGTTAGCTCCTGGGTTGTTAGCTCCTGGATTGTTAGCTCCTGGGTTGTTAGCTCCTGGGTTGTTAGCTCCTGGGTTGTTAGCTCCTGGGTTGTTAGCTCCTGGGTTGTTAGCTCCTGGGTTGTTAGCTCCTGGGTTGTTAGCTCCTGGGTTGTTAGCTCCTGGGTTGTTAGCTCCTGGGTTGTTAGCTCCTGGTTGTTAGCTCCTGGGTTGTTAGCTCCTGGGTTGTTAGCTCCTGAGTTGTTAGCTCCTGGATTGTTAGCTCCTGGGTTGTTAGCTCCTGGGTTGTTAGCTTCTGGGTTGTTAGATCCTGGGTTGTTAGCTCCTGTGTTGTTAGCTCCTGGGTTGTTAGCTCCTGGGTTGTTAGCTCCTGGTTGTTAGCTCCTGGGTTGTTAGCTCCTGGGTTGTTGGTAGCTCCTGGGTTGTTAGCTCCTGGGTTGTTAGCTCCTGTGTTGTTAGCTCCTGGGTTGTTAGCTCCCTGGGTTGTTAGCTCCTGGGTTGTTAGCTCCTGGGTTGTTAGCTCCTGTGTTGTTAGCTCCTGGGTTGTTAGCTCCTGGGTTGCTAGCTCCTGAGTTGTTAGCTCCTGTGTTGTTATCTCCTGTGTTGTTAGCTCCTGGATTGTTAGCTCCTGGGTTGTTAGCTCCTGGGTTGTTAGCTCCTGGGTTGTTAGCTCCTGAGTTGTTAGCTCCTGGGTTGTTAGCTCCTGAGTTGTTAGCTCCTGGGTTGTTAGCTCCTGGGTTGTTAGCTCCTGGGTTGTTAGCTCCTGGGTTGTTAGCTCCTGGGTTGTTATCTCCTGAGTTGTTAGCTCCTGGGTTGTTAGCTCCTGGGTTGTTAGCTCCTGGGTTGTTAGCTCCTGGGTTGTTAGCTCCTGGTTGTTAGCTCCTGGGTTGTTAGCTCCTGGTTGTTAGCTCCTGGGTTGTTAGCTCCTGGGTTGTTAGCTCCTGAGTTGTTAGCTCCTGGGTTGTTAGCTCCTGGTTGTTACTTGTTAGCTCCTGTGTTGTTAGCTCCTGGGTTGTTAGCTCCTGGGTTGTTAGCTCCTGGTTGTTAGCTCCTGGAGTTGTTAGCTCCTGGGTTGTTGGCTCCTGGGTTGTTAGCTCCTGTGTTGTTAGCTCCTGGGTTGTTAGCTCCTGGGTTGTTATCTCCTGGGTTGTTAGCTCCTGGTTTGTTTGATCGTGGGTTGTTAGCTCCTGGGTTGTTAGCTCCTGAGTTGTTAGCTCCTGGATTGTTAGCTCCTGTGTTGTTAGCTCCTGTGTTGTTAGCTCCTGGGTTGTTAGCTCCTGGGTTGTTAGCTCCTGGGTTGTTAGCTCCTGGGTTGTTAGCTCCTGAGTTGTTAGCTCCTGGGTTGTTAGCTCCTGTGTTGTTAGCTCCTGGGTTGTTAGCTCCTGGGTTGTTAGCTCCCTGAGTTGTTAGCTCCTGGGTTGTTAGCTCCTGGGTTGTTAGCTCCTGGGTTGTTAGCTCCTGGGTTGTTAGCTCCTGGTTGTTAGCTCCTGGGTTGTTAGCTCCTGGGTTGTTAGCTCCTGGATTGTTAGCTCCTGGGTTGTTAGCTCCTGGGTTGTTAGCTCCTGGGTTGTTAGCTCCTGGGTTGTTAGCTCCTGGGTTGTTATCTCCTGAGTTGTTAGCTCCTGGGTTGTTAGCTCCTGGGTTGTTAGCTCCTGGGTTGTTAGCTCCTGGGTTGTTAGCTCCTGCTTGTTAGCTCCTGGGTTGTTAGCTCCTGGAGTTGTTAGCTCCTGGGTTGTTAGCTCCTTGTGGTGTTAGCTCCTGGGTTGTTAGCTCCTGGTTGTTAGCTCCTGGGTTGTTAGCTCCTGGGTTGTTAGCTGCTGGGTTGTTAGCTCCTGGGTTGTTAGCTCCTGGGTTTTAGCAACTTGTTAGCTCCTGGGTTGTTAGCTCCTGGGTTGTTATCTCCTGAGTTGTTAGCTCCTGGGTTGTTAGCTCCTGTGTTGTTAGCTCCTGGGTTGTTAGCTCCTGGGTTGTTAGCTCCTGAGTTGTTAGCTCCTGGGTTGTTAGCTCCTGGTGTTGTTAGCTCCTGTGTTGTTAGCTCCTGTGTTGTTAGCTCCTGGGTTGTTAGCTCCTGGGTTGTTAGCTCCTGGTTGTTAGCTCCTGAGTTGTTAGCTCCTGGATTGTTATCTCCTGGGTTGTTAGCTCCTGGGTTGTTAGCTCCTGAGTTGTTAGCTCCTGGGTTGTTAGCTCCTGCGTTGTTAGCTCCTGGGTTGTTAGCTCCTGTGTTGTTAGCTCCTGGGTTGTTAGCTCCTGAGTTGTTAGCTCCTGGAGTTGTTAGCTCCTGGTTGTTAGCTCCTGTGTTGTTAGCTCCTGGTTGTTAGCTCCTGGGTTGTTAGCTCCTGGGTTGTTAGCTCCTGGGTTGTTAGCTCCTGGGTTGTTAGCTCTGGGTTGTTAGCTCCTGTTGTTAGCTCCTGGGTTGTTAGCTCCTGGGTTGTTAGCTCCTGGTTTTGCTCCTGAGTTGTTAGCTCCTGGGTTGTTAGCTCCTGGGTTGTTAGCTCTGGGTTGTTAGCTCCTGGGTTGTTATCTCCTGGGTTGTTAGCTCCTGGGTTGTTAGCTCCTGGGTTGTTAGCTCCTGTGTTGTTAGCTCCTGGGTTGTTATCTCCTGGGTTGTTAGCTCCTGGGTTGTTAGCTCCTGGGTTGTTAGCTCCTGGGTTGTTAGCTCCTGGGTTGTTAGCTCCTGGGTTGTTAGCTCCTGAGTTGTTAGCTCCTGGGTTGTTAGCTCCTGAGTTGTTAGCTCCTGGGTTGTTAGCTCCTGGGTTGTTAGCTCCTGCGTTGTTAGCTCCTGGGTTGTTAGCTCCTGGATGTTAGCTCCTGGGTTGTTAGCTCCTGGGTTGTTAGCTCCTGAGTTGTTATCTCCTGAGTTGTTAGCTCCTGGTTTGTTAGCTCCTGGGTTGTTAGCTCCTGAGTTGTTAGCTCCTGAGTTGTTAGCTCCTGGGTTGTTAGCTCCTGGGTTGTTATCTCCTGGGTTGTTAGCTCCTGGTTGTTAGCTCCTGGTTGTTAGCTCCTGGAGTTGTTAGCTCCTGGGTTGTTAGCTCCTGAGTTGTTAGCTCCTGGGTTGTTAGCTCCTGTGTTGTTAGCTCCTGGGTTGTTAGCTCCTGTTGTAGCTCCTGGTTTGTTAGCTCCTGGGTTGTTAGCTCCTGGGTTGTTAGCTCCTGGGTTGTTAGCTCCTGGGTTGTTAGCTCCTGGGTTGTTAGCTCCTGGGTTGTTAGCTCCTGGGTTGTTAGCTCCTGGGTTGTTAGCTCTGGGTTGTTAGCTCCTGTGTTGTTAGCTCCTGGGTTGTTAGCTCCTGGGTTGTTAGCTCCTGGAGTTGTTAGCTCCTGGGTTGTTAGCTCCTGGTTGTTAGCTCTGGGTTGTTAGCTCCTGGGTTGTTAGCTCCTGTGTTGTTAGCTCCTGTTTTTGTTAGCTCCTGAGTTGTTAGCTCCTGGGTTGTTAGCTCCTGAGTTGTTAGCTCCTGGGTTGTTAGCTCCTGGGTTGTTAGCTCCTGTGTTGTTAGCTCCTGAGGTTGTTAGCTCCTGGGTTGTTAGCTCCTGGGTTGTTAGCTCCTTGGTTGTTAGCTCCTGGTTGTTAGCTCCTGGGTTGTTAGCTCCTGGTTGCTAGCTCCTGAGTTGTTAGCTCCTGGGTTGTTAGCTCCTGGGTTGTTAGCTCCTGGGTTGTTAGCTCCTGGGTTGTTAGCTCCTGGGTTGTTAGCTCCTGGGTTGTTAGCTCCTGGGTTGTTAGCTCCTGGGTTGTTAGCTCCTGAGTTGTTAGCTCCTGGGTTGTTATCTCCTGGGTTGTTAGCTCCTGTGTTGCTACTCCTGGTTAGTCTGAGTTAGCTCCTGGGTTGTTAGCTCCTGGGTTGTTAGCTCCTGGGTTGTTAGCTCCTGTGTTGTTAGCTCCTGGGTTGTTAGCTCCTGAGTTGTTAGCTCCTGGGTTGTTAGCTCCTGGGTTGTTAGTTCCTGGGTTGTTAGCTCCTTGTTAGCTCCTGGGTTGTTAGCTCCTGGGTTGTTAGCTCCTGGGTTGTTAGCTCCTGTTGTTAGCTCCTGTTAGCTCCTGGGTTGTTAGCTCCTGGCTTGTTAGCTCCTGGGTTGTTAGCTCCTGGGTTGTTATCTCCTGAGTTGTTAGCTCCTGAGTTGTTAGCTCCTGGGTTGTTAGCTCCTGGATTGTTACTCCTGGGTTGTAGCTCCTGGTTATTAGCTCCTGAGTTGTTAGCTCCTGTATTGTTAGCTCCTGGGTTGATAGCTCCTGGGTTGTTAGCTCCTGGGTTGTTATCTCCTGGGTTGTTAGCTCCTGGGTTGTTAGCTCCTGGGTTGTTATCTCCTGAGTTGTTAGCTCCTGAGTTGTTAGCTCCTGGGTTGTTAGCTCCTGGGTTGTTAGCTCCTGTGTTGTTAGCTCCTGGGTTGTTAGCTCCTGGGTTGTTAGCTCCTGAGTTGTTAGCTTCTGGGTTGTTAGCTCCTGGGTTGTTATCTCTCTGGGTTGTTAGCTCCTGGATTGTTAGCTCCTGGTTTGTTAGCTCCTGAGTTGTTAGCTCCTGGGTTGTTATCTCCTGTGTTGTTAGCTCCTGGATTGTTAGCTCCTGGGTTGTTAGCTCCTGGGTTGTTAGCTCCTGGGTTGTTAGCTCCTGAGTTGTTAGCTCCTGCGTTGTTAGCTCCTGTGTTGTTAGCTCCTGTGTTGTTAGCTCCTGGGTTGTTATCTCCTGGATTGTTATCTCCTGGGTTGTTAGCTCCTGGGTTGTTAGCTCCTGGGTTGTTAGCTCCTGTGTTGTTAGCTCCTGGGTTGTTAGCTCCTGAGTTGTTAGCTCCTGAGTTGTTAGCTCCTGCTGTTGTTAGCTCCTGGTTGTTAGCTCTACTGGGTTGTTAGCTCCTGGGTTGTTAGCTCCTGGATTGTTAGCTCCTGGGTTGTTAGCTCCTGAGTTGTTAGCTCCTGGGTTGTTAGCTCCTGAGTTGTTAGCTCCTGGGTTGTTAGCTCCTGGGTTGTTAGCTCCTGAGTTGTTAGCTCCTGGGTTGTTATCTCCTGTGTTTCTAGCTCCTGGGTTGTTAGCTCCTAGGTTGTTAGCTTCTGGGTTGTTAGCTCCTGGGTTGTTAGCTCCTGGGTTGTTAGCTTCTGAGTTGTTAGCTCCTGTGTTGTTAGCTCCTGGGTTGTTAGCTCCTGAGTTGTTAGCTCCTGGGTTGTTAGGCTCCTGGGTTGTTAGCTCCTGGGTTGTTAGCTCCTGTGTTGTTAGCTCTGGATTGTTAGCTCCTGTATTTGTTAGCTCCTGAGTTGTTAGCTCCTGGGTTGTTATCTCCTGTGTTGTTAGCTCCTGGATTGTTAGCTCCTGGTTTGTTAGCTCCTGGAGTTGTTAGCTCCTGGGTTGTTAGCTCTCCCTGTGTTGTTAGCTCCTGTGCTTGTTATCTCCTGGGTTGTTAGCTCCTGAGTTGTTAGCTCCTGGTTTGTTAGCTATCCTGAGTTGTTATCTCCTGGGTTGTTAGCTCCTGGGTTGTTACCTCCTGGGTTGTTAGCTCCTAGGTTGTTATCTCCTGGGTGTTAGCTCCTGGAGTTGTTAGCTCCTGAGTTGTTAGCTCCTGAGTTGTTAGCTCCTGGGTTGTTAGCTCCTGTGTTGTTAGCTCCTGGTTAGCTCCTGAGTTGTTAGCTCCTGAGTTGTTAGCTCCTGGGTTGTTAGCTCCTGGGTTGTTAGCTCCTCGTGGTTTATTAGCTCCTGAGTTGTTAGCTCCTGGATTGTTGTTAGCTCCTGGGTTGTTAGCTCCTGGGTTGTTAGCTCCTGGGTTGTTAGCTCCTGGGTTGTTGCTCCTGGGTTGTTAGCTCCTGGGTTGTTAGCTCTTGTGTTGTTAGCTCCTGAGTTGTTAGCTCCTGGGTTGTTAGCTCCTGGGTTGTTAGCTCCTGGTTGTTAGCTCCTGGGTTGTTAGCTCCTGGGTTGTTAGCTCCTGGGTTGTTAGCTCCTGAGTTGTTGGCTCCTGTGTTGTTAGCTCTTGGGTTGTTAGCTCCTGGGTTGTTAGCTCCTGGGTTGTTAGCTCCTGGGTTGTTAGCTCCTGGGTTGTTAGCTCCTGTGTTGTTAGCTCCTGGGTTGTTATCTCCTGGGTTGTTAGCTCCTGGGTTGTTAGCTCCTGGGTTGTTAGCTCGTGGGTTGTTAGCTCCTGGGTTGTTAGCTCCTGGGTTGTTAGCTCCTGGTTGTTAGCTCCTGAGTTGTTAGCTCCTGGGTTGTTAGCTCCTGGGTTGTTAGCTCCTGGGTTGTTAGCTCCTGAGTTGTTAGCTCCTGGGTTGTTAGCTCCTGGGTTGTTAGCTCCTGGGTTGTTAGCTCCTGGGTTGTTAGCTCCTGGGTTGTTAGCTCCTGGGTTGTTAGCTCCTGGGTTGTTAGCTCCTGGGTTGTTAGCTCCTGGGTTGTTAGCTCCTGGGTTGTTAGCTCCTGGGTTGTTAGCTCCTGGGTTGTTAGCTCCTGGGTTGTTAGCTCTCTGACTTGTTAGCTCCTGGGTTGTTAGCTCCTGTTGTTAGCTCCTGAGTTGTTAGCTCCTGGGTTGTTAGCTCCTGGGTTGTTAGCTCCTGAGTTGTTAGCTCCTGAGTTGTTAGCTCCTGTGTTGTTAGCTCCTGGTTGTTAGCTCCTGAACAATGTTTGTTGTGTCTTTCTCCTTTCTAGAGAAGATTTTAAGTTACATCAGAAATGTTACATAAACGTTGCGGCAAGGTGCCACAAAGGTAGCAGAAACGTTGCGTGAAGGTGCCAGAAAGGTAACAGAAATGTTGCGGGAAGGTGCCATAAAGATAGCAGAAACGTTGCAAGAAAGTCCCAGAAAGGTAGCATACACGTTGCGGGAAGGTGCCAGAAAGGTAGCATACACGTTGTGGGAAGGTGACAGAAAATTGGTAGAAACGTTGCGGGAAGGTGCCAGAAAGGTAGTAGAAACGTTGCGGGAAGGTGCCAGAAAGGTAGGAGAAACTTTGCGGGAAGGTGCCAGAAAGGTATTAGAAACGTAGTGGGAAGGTGCCAGAAAGGTAACAGAAATGTTGCGGGAAGGTGCCAGAAAGATAGCAGAAACGTTGCAAGAAAGTCCCAGAAAGGTAGCATACACGTTGCGGGAAGGTGCCAGAAAGGTAGTAGAAACGTTGTGGGAAGGTGCCAGAAAGGTAGTAGAAACGTTGCGGGAAGGTGCCAGAAAAGTAATAGAAACGTTGCGGGAAGGTGCCAGAAAGGTAGTAGAAACGTTGCGGGAAGGTGCCAGAAAGGTAGTAGAACCGTTGCGGGAAGGTGCCAGAAAGGTATTAGAAACGTTGCGGGAAGGTGCCAGAAAGGTAGTAGAAACGTTGCGGGAAGGTGCCAGAAAGGTAGTAGAACCGTTGCGGGAAGGTGCCAGAAAAGTAATAGAAACGTTGCGGGAAGGTGCCAGAAAGGTAGTAGAAACGTTGTGGGAAGGTGCCAGAAAAGTAATAGAAACGTTGTGGGAAGGTGCCAGAAAGATAGCAGAAACGTTGCAAGAAAGTCCCAGAAAGGTAGCATACACGTTGCGGGAAGGTGCCAGAAAGGTATTAGAAACGTTGCGGGAAGGTGCCAGAAAGGTAGTAGAAACGTTGTGGGAAGGTGCCAGAAAGGTAGTAGAAACGTTGTGGGAAGGTGCCAGAAAAGTAATAGAAACGTTGCGGGAAGGTGCCAGAAAGGTAGTAGAAACGTTGCGGGAAGGTGCCAGAAAGGTAGTAGAACCGTTGCGGGAAGGTGCCAGAAAGGTATTAGAAACGTAGTGGGAAGGTGCCAGAAAGGTAGTAGAAACGTTGCGGGAAGGTGCCAGAAAGGTAGTAGAAACGTTGTGGGAGGGTGCCAGAAACGTAGCAGAAACGTAGTGGGAATGTAGTAGAAACGTTGTGGAATGGTAGAAGAAAGGTACTGGAAACGTTGTAGAAAGGTACCAGATAGATAGTACATGGTCATTTCACTACGTGGTAGCAACATTTCTGGTACTCCACAGATTTACGTAATAAATACGTATGCAAAAATACGTAGTTGCAACCAAACCGCTACGTTGTCACTACGTACATACAACGTAAAACTGTTAGCTGGGTCGTGACATGGATCAAAACATGTGAGAATGCAAGAGTGAGTTGCTGTGGTGCATTGAAGAGCAGTGTGTATCGCGGATTGTGATATTACACAATCACATATGCTATTTTATTAACAATACGCACGCTGAAACGATTCTAGGATATAATATTTTAACCAATTATTAAATGGTTATATCTGATCAACTTTACAGAAAAGCTAAGCATTTGGATGCAAATTCTTGCTGTAATGCTCTGTAAAGTGCACAAGAATGGGTAAATGGGTAATTTTTTATATATTTTTAGGTGCCTCTAACTTGATCAATTTACAAGACACATAGCTTAGATTTGCATATTTTTACAGATGTGTTTCGCAACATTAAAGAATGATATTGAGAAGGACAATATATGTTCCGAGTGTACGAAAATGGAAAAAACATTGAATTAGTTTTATTTCTGAGAGTGATTTCAGCAGTCTGTACTGAAATGTTATTTTATAGGACAAATTCCAAAAGTTCTGCTGTATGCTGTCAGGGACTATCACAATAACTTCTTATTTCAATTGTAATGTATTTACTATGTTTTCAGAATAACTAAGCCTAAAACTTATATATGTATTCAATTTATTTTAATAGCAACAATAAAATCGATAATGTGGTACAAGTTTTACGATCCCCATATATGCACTGCGCACAGTCCTTTATCAGATAAAACACGTATTACGCTTTTGTATGGTGTTCTGTCTCATTCAGTTGATGCTGCAGCTGACATATCACTGTTCTGTCAAATTACATTTTCTGCCGAATTGTCCGGACATGGGCATATACTATAACCGTGTGACAAAGTAACGAAAGTATTACGAATTATTGCGCAACAACAAATAGCAACGGTTACTAACTGTACGTTATTGACCAAAACAAACTGGAGAAGGTCGCATGTCCGAACTTCGAGCATTGCCAAATAAAAAAAATCTAAGTATTACTTCATTCTTAAAATGTATATTGATTACGACAACTGGTTACATAATTATGCATATTTAGAAAAGTATATGTTTAAACCACCCAAGTGGATATGAATATGAAAGGAATTCATATGGTGCCAAAGATTGATAGTAATGTGTAGACGCTTCTGTCTTCTTCTCTTTAATCCTGATATTTGTTAAATTGCTCTGACCTCGGAGGTCAACGTAATTGGGGAACTGAGAAAGAGCCCTGGGAACCCTGGATTTAGCCCAGCTCCAAGGGTTCAAAAGTTAAACTTGCCAACTGGGCACGGAAGTGCTGGCAGACGTCATTGCCCAGCGGTTGAGAGGGTGGGTGGATTTAACAAGTTGACCAATGGTAAAGCATGTTTGGTATTTAAGCAATCACTGCCCCACTAGTGATGGCGTCTGATTTTGGTAAACTGGGAGTATAAATACCCCGGAGGATGGATTGGAAGGGCCGGCACAAGCTACTTTTTAGGCATCCAAGTGATCAGTAAGGATGGTCCTGGCGGGCCATACTTGCATTAGGCATTAGGCTTCAACATTACCGTTCTTTAGGTTTAACCATGTTTCGTTTTAATCTTCTAGACATTAAGTGTCTAAGTGATGTTTACATTCACTACTTTTCTTTCCGGTTTACAGTGATATCAATCTTCACTGTTTCTTTTCATTGGCATCGTGAGTGATTACGGCTGTCTGATGTACAACATTAAAATAGCAGTCTAACCTGGGGAACAATGCGTTGACTACACTTCTATAGTACTCTTTGTACTCATTGGTCGAGTGAGAACACATTCAGTTATAAATCTCGCTCTGGCGAGCGCAAATAAAACGGACAATCTACATATGTGATAAAGCCACCCGGACGATTGCATGCGGCCCCCAAGAAGATAAGAAGAGGGAGCCATATACTTTAGACATTTTCGGCGAACACTGATGAGCGCACCTTAAAACGTACATTGGCTAGCAGCGCCAGCCATTTTTTAAACATACACCCACGAGCGTGCGTTACAACGAACATTGGCGAGGCGCACCAGAGCCTATTCAACGTACATCCACGATGAATGTTTACCAACGATGATCTATTATAGAGGTATGTGTTTTATAACTTACAAATGCGATGTTTTACTGTCCTGCTGACGATATGCGCAGATAAACATTCTTCAATTTGACGTGCTTACGAACTGTGAAATTCTCACAAACAGTAACTTTGAAATCTAAAAAATTAACATTGATTTGTGTGTGATTGCTAACTTTCGAATATTTTAAAACGATGTACACGTGTAACGACAAGTCAATCGGACGGCCGAGTGAAATAGCTCACACACCAGCCTGCCACCCGACACGCATGCGAAGACAGGCAGCAATCTGGACAGCGTATCACGCGCCCTGGAAATCAGCAACAGAGGACGATGACTACCGTCGCGGGCACTTATCAAGGACAGCGGATACGTCAATCACCGAACGCCACGGCGATGCGCAAACGGGGGACGAGACGAAACTACAGGCCTTAGTGAAAAACACATTTGTGTGTAGGTTTACGTTTTGTTGAGAAACCTGCATGGGATCGTGTATGGTATGTTGACTATTTATGTCGATGTGTTGACTGATTTGCCTTGGTGTTGTATTTAAGAATTGCATTTAACAACAATGAAAATTGAGCATCATTTATATAAATTATAAGTTGTTTTAACGGAATGTCTTACAATATATTCTAAATTGTTTGGCTGCACAATTTACCCAGTATAATTGGTATTGTGTTCAACATTGAATATACTATTATTTAGGGGAGTTTAAAAAGCACGTGGTTGTACGTTTGTGGGTGGAGAATTATAGTTCAAAGGTTACCTGAAAATAAATCATTACATATTTGCATGAGGATACGTTATAACTACTGCACGATTTACTGAAGTAAAGAATGATAATTTGATTTTAATTGAAAGAACAGAGCGCCAACCTAATAAGTATGGTTGTTGAGTTGTATTGTTGTGAGAACAACACAAGTTTTCATTTAGAAAAGTGAATAAAGACACGGTTAAAGTGTAAAGGGGCAAGTAAACCAAAAAGACCAACGTACGTTATTATTAATGCGTCATATTATGGCCGTTTTATGTCGTCGATTGGATTTGGTGTGATCGAATAGAGATCAACAGTTGCTATGCAAATTGGGTTGATTTACAAATTTAGAATTTGTCAGGATATGATAAATGCAGGACGCTGGTTTTCAAACCAATGGACATTTTGGCAGTATAGACGTAGGAACGCCATATTTAAATAGAGCAAACTTTATCCGCGAATTGATTATTGGAGTAATCCGAGTCAGAGGAACCCAACGATATATCAAAATTAATGCAGCATGCCACTAGCATAGACATTTTGGTACTATAGGGTTAAGAATGTTAAAATGGTTAAGATATTTGGTCTGCACGACCTTTCGCTCAAAGTAGTGATTAATGCGTTTTAGCAGAGGGCAATTAAGGGAAATCTGTTTAATGAATTCAGGGGTAATTCCACGAGAATGGTGACTTAACACCTGTTAAATGAATTTCAATGAGGGTGATGACTTAAAGAACATTTGGTTGTGGGAAATTAAGGTTCTCCCACCTAAGAAACATATCGCAGAAATAATTATTTAGGCTAGCGGCATGAAGCCATTAATTATGTTAGAGCTTAGCAAAACAGCCAGCATATTGAATTAATCCCCATGCGTTTTGTTCCAAAGTTACGTGTGTTTCGCCTATTATGGACAGCAAAAATGCTAATAATTCCGGTTTAAATAAACGTTAAGAATATTACGCTGAATTATCCTGATTCCGTCGGCAACATCGTATTTTCGGGTAGACGTCGAGACTTGTACCCCCACCCCCGAACCCCGAAAATTTGACTCTGCAACACACGTTCAATTCGGCATCAGGTTCCTAGCACTACTCGCAGACGACTTGTTGCCCACACTGTCAACAACGACAGACCGATAAACTTTGACAGCGGCCCAGTTCAAATTCGAGACGGTCCCTCTATGCGGCCTGGTCAGGGGACTGTTTCACTAACATCTTTATGAGCTCATAAGCACGATTTCGCTCTTAACAATCGATTTCGCTCTTAAGCTATGATCGAAACAGAAAATTGCGTTTCACTAAGAATAAATCACAGAAATGCTCATAGGAACGCTCTTAAGAACGCTCCTAACTTACGACGAGGTTAGACAGCTCATAAGAACATATATCCATCATAAGCGAGAAAATGGCGTACTTACATGTCGCTTTATTTTACGGAGTTTTTCTTAATAGATTAACTTTGAATGACATCAACGATGAAGAACTATCGAAAGTGTATCGGTTGGATCGAAACATGAATCAAACTATAATGCGTGGTTTTGTGGCATCTCCATATGGCATATAGCAACACTCGATCCCATGTACTACATTCGGAAACGCAGGTAAGCAGAATATGATATATATGTATAAATACTATCGTGTTCTAGCTACGTCAAGTTCGTGCAATGAAAATAAACAAACGTGAAGCCGAAGGTCAAGGTTGCGAAGGCATCGTTTGGGGGTTGGAGCATAGCGCCGTAGGTTATTGTAAAAACTGACTGTGGTCTATGCCAATGGTGTATAAACAAGGTAGCATGCATTTTTTTTATTACTTCCAAAGCTACATTTCGTTTCAATGAGAAATATAATTGTTATATTATTTGTGAAAACATTATGTACGTCTTGTTAAGTTACATCATTCTGCACAGACATAAATTAATTAATGCATGTAAATGTGTGCACTTGTGTGTATGTGTGCAAAATTCTACAGAAAATATATATTTGAATCTGAAGTAAAACATTGAATATTGTGGTATTGTTTGTTTTTTTAGGTCCTCATAGCTCTTCGATTTATGGCCAAGTCTGGGTATTTATCCGAGTTGGCAAAGATACATGGTGTGTCTGTATCAACAGTTAGTAGATGCATCAAAAATGTATCAACGTACATTGCTTCGAAAGCACACCAGGAGATATACTATGACTATGAACCATAAGTTGTACCTAAGATGATATTTAACGCACATATACACAGTACACTAATAAGTAAATTAGTATTTGTTAAAGTACTTAAACGTTTTAGATAAAAATTTGCATACCATATACTTGAGCACTGAAATATGTATATGTAACATCCTATTTACGATTACTGAAATAATATTCACTAAGAAAAGATGCATGTGCTAAGTTTATATAATTAGTATATTTTCTAAATTTATTTAATTTAAAGTATGATACAAAAAAATTGTGTTACTTGTATGTATTACTCAGCTTCTATGGAGGCTGCAAAGTAAAATAAAACACACCATAACAACAATTACCTTCCACAACACAAGACCCAATGATCCCCAGGATCCGTTCTTCAACGGCAGACAATGTCTCCCGGTCCTCACTGCCCCCGCCAGTCTGTCTAATCTTTTTTGAGATTCTTGCTGCCTGGTAATGCAGACTATCACATAAAATACTGTGTCATAGAATAAACATAACATAATAGAATAAACATAACAGAAAACAACCATAATTTTAATATAGTTTATTGATGTTAATTACACCAACGTATTATTTTCATACATTCACATTCAATACTTGTTACACATTAACCTACTTACTTAACTTTTTATATAAAAACGGTTCAGTTCATTATAATATAATATCTATTCAGAAACATCTGACATTACACTAATTACAATAACTTAACTAAAGAATGGCGCACCTTCTTCTTTACTTCTGAGAACCAAGTTTCTTTTTTACGTTTCAATTCTCCGGGTGTTCTTTTGATTAACCCTGTACCATGCATCTTGGTAGCTATGGTGTTCCAAACACCCTGTTTGTCTTTGTTTGTGGTCCCTTGTCCTCCTTGTGAGGCGAGGGAACTGAAACTCCCGACCAGCTGTAGTTTGTGACTTTCTACCAGCTGTACAAGAAGCTCCAGTTCCCCATCAGTATAATTTGCTTTTCTCTGAAAATACATTAAATACTTATTATTTCTGTTGTAATTATTATTTGGAAAATATCTTCCAATATGGCAATAACACAATATTTTCAGTATATCCTCATGCACCACAAATGTGTCATTTGCATCCACAATGGCTGAAGCACAATACTCAATAGTGACAATGCTGACAAGTGTCGGTAGTAGTCGTCTAGGTTCATAGACATAGAGTAATTTTTAGAGATATAGTATGATATACAATAATACACTTAATGGTGTGTGTATATATATATATATATATATATATATATATATATATATATATATATATATATATATATATATATATATATATATATATATATATATATATATATATATATATATATATATATAACATCACAAGGTGATACACAGAGCAGCTTGAAAGTATGTTTTTTTATTTTGCTTAGCCATGGGCATGAGCATGGCATAGGCCAAAGCCTCGGGCATAGTCATAAACATAGTTATTGCAATTGTCTCTGCTCAAACTGTGTAGTGGGTCTTCAAAATGAAACAAATATATACACACACACACACACACACGTACAATATATATTAAATAAGTTGTACAAAGTAGCGTTTGCATAAGCGACACATAAAATCAGTTCCCATGAGGCATGGCCATGACATGTCGTCTGCGTTCTTTTTATCGTCTGCTAGTCCAACGACGTCTCGGCTACAGCAAAATGGATAAAACTAAGCGTCAGTCACGTCAACCGCTTCCTAGCAATCTAAACTGTATACAAGTATACATCACAAATAAATACTAACATTCGCAACACTAGACATGCACAAATCTGACCTTTTTCTAGATTTTCTCGTCGCTGACAAGCGGCAAAACATCCAGCGACAGCGAATCCATGATTGTTGTCATTCGCAACTCTCAAATTAGTTCCACATTTCCGCCGGTGTGACATCGAAATAATATCCTCAGTGATCAAATAGCGAGGTTTAGGATGAAAATTTTTGCTCCTAAGCTTATGATAGAAATATCTCTCCTTAGCTTATGATGGATTTTACGAGCAGCTTAGTGAAACGCATTTTGAAAACGCTCTTAAAATTCTATGATGGATTCTGAGTTATGATAGGTTTTCCTTATGAGCTCTTAGTCTTAGTGAAACAGTCCCCAGGTCACACGTAAACGAGCACGTGGCGTATCAGTACCATCCAGCGACGGATATGACCCGCCCCGCGATGACAGACAGCCGAACCCCAGGCTTACCAGACGGACAGCTCGCTCCGCCCTACGACATGATCTGTAACTGCAGCGCAGCGCACAGATTCGAGTTTTCGTGAAAAACAGTATTGGTTTACAAGTGAAACACAAACGGCATAATTACAATTATGTTTTCTAACAAAGCATTTGCTTAAACTGGCATAATTTAATGCGTATTTTGACTTTCGCTAGTGTCCAATGCTACTTTTCTATTGTGAGAAACGTACCCGGGACATGTATCCTGTACTGTAGCTATTGCTATAGTGCGTTTGTTCGTGATGGTTGTAATGCTTTATAAGAGATCTGTGTCGACACCGAAATTGTGTCACGAACGGACAGAGAGTCCATGTCGTAACGTAAAAGACCACGTCGAAACTGCTAGCTGTTACAAATGTTCAACATACATATTGTAGCACATGAATTTGTGTGGATTGTTGATGTATTCTTACTTTTATCCTAGCTTTGTGAAACATAGTTTTATGATTGTAGTTGTAGCTTTTAGATACAACTGTGTATTATTGGTACGCACTGGACTATACGACAAAGGACATTGATTTGCTTAATCACTGTTTGTATCAGTTTTGGATAGTGTAGAACGTATATTCTACATCATAATTTGTGATTGTTAGTGCCTATGTATTTTCTGGTGTTTTATTCTAGTACTTTGTATGATGCATGTATATACCGACGTTTGTTTTACGGTACCTTGCAAAATGCATGTGACTACCGATGCTGCATTCTTGGTACATTGTATGGTACATGTAAGTGAATAGCATAGTAACATGTAAGTGAATCACTTAGAATAGGCGAAATGGGAGAGCTGTTCAAATGCAGAGTAGGCGAAATGAGAATAATATATATATATATATATATATATATATATATATATATATATATATATATATATATATATATATATATATATATATATATATATATATATATATATAGGCGAAATGGGCGTAAGCGAAATTTGGATACCACGTTCATATATCATGTGGTTAACCTATCACGAAACCAAACGTGTATTCACTTATGTTCAGAGTGTCCACGAAATGCAATCAGTGAAGTTCAAACGGTGTTAGATCATTCCAACAGCTAGTTGAAATCCTAATTAGTTTGAGACTAGTCTCAAACTGTAACTCAAATATACTCGTATAATTCATTTCAAAGCAAATACAGTTCTTCTTGCACATGTAACCTCAGAAAATTAATCGTCCCTTTTTCAGAGAACCAAATATGAACTCAGATATTATTATATGCTAAGAGTAACCATGACATCTGAAACCCTAATTCTTTTGCAAATAGTCTCAAACATTAACTAAAATTTACTTACAAAATGTACTGACAGTGTATCAAACAAACAGCTCATGCCAGTACATTAGTCATTTTCACACATAAAGAACCTGCTCCAAATGCGAAGATATCTGTCCTATAACTTATCTTATCTATAAAAGGTGATGGGTTTTGTCTGTAAAGGGCTTCGTCTGGAAAGGTTTTGTCCGTGAGGGGTTATGTCCTACTCTCTTTAAAAACCGTGTGACTGACTGGGTGAGTTGCTTCAGAGACATCATATTGGTTTGACAACTTTGTTGTAATACTGATTTTACTTCATTATTTACTATAAATGGCGCTTCCTCTTAATTAATTACATGCAGTGTCCCGCCTAAACTTCGAACGTTGACGTAGCTAAAGTCAAAGCAGCAACATTAGTAAGATGAAGCAAAATTAATCACCGCTGTATTACATGCTGCTTACGCGGAGCGTACAGTGACATCCCTTTAACTATTGGTGAGGTCCCTTTAACTGCTGATGACGTCCCTTTAACTACTGGTGACGTTTCTTTAACTACTAGTGACGTCCCTTTAACTACTGGTGACGTCCCTTTAACTACTGGTGACGTCCCTTTAACTACATGTGACGTCCCTTTAGCCAGCTTTTCTTACCAGCTCCTCCGTAAGTGGGCTAGCAGCGACACCGAACACCTCCGCACGGCTTGATGATGTTCGAGTTGATCTGAGAGCCTCGCTCTATCCTGGTGACACGACACAGACAGCTGTAAATAAATCCTTCTACTGCATCTATGTTGATCTTATGGGCCAACACTCGGCATTGTACACCAGCACCGACACTACCAGCGACAGGAACAAGTGTGTGTGTGTGTGTGTGCGTGCGTGCGTGTGCGCGTGTGCGTGCGTGTGTGTGTGTGTGTGTGTGTGTGTGTGTGTGTGTGTGTGTGTGTGTGTGTATTTGTTTATTTGTGTGTGTGTATGTCTGTGTATGTCTTTGTCTGTGTGTGCGTGCGTATATGTGCGTGGGTGTGTGTATGTGCGTCTGTGTGTGTGTGCGTGCGTGTGTGTGTGTGTGTGTGTGTGTGTGTGTGTGTTTCTGTGTGTGTGTGTGTGTGTGTGTGTGTGTGTGTGTGTGTGTGTGTGTGTGTGTGGTGCGTGGCGTGCGTGCGTGACTTGTCATCAGATGTTATACTTAAGCTATTACTTGCGCCAACAACTAGACTCTACTCGCTAAACTCTAAACATTACTATCTGGTCATCCTCTTCCTAATAATTAAACGAATCAATTAGAGTTATCGCTTCCAAAGAAACGAGTCTAGTCAAAAGCGTATCCGTCTAAAAAGCGATTCGAATAAAAAATATACTTATATTATTATTACAATTATTGTTATTTTTGTCATTATATTATTATTGTTTTGCTATTATTATTATTATTATTACAATTACAATAACAATGAAAATTATTTCAATTAATATTATTATTATTATCATTATCATTATTATGATTGTTATCAATGGTATCATTATTATCATAAAAAACACATTTATTATTATTATTACTATTTTATTGGAAGCAATCACGCACATAGTATACCATCTACGTAAATTATAAAGAGAAAATAAACAGTAGATATGCTTAACATATCTGATAAGGCGTCATTAAATTCGACAAATCATTTTATAACTATTCTGTTTTACGCCATAATAACTAAGATTGTTCAACAGAACTGATATCAACAAAATCAAGAAATAGACTTTGTGTTATGCTGTCGGATGGAATTGGTCGGCAGATGGCGACTCGCAATAGCTGTCGCAGAGTGTGCTGTGGGTAGTGTCACTTAACCCCGCATCAAAGGAACACAAGATCACGTGTCACCATTTATTTATTTATGGCCCGCGCAGCCACTCGTTTGGCAGTGGCGATAATGACTGAAAACCCCGCACAGTAATGTTATATTTCCGCGTCTTTCAAAAAGTCCGCTTCTCTATGCGTCACAGTGCAAAGTCTAGTGGACGTTGTGCATACATGTGCATGGTATATCAGCAGGCTGATCTTAGAAAACTATTAATATTATTTTATTAAGTTAATACGCCTGCTATCAAAGAGATGAACATTTACAACAAAGACGAGTAAGACCACCAGAATGTAAAATATTTGCAGTCGCTCGAAGTTGACATCATTAAAATGGCTTATGTTGTTGCTGCCTTAGTAATTTTCTGGAAATATCGCCCAACTTGACGAACAGAATTGCAACTTTCTGTGAGATTGCCTCATTCGTCATGCTCGGGGATAATGAGGAAATACCAACCGAGAGGAAGACGGGTATGCTAGTTACGATCCCCACGAAAGGCAATATCAGTGAATGTAAGAACTGTAGAGAGATCATGCTTCTATCAGTGCCCAGTAAAATTATCTGCCGTATCATCCTGGACAGGATACAATAAACAGTTGACAAGAAGCTAAGAAACGATCAAGCTGGGTTTAGAAAGGATAAATTCTGCATAGATCAGGTCTTTATTTCAACAACAACAACAACAACAACACAACACAAACAATAGCCAAACATAAAATATAAACCACATTGTTGATGTTGAACAGGGCAAGAAGAAATGTGTAAATTATAACACTTGCCCAATTACCACAACTATAACAAGAAGCAAATGCTCACAGTATGCAACATGCATGATTATAACTTAGCAATTTATATTTCAATATGAATTATGAAATATTTGTGTTTACACTAGATAGACACCGTATCGTAGTTCAAGAATAACAACATGTAAAGACCAGCATAAACAAAACATTAATTGTTTTTGTAGCTACAAAAAATCAAGCCAAGCTGTTATGTTTATATTACATAGCTAACCAAACTGTTTGCAGTGTATTTTTTATATTGATAAACTCAGGATTATCGTTAAACAATGCATTTAATGGCATAGATTTTCTTTGTGGACTTCAAAAAAGCATTCGATAGTATAGATAGGACAGTTCTATAACAGCCCCTGAAGCACTATGTTTTATCTGCAAATTTTTTTACCCTAATAAACAACATGTACGAAGGTTTCACTGGTCATGTCCTCTTTAATGGGCAAGTTTCAGAGGACTTCCAGATTGGAATTGGAGTACTACAGGGTTGCTTGCTATCTTGACTGCTCTTTCTGAGAGCCGTAGACTGGACATTGAAAAGATCCACAGAACACCATCGAACTGGGATCCAGTGGAACTTGTTCTTACAACTAGAAGACATGGATTTTGCAGATGATGTAGCACTACTCTCAGAAACCCATAAACACATGCAACAGAAACCAATGTGATGAAAGTCAATAACAGATCCTCGGAACCCATCTCACTAGAAAGCGGAACTGTTGAGGAAATACAACACTCCATCTACATCGGGAGCAACATCAGTATAAATGGTGGAGGCGAAAAAAATATGTGGAATTACGCATCAATAAAGCTGTTCATGCGTTACGCCCAGTGTGGCTCTCTTCCCAACTATCCATCAACACCAAAATCCGCATTTTCAACACCAATGTTAAACCAGTTCTTCTCTATGGCTGTGAAACGTGGACAACTACTCATTCTCTCAACGAGAAAGTCCAAGTCTTCATCAACAGTCGCCTCCGATACATCCTTATGGTATGGTGACCTAACAAAATGTCAAACAAAGAGCTCTGGAAGAAAAGCAAACATGAAGATATAAATACTACAACCAAGAGGATAAAATGGAGCTGGATTGGCCACATTCATAAAAGATCCAACAAATACAACCTAATAAGCACTGGACTATAACCCACAAGGAAAGAGAAGACAAAGAAGGCCAACAATCAACTGGAGACGCTCCACACTACAAGAGCTTGATAAAGTGGGGGTCACCTGGCAAAAATTTTATATTTTGACGTATATAAGACGTCTTTTTAGACGTCTAATACCGGTCAAATCTTGGTGGCCAGTGAAATACTACATTAAGTCTATATTTAGATGTAAATGTTGAGACGTCTTTTAAACTTCAAAAATAGCCATCTAAATTACATTTAAAATGCTTTGAGACGTCTTTTAGACGTCTAAAATATACGTCAAACAACATATAAAATATGACGTCTAATAACGGTGAAATCTTGGTTGCCAGTGAAAGTCTATATTACATCTATATTTATACGTCATTATCGATACGTCTTTTATATGTATAAATATACGTCATTATCGATACATTTTTAGGCGTCAAAAATACATATACAATAGTACCTATTTTAGAAGTAATTATTGAGACGTCTTTTATGCGTCAATCTTGAGACGTATTTTATACATCAATCTTTAAACGTCTTTTAAACGTCAATCTTCATAGGTCTTTTAGACGTCAAAACTGTATATATAAAATTGCTGTACATCTTAAAAACGTCAATATTGAGGTGTCTTTTATACATCAAAATATGGCTAATTTTGGATGAATACAAAGCTACCAAACGTCGTACTCAAGACATCCTTGGTATGGTAAAGATGCTTCATTTGCTCCAACAACTGATAGTAATTATACATAATATTCCGCATAAAGTTACATATAAACATGACAAACTTTATATTTGTAATTCTACCACACATACGTCATTGCAAACATCTTGATAATACGTAAATGTGTGATTACAATTTAGTTATTAAAAAAGTGTACAAAGATTCAACCAAAACATGTCATACTTTGTAGAAGGTTATGAAACATTGTACACATGTAAACTTTCGACATATTTCACATAACATGGAATACCAATATATAGTCAAACCTGCTCACACATTTGTTTCTTAGAAAATGTCAAATTAATGATAAAGCTTAATAGCTTAAAGCTTAAAGTGGCAAGATGCAAGTCTTGCATTCTTAAAATAAAATAAAATAAAATAAAATGACACATTATGTTAGTATCAGACCTTTACAAAAGCGTTTAAGTGTCTTTATCAAACGTACAAATATCTTACTAAAGTCCACAATGAAACAATCTAGGAAAAACACAAATAAAATATGTCAAATAATTTCTCCAAAAAATGTTTTATAAGATATCTTGCAATTATTACAAGTGATCCATTTGTGAAAACTGCAATTCATATTTGAATTTGCACATTCATATTATGTTAGTAATTAAAGTGGATAAGGAAATGTTGTAAATATGACCTAATGGATTCAGAACACTGGATTTATCACAACAGACATATCATTCCAGTCATACAAGCAAATCCCAGTAATTTAGCAAATTATCACTGACATATTGTCAGCTTTCTCAAGGGGCGACAAACAAGTATATTTAAGCGATACAATTTTTTTCTACCAAAATGTTCGCTTTAAATACAAGATGGCCACCAACATAGCAGTCCGATTATACCTGTTTTGGTGAGACTTTGGGGGGTCCTGTCTATCTGCCAAATTTTTAGAGTATGTGTTAAGGCAAGGGTGTACTCGGATCAAAATGTGATTTTACGAATTTTTTACAATAAAATGACTTTTCAGTTATTGACATTTTCATATAGAAATATTATTCAACTTGCTATTCATGTACGTTGTACTATCGAAATAAACAAATTGTTATCATAAAACATGCCTTTTGTTTGATGCCTATCATTGCTAAGTCTTTGTTTTTGTCAAATCAAGCATGAATATTCGGACATTATGTGATTTTCCGAGATCGATCGTGACCCGAAAACTATGGGAATTCCAATATGACGCATATCATGGAAAAGCCCTGTTTTTCGCTCTGCATGATGGTAGAAACCATTCAAAAATAGATTTAACAATATTTAACCTAGTACAGCATCCCCCATTTTATATTCCTCGTCCATATTTCCATGTTCTATGTGTATACATTTACACTTCCCAAAATTGAATAACATTTGCCATTTTTCTGATCATTTAACTAATTTTTCTAGATCATCCTGTAAACTTTGTTTATCTGTATCATTAGTAACCTCTCTGAATATTTTTGTGTCATCTGCAAATTTGAGTACTTTGCTAGATATGTCATCCTCCAAATCATTGATATATATATTAAAAACAGTATAGGGCCTAACACTGATCCCTGTGGTACCCCACTCAAAACAGATTTCCAGTTTGAAATCTTACCATCTACTATTACTCTCTGTCTTCTGTGTGTAAGCCACTTTTCTATCCAGTTGATTACATCATTGCCTATTCCATGGGCTTTTAGTTTAAGTAATAATCTTTGATGTGGCACTTTATCGAAAGCTTTCTGAAAATCTAAGTATACAACATCCACTGATGACCCGTCATCTACCCACTTTGTAATTTCTTCTAAAAAACATAAGAGATTGGTTAGACATGACCTTGCTTTTAGGAATCCATGTTGAGATGTATTTATTAATTTATGTTTTATGAGGAATTCCACCATGTGGTCTCTAATTAATGTTTCGAGTAATTTACATACAACTGATGTTAAACTCACTGGTCTGTAATTTTCTGGATTCTTCCTCGATCCCTTCTTAAATAGCGGCATAATGTTTGCTTCTTTCCATTCTGAAGGAACTATTCCTTCTTCTAGTGACAAGTTAAATAAGTTTGCTATCATTTCAGGAGTTACAAATAACTGCCCTAAATGTTCTGATTTAATGCCCTCAAATTTAGTCAATGGAACTGGAAGTGAGCTGATATCGTCTGTGGTAAAAACTGAGCTAAAATACTCATTCAGGACCTCTGCCATTTGGAACCCATCTGAAATTATGTTTTCACTGTTGTTTTCCAGTGGTCCGACCTTATCTCGAACTTTCTGTTTACTCCTTACATAAGCATAGCAACTCTTGCTGTCATTTTTTATATTACCTGCCAATTTTTGTTCAAAGGTTCTTTTAGATTTTCTAATTTCAGTTGTAGCTAGGTTAAGTGCCTCTTTATAGTTTGTGTAGTCTTCTACATTTCCAGTGTGTTTATAGACCTTCCACAGCATCTGTTTGTGAGCAATTTTTCTAATAGCATCTTTTGACAGGTGTTTTTTCCTGGATCTTTTCCGTTGTTTTCTTAATGGAATAAATTTCTCAATAATGCCCTCAATCTCATATTTTAAACAAGTCCATCATTCTGTTGCTGTCTTGTTCTTCAGCAAGTTATTCCAATCTATATTTGCTAGATATGTTTCTCATCACTTTATATTTGCCTTTGTTGAAGTTCCTCCTCCATTGTTTTTTTATATGTATTCCCTGTTTTTCCTTTTATATTAAAATGGATTTGGTTAG